>JAHSPW020000002.1:26661144-27261144 GCA_019985065.2 Arctostaphylos glauca
TGGATGATTTTGAAATATTTACTGAGGATCTGTATAGAAGATTCCATCTAACTGACCCAAATCCATACATCAAAATTGCAAGAGCAGGTAGCCTAAACAGCATTAATTCCCATCAAAATCAGAATGACTCTCAAAGGCAACTTTATTCTTCACTCCACATATATCACATTACAATAGATTATCACTCAATACAATCAACTGAATTTCAGTTTCAAGGAATTTGTACAGCATTTCTGCCTTGTTCTCAAATACATGTACCCAAAAACTTTCCCAAGGATGCATCATTCTGTTACCACCGGAGTTGAGTGGATATTATATTTACAATCATTCCGACGTTTCACCTACCAAAAGGAAAATGGCCAATAGAAGGCATTTACAAATAGAGAGCCCCAGCCCGTTTGAGCCATTGCAAGCTGGAGAACTGTTCAGCTTGCTTTATTAGCAGAAGGAGCAAGTGCAAGTACTTTTCTTCTATTTCTGTGCATACTGCATATGCTTTGTCTTATATTTGTATACAGGTTCATAGCTTTGTCTTCTTTTTTCTTTTTCTATCTCCGTTATTTCTATTTCTATTAGGGTGGGGGTGGGGGCGGGGGTGGAGGTGGGGCGCAAAACGATAAAAGGAAAGATGTACAGCGCGATATATGAGATAAAGTCAATCTTTACAACCATGATTCAATACATTCACCGTTTAACTGTTTCCTTAAAAAACAACTCAACTCACGATTTGTCAACATGGAGTCATTTACACAACATATCTAGAGTCTAGAGGATTTGAAAGAAGATAACTTTATTCCTACAGAATAAATTATTAATACATTAAAGAGATATTAGAGTTCAAGGAGGACTTAGCAATCCCTCGTGGCCTCAAAAAAGGTCCCGAACTTTGAAGAAGAAAGGAAGAAGACAGAGAGAAGAAGAGAATGTCTACACATGACAAACCATACCAATTAGGTCTTGTTTAGTATAAATGAGGACAAAAGATCAATGCAAATGTGGTACTTCACGATGAATGACAACATTGACAAGATAACTAAATTTGTCTCGAAAACACATTTAGCAAAACAGAATAACATAAGATAGTGAAGCCAATGAGTAATTAAGCCATTATTACTATAAGAAATCACCCGCTACCTTTTATTTGGAGATTTAGGCTTTGGAGGGACCTTTGAGTATGCACCGAGTATCCTGAAAGAGAAAAACAACAAGGAATAAAACAAAAATCTCTTAGTAATATAATGCTTTCCAATATAACAAAGATAACATGCTAGTCCGACCAAATACGAAGAATAAGCATAGTATAGATCCAAAACACATACGTAATTCGTTCCTATGTTACTCGGAATGCAGATCGTCCGAACATGAGTAATGGGAAGTCAGAAACACAGACATAATGTGGTACCAAGCGCATGTAGGTCATAATACTAGAACATCTCAAATCAATTTTCTTTCGGTATCAAGACATCTAAAATATAAGGTCTATTATTCTTCAAAGTAATCTTATAAAAACCCAATTCTAGGTACTTATGGCCTAATTTTTTTTATCATTCCTGGCCCAACTCCACTCTCTCTTGGTTTCAATTTTCAAGCCATTGTTTTCGTTGTTTTTAAGAAAATACATTGAAAATTTGATATCAGTTTTGGTTCGTTTGTTTACTATCTTCGAATGGAAGTGTACAATTCTAGAACATGTGCTACCAAACACAAGTTGTTGGGCTATTAGTTCTCTGCTAACATTTAATTTCACTCTGTCTTGGTAGATTTGACCACTACCCCACAGAATTGACACTTAGTCACTTACAATATCAAAAATTGCTAAACGATTCAGATGAATCGATAGTACTACATAATAGAAACAGCTTTACAATTAACAATAGAACAACAAAATTTACGATTACCCTAACCAGCCGCTAAATGCTTCAACAAAATCACCTAAAAATCCAGAAGGTAACAAGATCAAAGCTCCATGTGCCACTATGCTAATCCACGCAGACCAATGCATATTAAATCTAAAACTTCCACTGTTAAAATCACGAGGAAACTGACAGTCAACAAAAATGTACATTAAAGAAGTCAGCTAACCCATACTTCAGTCTCCTTTAACTAATTTACTGTATTCCAAAAATCGCTTCATTCTAATTGCACCCCTCACTTGGCTACTTCTGCAGTACAATATCTCCACCCCTATCTTCTTTCTCTATCTTTAGTTTTCGGAACCTTCTCTTTCTTTTCCATTCCCATGGTCAATGGAAAATATATCAGTATATTTAGCTGCCACATAGGTGTTCAAAGAAAATATTGTAAAAGCTCTGCTACGTCAGGGGGTATTTAGTTGTCGCAATGGTTTTGCCAACCATGAAGCTACCGTCATTTTGGCTGTATAACTCAACCAATAAACCCCACAGAAAAAGGCTTAATCCTTCCGGTCCTTTTTACTTCCCTTATCGTTTATATTCCATCTTCCAAACCTATTAATGCCACAAAGCATACTATACTCATTTGATACTCCAATAAACAAAGAACAAGCAGTGCAAAGTTGAAGGTTTGACTTTCAACCATAGGAATGGTCTTAAGAGGACTGCCAAAAAATATCCCACAACTTAAATCTGATTGACACGTCAGTGAACCAAAAGCTATACAAATACGATCTCCACTTCATCAGCAATTTGAAAAGATTAACTAATAAGAAGAACCTTAAGTCTTCACAAAGTGCAACAGAAAGTATAAAACACAGTAAAATACCTATTGAAGAGGTTTGCAACTTCCTCACATTCCCTCTGATTGTAGAACCAAATCCCATTGACTTCTTGTGCAGCGTTCCGGTACAAAAGATATGGAGCTTGAAGCTCAAACTCAAAATCACCCAGGAGGTTCTCAACTAGATTATCTGTTTCATAAAGAATGACAAGTTAGGACCATTTATTACAAAAATACAGATGGTAGATGTCTGCAAATGCGTGCTCCCAAGGAAGCATACTCAGTTAAAACAATTCACCAAACTCGCATTCGTCTTGCTGCAATGCAATTTTAGAAGTTTACTTCCTTCTGTGATCCAAAGTCAGGCTCACAGAAGATCATTCACAGCCACAAATTCTATGTATTATCACCTTATAATAACAAGCATCATATCATTCTTAATATGCCAAGAGTCAAAGATTTGTTGTAAAATTTTGTAATCAACCCACAGTAACATGTGATAATGGATACTACATCAAGCCTAAATTTGGGATGTCTTAGGTTAGTTTTTCTTCACAACTTTTTTGTCATTTCTGAACTTTTTTTTGGTTTTGGGTCAAGATTTTCTACTTCTCCAATTCGTCTCAGCAAGAGGAATCGAGAAAGTAAAACGATTCGAATCAAGAAAAATTTGAGAAAAAATAGGTTAGTTTTTCTTCGCAACTTTTTGTCATTTCTGAACTTTTTTTTTTGGTTTTGGGTCAAGATTTTCTACTTCTCCTATTCGTCTCAGCGAGAGGAATCGGGAAAGTAAAACGATTTGAATCAAGAAAAATTTGAGAAAAAATACTAAGACGAAGCAACAACCCAAATCACACTAACCACAATTCCAGCTCTTTCCTTGTATTTATTCACAGTATAAAATTAATAACATTCTTTCCTTGTCACACAATTACCCCGAAGTTCACACTGTCGAACAATCAAATCGGATCCACTCTCTCAACATGAAACACGTAAAGCGAATCAACCCAGCCAACTAGATCAATAAGGCCAAACCTGTATTTCGCCGGTTCATGACAATGAACTGGAACCGAGGCTGAGTGTTCCTGCAAATACCAACATCACCAACCATAATAATACATTAGCAAAACTCCATAAAGATGCAGAACTGCACACAATTCATCTGCAATTACAATATCTCACAGATAAATGGCGTGACAGCTAATAAAAGATCAAAGGTTTAAGTCCGTCATGGATTGATCGATGATCGTACATCTAGGGTCTGTTTGGATAACTGCAGAGTTAAAATTAGCGCATTTGACCGCAATATTAAGGAACTGCACAAAATTCATGATGGACTTCAAATAACAGGGATTTATACATTGAGTTAAGAGCACTATCATGATTCATGATGGACTTCAATAACAATTTTTTTAGGAAGGAATTGGAATACTCCATGTTGAGATTGTAGTTACAGAGTAATCCAAGGAGAACACATCACCTCTATTTATAATCCATCTTACACTATAGTTTCAGAAAACACCACCTGAAACTAAACCTCTTATACAATTCTATTATTGAAATTGAAGAATCCAATCCAAATGTATCCAAACAGAGCCTTATATGACGACTTCCACAACTTCAATTTTCAAACACAAAATACCCTTACCTCTTGACGACAAATAAAGACCCTTCAACGTCCTTACGACTCTGCAACCAAACACCCCATAAATCAATTGATCAAACAAAAAATGAAGAAAAGCTTAAACCTTTAGATTTCAGAGTACATTGATCCAGCAAGCAAATACTAATTGGGAAAGTAGGGAGGGAGAAGTGAGCAAACCCATTGATTAAGATCGATGTTAAATTCGTAGAATGTAACGTGTGCGGCGGTGATCAAGATCTCCTCGATGTAAGGGTCCATTCTCTGAAGGACAGTTAGGTTGAGAACTTTTGTGCTGTTCTGGTCCAGATTTGGCATCAATTTACCAGTCTGAGACATTTTCCGCTGTCCCGAACCCTAAGCCCCAACCCCTAACCCCGGAACACAACTAGAAAGAGAATACTGGTCTGATCCAATTACAGATCCGGTTTCCCAATAGCGGAGGGAGAGATACAATAGTGCTGTACAACTTGCCAGCAGTAGGTGGCAGAGAGAGAGAGGGTGAGGCCAGGTTTTGCGGGAAAAACTTCGCAGTTCTGGACAGGATTTTCCAAGGAGTGAGTGAGCGCTCACCAGGAAGGTGGTGCTGAAAATTGGTAAACCGGATGCCACCGAAAAATTGATTCAGAAGTGACGACTGATTTCATGCTTCAACTAAATCCGTCCCACCCGACATGATTTAATTTATTATCTTAATAATCGGATCAAAATTAGAATGAGTATTGCATTTTTTTTTTTTTTTGAGCTTGTGAATTTGTTTAATTTTTTTTATTTTGAATAATGAATGATCAAGATAAATTTACTATTAGATGGTAATTCATATTTTTTACATTGAGATTGGCTTATTCATGACTCAACTTTTTATTTGTAAATTAAAAAATTCAATATTTTCGCTAAATTGGGTTTGATTAAGTCTTAGACCACCAAACCTTTGAATCAAAAAGATCGAACTAAAATCAAACAAACCAAATCAAACCTATGAGACCTCAGAAAAAAATTTGAACTTAATTATTATAATTGAGGACTCAATTAGTTAGATTATGATTATTAATATTTAAGATAATTTCTCAACATTAAGAATGTGTGCGAGTGTGAGAGAAAAGACTTATAATTATCATTTTCAGAAACTCTAATGTGACAGTTAAAAACCAACAACTATTAGGCGTTTATTTTATCTGTTTTCTTATCTCAATTAAGAGGATATTTCTTAAGTGTTCACGTGGAGTTCGAAACCAAAAGTAAAAGATGAACAGTTACAAATGGTGAAATGAAAAATGATTTTGAATAGTAAACTTGATAACAAACTTACATTTGAAGAGTACAAATGATTCAACTACTTCGAATTACAATACTCTTTTATTCTAATTGCTACAAACTATGAGCAAAAATTAAGTACAGCTACGCTTATGTTACGTACTTTAAGAAAGAACAAAAGATAAGTTTATAGCAAGTAAGTTTTTTTAAGGTGTTTGGTAGATCTCCTCTTCTGTTATTGCTCATATTTATAGATAATCTTCAATACCTGATTGTTTCCCTCAATTCTCAATTTTACACTTGAATTTGAAGGATTTCTTTGCCTTCGATATAGGATAAGATCATGGTTGTTCTGCCTATCCATTTTCTCCATGTTTCTATCATTTTTTTGCACCTACGTACATTCATGTTCCACAACTTTTTCGCACGGCAATGCATGGCAGTTGCATAACTGCTCATGCATGCGAAACGTTATCGCCTCGAATACTTAACATATAGGACCCACATGAGTTAACTAACTCCCTCGGAAGTCCAAACGATATCGCTTTGTTATTTCATGACTTTTAATCATGTGGGTGCACTTTATTTCCTTTAACTGCTTTTCAGCCCGACGTGAGTTATTTGACATAGAATGTAATCAAAATTCATAAATGTTAAGTGGAGAATGATCTTCCAATATAATGAGGTGGGTGCCTAACACCTTCTCATTTCGTAACTTACTCTCGAACCATGTGATCTTAATAACAACGAATCACTGGTCTCAATATATCTGTGTTTGCTTGGTTTCTTGGAGAAAGCCTAGAACTTGGGTGGCAACTTCAAGAAACAAAATAACCGACCAAAATGCAAAAAACATGATCGCACATGAGCAATGAAAAAAATTAGGCAAGCCAATCAGCGGCCAAGCGGATTTTCTGGATGGGAAGCCCACGCCTACCTCTCTTCTGGTACAAAGCACCATTATATTTATGAATTATGAACTCCTATCGTAGACATGTTACCCTCTACTGGTACATGTTGTTGTCAAAAATATTGATTATCAACTTTACTGGCAGAACTACCTTATCTACTGGTACGTATATAACTTGTTTCACATCCATGCTTGTTGAAATCTTGAACCTAATAACCTTAATTCGTATATTGTATTTGAATAATGGATTTACCATGTAAAATCCTTGTGAGCGTATTTAGAATGTGACACTCGTACCAAGTTGAACAATGATGTCGAACCTTGTTTCAAACCAATGATGAATCACCTACATCGCCTGTCGCGTTCAGAATTATATGTACACACTTGAACTTTAATTTATTTATGTTGAATTGTTATTCGATCGAGGGATGAAGCACTTAGGATTATTGGATATTGGGTATAATTTAGACTTAGGGTCCTATGAACACATCCGTATATGACGCATGATAACAGTCTTAGTGGCTGAACATTATGGTTAATCTCCCGATATTATGGCTTATATTTAGGATGTCTTGAGCCGGGTTATGACTTGAGTCGACCTAATATCTTGAGCCATATAGGTGTCCTGAGTCGAACCGCGTCTTGAGCTGAGTTGTGTCTTGAGCTGTTTCGTTTCTTGAGGAGAATTATATTCTTGAGTCGTATCGTGTTTGCTTTTATAAAGTCTAGTTTTAGTAGAAGTGGAGTTTTATGATGTATTTTGGTATTCAGACACAACGAATGGAAAACATAATTATTTGAAACATTAACGAACGAGAACAACAGTGATCGAAAAATACTGGTCAAGATTATAGGGATTGAGATCATAACGCACAGAAACATCAAGAATTGGAAAACAGTGATAGGATTATCATGACATGAAAATTAGCACGGATGTTGAGTAAACGCCATCGGCGCCTTGATTATTATAACAACGAGCTCTAATATGTTTGATAATCAAAACGTGATAATTAGTCCACTCAGTTGATATTACATGATACAGTAATTAGCATGATTAAAATAGTTTGATTTTGGCGATACGATTCTACTTGGCATTTACACTTGGACTTATGATGGTACGTTTGGCTTCAATATTTGACATCATTTTTTCCCCCACTTATGTGTTACTGCTTTCCGTAGAATTGTGCATCGAACATTATTGTCGTACACATAAATTAGAATATAAGGGTAGGATTGTTTATGAAGATTCATAGCTCATGGTGCTACCAATATTATTGATACCATACTGTACCAACCAATATGATACGTAACAAAAGAAAAACGGTACTGTCTACTCCACATACCGTACTGGAAAACATATTGGCAATACCAGATGGTCCAACGAATACCGAGATATAGCGATCCTTACCGGTACCGATCGGGACGATTTTTTTTTAAATTTTCAAATTTTTTTTGTAATTACACATAAATTGAGATTAAGAACGTAATTAAACTTTAAACTTTGTAATCACACAGAGTAAAACCTTCATCTTTTATGTTTGGGGATTTGTTTTTAAATGACGAGATTTTATTTTATATGTCAAATATTATTCTTTGTTACAAAATATTAATCATAAAATATATATTATTTTTTAGTGATAATTCAAAGCGGTACACCGAAATACACTGGTACTAGTACATATCCTACTAGTAACAAAATGGTACGTTTACCGGGATAAAATTGATAACTTTGTATGATACATTCTACACATAACATTTCATGCCAAGGACTGAAGACGGGATTAAAGACCCGAACTTCCTTGGCGAACTAGTTTATCGAACCGTGGTTCACATAGTTAAGACTCTATACTTACTTTTTGAAAAGTCATGTCTTGAAAATCTATTTTTGTATTCGGTATTTTGTAATTTAAATTCGTACTTTATCATTTTCAGATAAAATACAAGTGAATTCTTTATTACTCTTTTATTAACATTTCCGAAGATCAGTGCATTACATCACGAGCTCCTGCTCAAAATATTTGTTTTCACTTGTATCTCTATATTTGTTTCACGTACTATAGAATTTTTTTTATTTTTAAAGTATCGAATATTTTTTAGTGACTTTAAATCGCTCATCCGAAAGTTGTATGAAAATAAAATTATAACAGTTCTTGCATAATTTTAAATTAAATTATTAACAAAAAAATAGTTTGCTTATTCTTTAGAGAGTAATATATAGTGCAACAAAATGAGATATTACTTTTTGGAGTGTATTTAAGTAATCCTTATTCGGTCATATGTTTCTTTCATGTGTTTGTGGGATGAAATTCTCATTTGAGGGTTAATAAGCCAATATTTTTGGGCTAAATTATTCAGTTGGCTATCAACATAGCATAAATTTATTATATATTTTTCCAAAATTGACATAGAATGATAGAAATGCCACTCAAATTAGCTTAACATTTCTGTCATTCCATGTCAATTTCCCCTAAAGGTAAACAAAATCAAGTATTTAACGCGATCAATGCACACTCTAAATAATTTAATCTAAATAGACTAGACTACATTAAATTCTGCAATGGGCTTTATTATTTAGTGATTCAGTAATAACGTCAGGCTAAATATGACCTAAACAAATAACATAAAAACGGAATAAGAAAAATAAAACTATTTATTACAATAGTTTCTGTTCCGAGTAAACTGCTACCTGTAAGAGTCTTTGTTTTTATGCCAAAATAAAGCTTTTTTACTGCACAACACGTCTGCTCTGCATCAGACTTTCCCATTTCCACTCCCCGTGTACCTCCCCACCCATTTCGCGTTGCTTCTCTTCCCTCCCCACCCTTGAAAACCAAACCCATGGCCGTCCCCATGCCAAATATTGTCATCCTCCTTTCAATAGCATGAAATTTAAGGTCAATAGCAAGTCAGATTGGCCAAATGCCAACCTGAACTAAATTGCAAGTTCCTGTTCCTTTCTTATTCTCAACAAATGTCAAATGCAATACTTTCCATTGCAGTTTCTTGCAAAACCAAATCAAATTACAATTCATTTTTTCTTTCCATTTTTTTTTTTTGCGCATTCACACACACACAAATAAAAATCTGAGAAGCACAAAATGATAAAATTACAATTTAAAGAACACAAAATGAAATCAAACAGTTCGTTCAAGTCCCCATCTTATGTTCTCCGCAGAGCAACGGCAGACAACACTACCAAGGAAATGAAGCCAACCGCTGCGACGAACGATGCCACCACGGCTCCGCTGGTCTTCTGGCAGAAATCGGTGAACTGCTGGCATATTGCTAGCCAATTCGCGCTTGAATTTCCACTATGAGCCAAGTAAACTATGGCCGTGGCCGAGCCAGCTGCCGCAGTCGTCAAAGCTACCATCACCTGCAATACACAAACCAGACAAAGTTTAGTTTAAATAAAGGTAATAATAATGACCCGCAAGGCCACAAATTATAATGGTGAAGCCTGAAGGGACTTACTGTGTCCAAGATGATAAGAAGCATCCTCGGTCCAACTGCATGTGCTCGAATTATGCAAACAATGGAGAAAGGAATTGAGAGGGCAAGGTAGCTACTAGCTATTGCCATTGCCACCACAAAAAACCTGCACACACACAACACCAAAACACCATACATATGTAGTGATATATATATGCATTAATCTCCCTGCAGCCTATTGTAGTATATTGTTACTCTGATGAAATAATTACGTACTGAAACGCGGGTAGATCATCGTAGCTGGCTTGGAACTGAAAGAACTGAGTGAAGAAGGGGAGAGTCTGATCAGTAGTCCCCATGGTTGCAGTTGCAGCTATGGCAGCCACAAGAGTACTTAGCCTTAAAACCAAGTCAAATATTGCAATTCCCCTCTTATATCCTCCTCCTGATCTCTCCCCATGCTCTCTTAGTACCACACCTTTGGAGGTTTTGGCAACTAGTCCCGGAGGAGCTGCCAAAAGAGGAGCTTTTCCCTTTGCTTCTCTGCTTGTCAGTTCTGTATCTCTTGTCATTTCTGTATCTGCAACATCGATGGTCGTAGCATGAGCCATTTCTCAGAGAGCGAGAGCAAGCGAGCGAGAGAGAGTTACAAAGAGAGAGAGAGAGAGAGATAGAGAGGCTTGTAGGTTGGTGATGAGAATAGGCTAAGATGTGAGAGCTTATATAGTAAAAGGCAAAGGGGTTAGTTAAAAGGACTTTGTATTATATATAATGGAATTCTAATTTGTGAAAGTGTGTCATTCTTTTGTTGATGGAGCAAGAAGAGTTGTTGATAACTTTTTCTCTGTTGTGTTGAATAATTTTTCTATGATCAACCTCCCAAAAAAAAGGCAGAGAAGTATGATTGGGCTTTATTAAAATAACCACTTGATCATCCACTCCTCTTGTAGCTAGGCATGATTATATACTATTTTCCACAAATAACAACTATTTATTCCCTTAATCAGTCAACTAAACAACCATCTTTTCCCCCTCTCCCCCAAATCCACTATTCTTTTGACAACCATGTCATTTCCCTAAAATCAAATAACTGAAACACCAACTGTTTTTTTTATTTCATTTTCATCTTTTGACTCTTGCATCCAAATGTATACGTAATGGTTTGGACCAAATGCTCTCTTGGAAAAGCCTCAGTGGGGGAAAAATATGTATATTTCAAAGCTATTTGGGATTATTATCAAAAATGAGAGGGAAGTAAGAAATTATCTGAAGCAATACAATTATTTATCGATTTGACTATTGAGGTTCGAGATTCGAACTTAAAAGAGAATTGCTCGTGCTGCCAAAACAAAGGTTAATATCTTTACGACAAATCAAGTCAATCGAATATAATGAAATTGATTTGAAGTGTAACTCTATATTCATATCTACGGTCATTTTTACAAAAAACCATTGCACTTCGGTAATTGAGTTGCTAATGTTCAATCAACTTGATTTTGTGAATATTAGACTTGCACTTGTCGAGCTTTACAACGTGAACGGGTTGCATCAAATTTTCAAATTCGGAACGAAACCCATTTTAAACTCACAGCTGCTCCTCTCTCTCTCTCTCTCTCTGAGTTGTAATTCCTGCATTTTGCAACTCCGGGTCATATACCTTTTCTTAAACAATCCCCACTCGTATGACTATTACCTAACATTTTACACCAATAAAACCAGAAAAAATTAACTCTGCAACAAAAACTCTGCACCACACCTTGAAACTGCCGTATACAGGCTGTATCTAACTTTGCAATTGAGATCAGTAGCCAAACGCATTCATGCATATATGATAGAACTCACAATGGATCCACTAAATCACGAACTGTTAAACTAAAAAAGCAAGCTATTTTCAAGATAAGAAAATAAGAATCACCCTATATTTTACAAACCACAATAGCACCTATAAACCAGCGCGCATATCTCGTATGAGATTGCAAACATTCTTACCAAATTGCAATACACTAAAATTCTACATTTAACAGACCACTAAGATTCTATATTTAACAGACCAAAATTAGAGACCGAAACCATAGTCATCACTCTTCCCAAAACCTTCAACCCAATGCAACAACTTGTTGCCTCCAAGTTCGACTCCAGCCTCATATTCAGCAGATCAAGCCTCAATTAGTATATATGATACAGAAGGCTAAATTCCAACTGGGAACAGCACTATGGTTGACTCCATAAATACCTCATAAACGCATTTGCCAAATACAATTTCAGCTCAATTCGCCCGAGTTAGCAGTCTGAGTCAACTGGACCCCTTTTCCTTCACAAGAGGAGACATTCAACATAGAATTTGGCTCCGGATTGAATCCATTCGCCTTGACCGTTAGTAGAGGGCTCTCTCCAGAGGTGGTCTTTGTTGGCTCTGAGAATTTCACAGATGGCACTTCAGCAGATTCCATTCGTTTTAAAGACGGAACGTCACCTTTACAGTATCTTCTCCACATGTTTCGGTATGATGACTCCAGACCATGAGTGAATTTTGAACCGTCACAGAGGGGGGACTTAGACATGAGGTGTCTGAGATCCATTCTCAATTTAGAGAGAGCTGATATGTCTGAGGCCAATTGCAGCGCCAATTGGACATACTCATCTTCATTTTTGGCAACCAGATGGCCTAGCCCTGTATGCAACAGTGAACTTCCACGTCATTTTACTACATATTACATGCTTCAATGCAAGGACAAAGTCAGGAATAGGATCTTGCGGGGCCACTATAAGTGTAGCCAAGAACAAACGAACATACAAATTGTGCATAAAGCCGAGCAAGAAAATATTCTGAACAAATCTTATAAAAATTATGTAATAGTTGGAATTGAAGCTATAGCGTAATATAAGAAGTGAAGTCGTGTCATATTTTTTAAGGAATACTTGTGAAATGTAGAGGCAATAAAATATATTTTCATAAACCGCTCGCCCGGGGGGGGGGGGGGGGGGCATTGAGTGCTTGTTGTAGAAATCCATACTCATAAGGGTGCCGTAATTAAATCAGCACAACAAGAACACCAAATATAACAAGTAATATGCACACGACCAAAATAGTGATATGGTATTAGATCAACTCCAGTTGCTGAGCTTTCCTTGGGAAAACGTGTTAAAAATTGCTTACGTGACCGAAGTAGGAAATATAGAACTAATAAACAACCAATCCAAGTGAAAAGAGAGGAAGAAAAGGTTGCTACTAATCATAAGGGTGCCAGCAAAACAAGAACACCAAATATAACAACTAATACGCACACGACAAAAATAGTAATATGTGATTAGATCAACTCCAGTTGCTGAGCTTTCTTTGGGAAAACGTGTTAAAAAATGCTTCCGTGACCAAAGTAGGCAATATGGCACTAATAAACAACCAATCCAAGTGTAAAGAGAGGACGAAAAGATTGCTACTAAAAGAAAGGTATTAGAAAGGGAAGCTCCTCACCAACTGTATTGAGAAGACTCACGCCAACGTTATGAGCATGCACTGAACCTCCCATAGTGACACATGGAACTCCCATGTATAAGGACTCACAAGTAGTAGTTGTTCCGGCATATGGGAAAGTATCCAAACTACAAGAAACGTGAGGATAAACATTAGCCTGTCCTGAATAGGAAGCACTAGGACTACTCAACCAATTGAAAACAGAAACCTCTAGAAATTTCAGCTGATCTGTTCTGCAGTATAGTACAAACACCAATATTCCACGATTCAAATGAATCAAACCGCAGGTAAATAAATCAGCTTCTTCAGATATAAGCAGACAGGTGAATTGTAAACAGGATTTTCTTTATTTTCTTTGTTCAAAATTTTTTCATCTTTAATAGAAAGAAATAAAGTTTACAATGCTAAATGCTTACTCAAAATTGGTATTTACAGTCACAGCCATAGACCATTTCAACAAAAAGGGCACATCTAGAAAGTACAAAGAAACCTTTGAATGAGGTTGTGTTCTCTTATTCTTTTAACTCCTACCCGAGCACATCCATTAAGTGAAGTGTCCATGTAAATAGCTTCTAATAAAAAACAGAATCAACAAAGAGCAATAGCTTACAAAAAAAAGTATCAATTAGGAGAAGTGAACTTGAAATAAGAGAGCATAAACCAACATTTCCAAAGAAAATACTGGCCATTTAGAATGGATACTAGGAAGTAGCAGATCTGGTTCCTGACCATTTCAAGGAGCAGAAGAAAATAGGGATAAATTTTCTTTCTTGGAAAATCAGTAAAAAGAACAAAGTATTACCTAATGTCCATAAGAGCATATGCTTGCATATGGTCATGGTTGAGAAGAATTAAGGGCAAAAGGTCAACCCGTAGGGGCTCCAATCCTAACTGCTCCAGTGTTGAAAGGAATCTCTGCCTTACACTATCACAACAGAAAGGCTTACACTTTACAACAAGCCGAGAGTTTGGAACTGCACATAAAATTTTTGCCCAAACTTGTAGCACTTTAGGGGTGATCTGATAAGAGAGAAAAAGCACATGGTCAACGTTCACGAGTCAATATATTGCTTTCACTATGTACTAAAGATACACTCACATGAAGTTCATTGTTTCACCCTAATTGGTACCTTTGCTAGATTGTTAAAGCTACCGAAAGTAATGAAGCCATTGGTAAGAGCAGGAGTAGGAGTAGCAGGCCCAGCTTCAGGAGATGGTGTATAACAAAGGAAACATTCTGGTAAGCGAACCAACTCCTCAACATGCCTGTCATTTCACCAAACAGAATTATGTAAAGATCTCACAATAGAAATCCAAATAGTCATGAAATAATGTCACTTACTTCTGTCTTGTGTCAGGAGGGTCAGCCAGTGCATCGGTGATTCTATAATCGATGCCAGGCAAACCGGTTGTATTTGGGTAGCCAATCCAAGTAACCTAACAAGAGGCAAAGCCACAAGAATATCAGAAGCCAAACACGTACCAGAAGAGAAATCCAGCAACAGATCCAATACAGAACTAATTCCTGCCCTGGGATACGAATAACAACTTTTACCACAAGAACTGAGCACAAAAACCCCTCGGAAACATGAAAGCAAAAAAGGCCACCTTTAACGGAATCAAGTACACGTACCAGGAGAGGATACTCATTACGCATTGTATTGGACATAAACACACATACATTGTGAAGTAGAGACCATAATGAATACTGTGCTATAGGAAACATACACTAAAGTCTTAGAGCATCTCCACAACTAAGCCTAAGATAATAACTGCCAAGGGAAAATACACGAGGCAAGGGAATGCCTTGCCATCCTACGCAACACATACATTTCCAATTTATATGGTGGCATAGATTCATATTTTGGCACAACTAACTAAATGGAATATGAGAACAGCCAACAATGTGGATGAGAGATATTGAGAAAGAAATGAAGAAAAATTAAATATTTCGTCGATATCCAACAAAAGAAACCATGCCAAATCCCAACTTCCATAAGGAAGCGTTCTCTTGCTACAGTATTCCTCAACTTCTCCCTATGAAGCATGGACACCTAACCAGAGTTCATGAACCAGCGTTGAACGAAAGTTGGACAAATACTCTCATCAAACTCTCCAGACGCGCCTCCAGCACTCAAATCAGAGGTGCCCTGTTTTTTTCCAACCTTTTCTGTTTGAACGCTACAAAAACGCTCTATAACACACTTGGGACATGCTAGAACACTATGGCCTTTTGTGGGAGGGAAAGTCAAAATAAATAGTAGGCTCTAGAAAGACATGAAAAGTCTTCTGTTAGTGTGATAGATGATGGTGGATAAATTATAAGACCCGTGTCAATAGTGAAAGTGAAACACTTGTTGCAACAATTTTGCAACAACATATGCAACTGAAGGCATAAAGAGTATCTATGTTAACTCCCATGAATCATCTAATCATAAAGTTGGTCCATAGTCATTTATCTGTTATGTTAAGGACAGTCTAGTCTTTTGGCCTTATTAGGGGTTAAGGTTTTTAGGGTTTAACATATATAGCTTGTAAGATAATCTTATCGCAATACAATTGTCATCAATTTGCTCTCTAAATTGTAATAGCACAACACCCACCAGTACGATTCATCCAAAGCGACACGAATTGAAAAGGAACACACATCTCACGGAGAAAATGATAAGTCATTTCTTTAAGATACCTGAATAGGTGCAGGTCGACACGCCATCATTCCCAACTTATTATTAGCAGTATGACCAGTAAGCTCAACCAAGATATCAACTCTATCTTCTCTAACCATGCTTGCAACCTTCTTCTCATCAATCCCATAAATATCTCTCCATACTCCACCCTTTTTTAAGACCTTGTCTCTGAATCTATTAGTTTTTGCATCTGCCTGCAAAATTAAAAGAAAAGGACAAATTCATGGACTTCATCTCCGCAGGCCAGTAAAGGACTCATTTTGCAAGTGCATGCATCTATAGGAAAACAGAGGAGACTCAGAGATTAATAGCTCTAAGTTAACCAAGCATTTAAGATTTCAAACAAGCTCCACAATGACATTCCAAAGTAGCATGATATGTCACATACTTGTAAGAACTAAAAACTGAAAAGCACACATAGGTAATGTTAACAGTTCTAAATTTTCTGGAAAAAATCAATAATAAAATAGGAAATACCTTCACAACAGCTGAATAAACTACGACTTTGTAATTCGCATAGTCATGACACACAAGAGGTGCTTCAATGAAATATGATACAGAGTGAGTAAAATAATCAGGTGAAACATATCCAATAATGATTGGTCGTTCTGGATCTTTTTGGTTGTCCCATGAAGTGTACTGTTGATGTAACCTCATAAAGCGCCCACCCCAATCTCTGCAAGGATACATTGTAAGTTAGACAATGCCCAAAAGAGCAAAAGCTTCATATACATTAAGGGATAAAAATATCCCAATAAAACTCTACATTTTAAACATAAAATAATATACTGACCACTTGATAACAGGAAAAACATAGTCCTCGATGGGACAACCAAGTGGCTTAGGTAGTTTCAGGGGGGCAGGGGAACTGAGTTTATCTTCTATCTGTAAATTCTTAAAAAGCATTTAGTAATGTATTGATCATATTTTGTGATTCAAGAAGCAGGTGATACCCTATATAGGAAGGTCTTCAGGAGCAAGTATAAAAGACTTGAAGAAAAATTGTTGCAGGAAAACGCCATCTCATTCCTTTTCCAAACAAGCTTTCCCTCTCCCACTCTTCCTAGTCAAACACTATACTTAAATTGGTGCTCCAACATAATTCCTCTAGTATTTCCGGAAATGTCCAAGAATTGTCACGAAATATACAACCAATAGTAATGTTGGTCAGAGGTTGCAGAAACAAGGAAACAAATACCCCATAAATCTAAAAGGAATTTCAACTGCAGAGGCATGTTCTACAGTCAAGCATCAGAAGGACAAGAACAAGAAATTTATGTCATATTTTGACTTGGAATTCAAAAGAGGAAATTTGTGTAGTATCAACAATTTTTTTTTTTTGAAAAGAAAGCATTTTAATGTTGTATTCTCTGTTAAGTTGAGGTGGGAGACAATTCTTTGAGATTAAACAATTAATTTTTTAAGAAAACAACCAAAAAATTTGGTAATAAAAATATCTTCAAAAGTAAAGTTCAATTTACATGGAAAGCACTAGCAACAATATAGATACGAAGTTCTATACAGGGAAAAAAAGGAATGTACACTTGGCACAGCCTGCCTTGAGAATATCAATCATGCACAAGGTCGACATTTCAGGAGGAAAAAGAAGCACTCACCCAATTCCATTTATTTGTTGGATTCCACGAGCAATGTAGCCAAAATTGATTGCAAATAACAAAACTAATTCCTCGAAAATTTGGAGAACAGTTGCCATCTATTCAGCCGCTACTGGCATAGTAGCTTCTTCAAATTTATTCTTAGCTCCCATAAGAGCACTGTGTTATGATACTAGCAATTGTGAATCACATGTCAAGGACTAAATCCTAGTATGAGTTTTCCCTCTTGCTTCAAACTCGACAATTTAAAGAAGCATACGAGCAGGAAAAAAAAAATTGACGACGTGGGAAGATGAACAGAGTAAAGAAAATGAAAAGCACGAGTGTTTGGCTTAACTGGGTGCACAATTATACGAGCTTCTTAACAACATTACATTCTCGAATGCAGTAGAAATAGGATTGTCAGCGGAAATGCTGCAGATTAGCCCTGTTTCCATTTCATCTAATATTTCTCCAGCAATTCCGGGGAGTTGTTTCAGATATAAGAAAAAGTTCAGACTTATTTAGCAGACACATTAAAAGCATATAAATGCAGACAGATAGCAGTTAATTGAACCTGTGAGCCTCAAATAGTTTGTCATTGGCTCCCTCGTCTATGTAGTTCATTGCAAGCAACCGATTCTGCAAGCAATGGACAATAAAATATTGATAAGAGAAAAACTTGCTAAATGGAACTTCCATAATGCAAAGCGAGGAATGTAATTAATCAATCAAGGAAAAAAACACCAGAATGGATTGTCTTATCAACCAAGGAATGGCTCCAGGCAATGCAACCCGACGTCATATTACAAAATCATATTAAAAAAGAAGTTCCTTCCCCCTCCACCCGCGAAAACACCCACAACACCACCACAAGAAATCAACAGCAACTGATGTAATACATCCATGAGGAAATATTCTGCAAACTTCAATCCCCAACATATAAAGACTTCATTCTATGTCCGATCTAATTTTTTCAAAACCGCGAGCAATGCCAAAAGGAAAAAAAACAGCAGTATTGTAACACATGGGTGTCATCTCAAACCCAACTTTATTGGTAGCCCTATAGTAAAACAATATTTATCCAGAGATAACGAGGTTTATATACAGATCATAATCAGATCAAAAGAATTGCTAAAACTAAAGAAGTGATTAAGTTTGGAAATTGTCTAGTTTCAAGTCGAAACCACTTGAGAACAAATTGATTCGCGGGGTCTCAGGTATTCCATCTTGTTTAAGTCCTATATTACAGTTAGGTAGGTAGAAGATTAATTAAGTCTGCTTCTCATATATTTAGAACTTTTTGGCCCAAGAATATTTGGTAATATGCAGAGTTTCTGGACTAGCCGGTGGGGCAAGCAACGGTTGGCTAGACTGCTCGATTGGAGGATTGGCTTAGCTTGTTGCGAACTACTGTTCTTCATTTGCCTTAGTTGTGTGTGGGGTCAACGGAGACACGTGCATTTCTTGCTAGGAGTACAAGTCCCCGAAAACAAGATCGGACTAGGCGGTTTTCTGAGAGACTCCATCCAAATCCGCCACTCGTTGGTTGGTCTTCAATTCTTTTTATTGAGACTATGCCTTCAATTCCATTCTTCGTCTTCCTAGTCGGTAGGATAGATGGATGTGGTCCAATGGCTAAAGCTCTGCCAGCTTCTTGTAGACTGAACTCTCTTCTCTCTAGGTCCGCACCGACCGGAATGATTGAAGAATTGAACAAGGGGGTGCCAATGACTCCCTTCTTTACGTGCCTTACTTCCCTGACTGCGAGACTGACTTAGTTGATTTTTTCTTGTATTTCGCGCGGGCTGGAAGTGGGAGTATAGGTTTTTTTGAAGACCTCTCCCTTCTCCATTATTCTAATCATTGAATTAGGTAGGACACTAGTCCTACTTCTAAGGATAGATAGAAAAGGTGGGAGAGGGTTTCACTATCTCTCACTGATTGATATGATATTTCACATGGAATTCACTTAATTCTTTTCTAACTCATATTTAGGGTTATTCAGTGATACATTATGCACTTTTGGATTCACAATGCTGCTGGACTGATTTAGTCGCATTATAAAGGTTTTGACATTTGAGTACTCAGGTTTTAGTATTTTATACACAATTAGTGGTCATAGTACATTGAACGGGAGAGGATTTGAGTTGGTCTAGAATATTTGGAGTTACCAAAAAGTTCCTATGACCCATGTCTTGATGTAAAATATTCTTCATTGAATCGATACGTGGAAAAAACTTTTTGGAAAAATATCTATGGTTCCATTTTATAAATATTTTCTGGAAAATCAGACTGCACTTTCTTTCTAAGAAACAACTATATATGAACAACACTGAATTGGTACGTGGGAAAGAACTTTTGCGGCCTTGGGTCAAAAACGGAAACTCTGCAGGAACACTAGTAAATTAGAGACAGATATACAAAGAAAAACTAGTTCATCTCGCCTCAAACATTGGTTTCTCGCAATGGGTCACCAGCATATTTGCAACCCACTCCTTGCCAATGCAATCGATTGCGCAAATCTTTAATCCCAAACTTCTTCTCCTCCTTTGCGCAAGTAACTATAAGCGGACTAATGTTCACAGCCCATAAAAGGTGCCCATTTCATCCCTAAACCGTATTGTATCACGCTGAAATGAACCCAAATCCCCTTCCCTAGCTACTGGTCTTCAATTTTAACAGTCAAATCCTAAATTGCTCACTTAAGCCCCTATGGAGAGCAAGCTGTTACTTTTCAAAATCACAAATGGTCACAACTCAAACACAACCTTCACATAAGAAAATACTTTATTAACCTTTAGACATGTAAACAAATAAAGCAACAATACCTGGCCAGCATTGCGAGAATCGGGGTCAATCTTAAGGCATTGCTCATAAGCTTCAATGGCCAGAGATATACTGCCAGCATCTCTGTAAAGAACCCCTACAAAATGGGAAAAAAAAAAATCAATTTTAAGAAACTAAGTTTGAGTAACCAATAAGAAAAGTTATACACGCACATACGGGAGTATATATATAGAGAGGGAGAGTTTAGAAAGAGATTTTTGTTTATCTCCAGACTGTTAAATGTGTAAAAATAGACATCCTATGACACTAGAAGTCACCGCATAACAGAAAAAGACATGCTATGTAGTTTTGATTTCTCAAACACAACTTAAAAAGGATTCTTGTTTTGGGTATATTAAAGAGGAACAAGAAGGGTGCACGTAGACTCCAGTTATTTGATGAAGAATTGAGGGATGTTAATTTTAGTAACAAGGGTTCATCTCGGTTGCTTAATGGTATTAATTTGGGAAACAAAAGGTCAGATCGCTAATCTGACAAAATAGTTGTGAAAGGTATAAAGTTGATAGGCAATGTGCAGCTGGGGGCGGATGCGAGGAAGGAAGATGTGGTCCACCATGTGCTATTATTCATAATAAGTGATAATAGCCCGTCCTTGTCTGTTCCCACACCGGACAAAATATTTACTTGTGTGGGTGAAGGGAACCCAGAAACCTGGGGTATTGATGCTGATGAGGTTGACTGCTAGGTTTTAAAAAAGATGAAGTTCAAGCTTGTGGGTGGACCGAACAAAGACCAACCTCGGAATGGAATTGAAATTGTTTATCCTTTTTGTCCTGTTGATGTTTGGACGGATTATAGAGATTCGCTGATTGGGAATGTGGGAAATATTCAAAGGGAGCCATATATTTGGTGGCTGCATCTGTTAGTGGGAAGGAGTGCAAGTATACTTTAAGAAGTCAAATGTATTTTAAAACTATGTAGTTATCCAGTTTCATTAAATGTTGTTTTAAGAAAGTTCTATGTTGTAATTTTCAGGTTAATGGAGGTTGACGATATTAGAACTGGTGTTATTGAAGGAATTTCGGCAAGTGATTTTAGTTGTATTGAACTGGCCTTACCTAATTTATTTTCTCAGTTAAGGTTGAGGTACTCCCAAAAAAGTATTAAAGTGGATAAAATATTAATCAAATATTCTCCATTATGTGCACCCAATGCCTACGGTATTGTTAGGGTTAATATTTATGATCGGCGGCTAGATGGGAGTGACAGTCTACGGGCTTACTATATATTTCCAGTGGACTGTCAGTGTGAGTTAGTGTACTATGGAAATGGATATTGCTCCATTAATGAAAAACAAGTGCCCTGTGTAGTTAAGTATCGTATTGAAAATTCTAACATAAAAAGGGGCATGACCTACTGTAAGATGAAAGGGACACGCCCCTTTTTAGTTAGTTGATTGTACACTGACTCTAGAGTCTGTGGTGCATAATGGAATTCTCTCTAGCCTGTTGCCTTGGGCAGTTTAATGCCAAACCAAGTAAATTCTCTGATGTTTTTTTTCTCTTTGCTTTGTGCCTTATTGTGCTTCCATTCGCATTGGAAGGCGGAATAATTCCAACATGTTTGTCTTCTACAATTCTACCCAATGTAGCGCACGCCATAGGATGGCCAAAAGTGCTTAAGTTCTTGGTAATGAAATGTTGAAAATCGAATGCCAGATAGTCAACACTTCTATTAGTACAGTAAGAACTTTGTACTGTAAATATACTACAATCCCATAAAGCTACCCCAATTGAAAATACAACAGGTATTTAGGACTTAATAAAAGAAGTTCAAAATTTATCAATTGTCACCACCTTCCTCTAGGATATTTTCGAAGCATGCCAAAAACATGATAAACACACACACGCACACTCGCGCGCGCGAGCACACAGAGAGAGAGAGAGAGAGACAGAGAGAGAGACCTAGGTTATTATATGCTTCTGCATAAGTGGGGTTAGCAACAATAGCTTTTTCAATCATGCTTGCAGCAGCATCCATTTTACCCTGCAAAAAGCAATACAAGTTTTCACTCGTGGTCAGTTGAGTCTTGTCCTTGTGAATTTCCTAATTAATATGAGTACTGAACCTGGACAGTGTAGACAACGCCAAGATTGTTCAAGGACTGCGAGAAGTTTGGTCTGATGGATAGAGCCTTCTGCAGAGAAATGAATACCACTATCAAGTTCATGCCTACAGTTACTTGAAACTTAAAAATTACCTCATAACTATCAAAAGTTTGCCTCATAACACTCCACAGCTTTATCAAGGTTGTCACGGTCTTTGTATATCACGCCTAGATTGTTGCATGCCTCCGCACAAAGGGGATTGAAGTGGAAAGCAAGTTCATAAAACACAATTGCCTGCATAGATATTTGCTAAATATTTTCAGGTTCTAGGTTTCCAAATATCAAAGTTCCAATTAAAGCAACAGCCGATAAAAAGGTAGAAAAGGCCACTAGGTTCTTGAAAACAAACACATGATTTCTTTCAATTGGCAATCATTTGAGAACATCAATTTCTGGAAATTGATTCAGAATGACAGACATGAACGTCAGAGAAATAGAGCACATAAATTGACTTTCCTAATATTTACCATGTCAAACTCCAGCATTTCCCCATATGCAACTCCAAGATTATACATGGCATCAGCATAATGCCAATTATAATACAGAGCCTTCTTGTAGTAAGCCACGCCTTGGTCAATGTCTCCCTCTAATTTGACCTAAACATATCATGAATCCAGAATCAAATAAAAAGGTGGTTAGTTTGATTTATACAAGCAAGTATTTTTAATGTAGGAATATAAACTCTCAGAATTGGTTCTTGACGTTCTCTATTCCATAAGAAGTACGCCAAGTTTAGACTCAAGCGATGGAGGTCTGGAAGAGATCAAGGATACAAACTAACCTTTGGCACTATATGTGGCTGCCCACAAGTTTAAACCCATAACCTTAAGCTTGCTAACCAAGTTTAAGCTCCTAATCCATGAGTAATATGGAGAATTTCTCAAAATTTGTCGAGTGAAGGTCCCGAACACGAACCCTAAAAAGCTATTACTGTTTTATGACATTTTCATTATTGAATGGATATAAGAAGAAAACTTACATGAGAATGAACGACAAGCAAGTTCAACAAAAAAAAATATAGCAGCAACATGGAATGTCATATCATAAAATAAGCAAAACATTGCACCAGCTACCACTGATCTAGCATTAGATGACCCAAATTATTGACCATGACATACCCAGGGGTCACAAATCAGATAGTCTATGAAATTGTCAAGGGAATTCAAAAGTTCTGCAGATTACAAAACCCGGAACTACATCATGTGGTTTGACATGCGAGAACATGAAGATTTAACTTTAGGACTAGCAACTGTCTCAGAAACCACCTTTGTTCCCAAATCTGTCAATGCAATAGCCATGTTGTTCTTCGCAATCTCAAAATTCGGTGACACAGCCAGACACCTGAAAAAGCACATGCAAAAAGAACACGTAATCAGCAGATGAAGACTATCAATCACATAATAAGTATCTTCAAGCCCCAACACTAAAAAACATGACTCGCACATGAATCCTCACAACTACCTACCTCTCATAACAGGCAATAGCCGACTCCAAGTCTCCACGGTTCTTATAGATGACACCCATGTTGCAATATGCTTCAGCATACATGGGCCTCTCTAATGCAGCCTTCTCATAGCAACCAAGGGCCATGTCATATTGCATCATTTCCGAATAAACAACACCAAGGTTATAATATGCAGGCTGCACAAGCAAACTCAATTAATTAGAGAGTGCGTGTGTCTATATAACTACGTATAAGCAAAAGCTCATAGCACAAAGGATTGAAGAAGCAGAGACTTAAGGGAATATGGTTTACAGCATAATGGGGATCTATTTTAATAGCTTCATAGTATTTCTGTATTCCCTCCTGAGTGTCGTCAGCAAGCTTTAAACTAGTTCCAAGATCTGTCAAAACAATTGACAGGCACTCTGCCGCTGCTTTGCAAGAAGGATCCGCTCTCAGAGCCTTCTGATATGACTGCATCAAGTAAAATTGAATGTGACAAGAACAAACCCATGATTTTTGCAGGGAATAATTATCCTGAAGATTAAAATTTTAAATCCCACATACCAAGTGAAGATTAATAAAAGCAACAAGAAAATTGTAGCAACAGAAAATAAATCGAAAAACAACCAGAAGGGTTTATGTTTTGCTATTTTGGTATGAAAAACAGAACAATATTCGTAGTCCAAAACAATAAGACACGTATATTGTTGCTAAATGTACTGCACATTTATACGCGCTAATCTGATAAAATTTGAACCTTTAACAAACATGAGCAAGCCTCATCCAAACCATTTTGCTTTGAAAGCATCCTTGCCTAAACTAAATATAGGTAGGTGGAGTTTGGGTTAATCTATCTCAACCAAAACACCGCATCACAGAAAATATGTTATTGCTACCGACATATTAAAAGAAAAATACAACTCCAACTCCACGCAGGTTGGAAAAAACAAAGGGACAGAAGAAAGGCAAGAGAGATGATAAATCAAAGAATCATTGTTTATGTTTTTCATGTTTCACAAGAATCAATCATGGATCAGAACTTCAACCCTTCCCATAAGTCAATCCTTTCGAAAAAATAATATCAAGTGATTGAAGTGAATAGATGTTGATGATTAGTAAGTACATCGCATGAGAAACAAAGTAATGCTATGCGTGCCAGGGTATGTTGCACATGTTCCCATTAAACCCAAACCAGCAACAACCTCATTCAGAATAAACGGCAGCAACAACAAGCAATGAATGGAAAAGGAAGTGTGTGCTGAATATAACTAAGGCCAATGAATAAAGTGCCACACCTCGGCAGCATCAACGAACCGACCCTCTTCTTTGTACAGAATACCACGATGAGTAAGAGCACACGCATTTTGCGGGTCCAGTCTGATGGCTTCAGCAAAACTCTCAAAAGCAAGCCTTCCCATATTTTGCATCTGCAGGCAAATCCCTTTGCCAATGTGAGCTTCAACATTTTCGTTATCCTTCTCCAATATACTCTCATAAAGAGCAAGAGCATCAACAAATTTGTTCCTGGAGCGAAGAATGTTGGCATATGACAGTGGATCCTTGCCTTCAAATTTCTTCTTCGCAGGGTTAATACAACTGAGAGAGCTACTGGTAGTAGAAGCATGATGCACTCCTTTCAGAAATCCATTGTCTCCAACTAGGTCCCTATGTTTCCCATTACTGGCATCCTTTTCTGTCCACGCCATCTGAATAAACTACAAGCTCACTTTTCTAAACCAAAATCATCATATTAGGAAATTGTGACTTCTGATCCAAATCAAGAACCTATGTTCTCTAACGGCATCCCTCTGCTTCCGTTACCTGCATCTTTCTCCATCCATACCATCTGGGTAAACTACAAGCCTGCCTTCCTAAATCAAGATCACCATAACTAGGACAATGTAAGTCATCATTCAAATAGCAAAGTCAAGAAAAATCAGTGGAAGATCACCATAACTAGGACAATGTAAGTCTTCATTCAAATAGCAAAGTCAAGAAAATCAGTAAACTTTCAGAAACTAATGTGCAACCTGTGTCTGATATTATGCTACATCGACTAGTGTTAGCTCTTTTTTCCAACACGATGTATATATACATATATATAATTTATTTACACCCACGCACACCCACGCACACACACTCTCTCTCAATTAGTAAGAAAGAAAAATAACAACCCCTAATTTACAGTGTTGGAAAGTCAAATCCATAGCCTTGAAAATTAAATAAGGATCAGGGAAGTTTTACTTTCGCAAGTCTTAATTTACACATTTTTCTAATTGGTAAGTTAAAGAGTCATAGCAACTACCAACCAGTGGCAAAACAAGAAATTCAAACTAGAGCGGGCCACTAATTACAATGTTGCAGTTTTTCTCATAAGAAAAAGGGTAGTAATTCCACTCTTGATTTTTAGTTGATAAGCTATTTTGTCTTCTTTCAGGTGAACTTCCAAGAAAATATTTTTTTTAATACTTCTGTAAAGAAATATTTATAGGTGACCATATATGTACCTTCACTATATGAAAAAGAACAAGGAGTGTAATCGGAAAAAAGGACGGTGTGTAATTTATCACTCTGACGAAAAAGCTAATAAATATTCATGTACAGGAAATTTAATGTAATGCTTTGGGGGCACTACAATAATTTACAGCCTAAAATACAACTACAGAAGGTTACCAAAGGCAATTTCAAAAAAATGGAAGGGCCCATGACCTCACAGGCCCTAGTCAGTTAGTCTGCCACTACCAACTACGCCCCATACCAACTACAAAACTGTGCCTAATCGAACAAAATAGCTTAACGGGCGGACCAACTGGGTAAACTACGAGCACACTTTCCTAACCAAAAATCACCAAAACTGAGACAATGTAGGTTTCAACGCAAAATATGAAGAGAAAAATGAGTACACTTGCCAAAACATAAAGGCAACCCTATATCAACACTATTCAACATCAACTAGTTTAAGCTCTTCTTTCCAGCACTATCTCTAACAAACACATACATGAGTGTAAATACGTACATACATATTTATATTGTATACGTATATTATTTGATTTACTAAAATAGACAAAATAAAATCATTCCTGGTCTATGGTACTGGAAATTCAAAATTCGTAGCCTGAATTATGACTAAGAACCACCATTTTTTGCTTTGCAAATATGCCTTTAATTTTACAAAAGATAATTCAATAGGTAAGGTAAGGAGACTCATAACTCAAGGACGTGTCACCTCAATGGCATAATGCGACCTAGTCTGTTTGGTGTCCCGTAAGGAAAAGACTGAGAAACTAGACAGATGCTCCAACTAAAAGCAACTCGACCAAAAGAACAACGCCTCTGAATGTGTGTGTGACTAAAAACATGAATCTCCAATAAGCCATTTGTGCCCTAACTATTGTACAACCGATCAAAGTATCGGACATGATTTTAATCATAGTTGATCACCGAAGCCCTAAAGACAATACAAAACACATAAGATTCTAAACAAAAGCCAACATATTAGGGGTTTGCAGATAGAGAAAATAGTAGGGTTTAAACCTTTACATTCGAGGTCCACCAGCATGCGATGCTTCGGCTAACACCACTGCATGGTCGACCGGAGAGAGTCTACAAGTGATGATGATGAGAGCTGTCTGAGACGCAGAGGGGTATATGTGTCTGTATATATACAGAGAGACAGAGAGGGAGGGAGAGGGGAGGGCGAGGTTCTGATGTGTGATTGGGGCATGAAGTAGTGCCCGCCTCTCTCTCCGACGCACTGTTATGATTTGATGTCTCCAAACCGCACCGGAGCCCCTCCGCGTGTTCTTCCGTCAGCTACATATACAGCTGTATAAGTCTCTCCTTTTCATCAAAATTATTCGATATTAAGCTCGTTATTTTATATTTTTTATTAAATTTATTTTAAAATTTCTAAATTAAATATTTCTCTTGAAGAATTTCTTTTAAAAAGAAAAAAAAATGTGTTCGGAAAGAATATCACCAATGGAAAAGTAAAACAGACTGTTTTTTATTATTTTTTATATTTAATTTTTTAAAATAATTCATATTTTTTAATTTTTCTTTTCAAGATAAGTGAAAAAACATAAGCAAAAAATTTTAAATTTTAAAATAATACCGACTGTATTTAATAAAAAATAACTTAATCCAAACTTGTCCTAAATACCCACCCAAAGTTCATCTTCGCACCTACCGCATGGCCTCGACTTATGTTGGGCTCGTTAAATTTTCGATCTATTAATTAGGTATGTGTGTTAAAATTTAATACGTTTCCGAAAACATTTCAAATTTTCAAATGTTGCGCAAGTCATCTATTTTTTGCTCTTATATGCTTGTTGTGTTTGTCGAGCCTAGAATCCCCACGTTGATATTTCTGACAGAATTCATTGTGCACCCTTTAACTTGTTGCAAAACACTTAATTTAAATTAATATTGATCGGGATTGGGTCTCAGTCAGTCACCCCGAGACTTAACTTAGTTTTTGAGAAGATGAAAATTAACTTAAAAGCTCTAGTATGAATGTGTGCGTACCTGAGAGTGGAGTAGGCCAAGAGTATTTATAGATAGAACCCCCAATGGATTGCCGAGAGCATCGACCAAAAATATCACACTGTGGACCTCAAATCACGGCATTTCCGCTACGTGCTCCACATCCGTGCATATAAGACAAACATATTCACATCTCCTATAACTGCTCCCCCACCACGTCTACCTGAATAACTGTCCGCAAACATGGGGGATACATCACCACATGGTCGTGTCAAGCAATATACCCTCGACAACACAACCGAATGCCGTGAGTTGTGAAGTTCATCACCCAAGGTGACATGTTGTAGAGGTGGTTTGGCCTGTTTTGGAGTCCTGCACTCGATAAGGCATGAGCCATGCCAAATGATTTTGTCAAAGCTAACAGCCCAATACAAGTAGATTGACCATTGGGCCTGACCCAGCTCGATCCTAGCATTAATGGGCACAAGGTATCCTTGGGGCCTTAGACTCATTGAGTTGCACATCTAAGATGAAGAACAAGTAAAGACTTATTTTATTATACAGATCCCCATTAGTTAAATAGGGTTTACTAGAGGTGCTTAATGGAAACAAATAAAGAGCATAAGGAAACAAATAAAGATAAATAAAAAAGAAATAACAAATCATTCCCTATTCTAACATTCCACATTCTAACATTCCCCTTTAAGTTGGTGCGTGAATATTTGAAATGCCCATATTGGATAGTAGCTCTTCAAACGTGGTCTTGCTAACACCTTTAGTAAGGATGTCAGCCAGCTGCTGTGACGAAGGGACAAATGTAGTACAAAACTATCCTGACAGAATTTTCTCTCTGATAAAATGACGATCAATCTTCATGTGCTTTGTTCTGTCATGCTGAACCGAGTTTGTCGCGATACTGATTGTTGATTTATTGTCACAATATAATGACAATGGGATGGAAACAGGAAGACATAAGTCCGTCATCAATTTCTTGAGCCATAGCAACTCACAAACACGAAGAGCCATAGCTTGATACTCAAACTCTGCACTAGAGCGGGAGATGACATCTCGCTTCTTACTCCTCCAAGTAATTAGATTTCCACCCAGTTTCATATAGTAATCAGATATAGAATGTCTGTCATTAATAGAGCTAGCATAATCAGCATCGATCCATGCATTAATACGAAGATACCCATGATTTGCAAACATAATACCCCAACTTGGACATCCCTTGAGATATCGAAGAATACGGTATACAGTTGCAAGATTAACGGTGCGGTGAATGCATACATTGACTGACAACACTTATCGAATAGGCAATGTTAGGATGCGTCATAGACAAATAGATCAATTTCCCAACCAAGCGCTAATAGTGTCCAATATCAGCCAAACACTCCCCCTCAGAATCACCCAGCCGGTGGTTCCATTCTATGGGAGTATCAGCAGGACGACAAGGGAGCTGATCGACCTAGGTAAGAAAATCAAGAACATAGTTGGCCTGGGAGATAAAGATACCAACAGAAGAACGGGCAACATTAACACCCAAAAAATACCGAAGAGGACCAAGGTCCTTGATCTCAAACTGACGACCCAAATATGCCTTCACAATAGTAATGCCTGCAAGATCATCACCAGTGAGGATAATATCGTCAACATAGACACTAAAAACAACAATCTTGCCCTGAGTATGGTGTAAGAAAAGGGTATGGTCAGCCGAGCTCTGATAAAAGCCCACTTCTCACATAACAGTGACAAAGCATTCAGACCATGCCCGCGGGGACTGCTTAAGGCCATAGAGAGAACGACGAAGACGACAGACTTTTCCAGAATTTTCTGGAGAGAGAAACCCAGGAGGGGAAACCATATAGACTTTTTCCTTAAGATCACCATTAAGAAAAGTGTTTTTGGGCCATCCGCAAGTATTGGCAACAGAAAACAGAACCTGGATAATAGTCATCTTTGCAACAGGAGCAAAGGTTTCCGTATAAGCCACACCATAAGTCTGAGCATAACCTTTGGCGACCAGACAAGCTTTATATCGAGCAATAGAGCCATCAGGATGGTGTTTGATGACAAACACCCAGCGACAACCAACGGCCTTATGCCCAGGAGGTAGAGGAACCATTTTTCAAGTCTAAGTCTTGTCAAGAGCCTATAATTCCTCAGTCATAATTGTACGCCACCCCGGATGAGCTAAAGCCTTTGCCATAGTGGTAGGAAGAGAAATAGAGGAGACAGATGCAAGAAAACTCTGATAGGAGGAAGAAAAGGGCAGCACTAAAAATCTAATTAGAGATATGATAAGTACAAGTGCGCTTACCCTTGTAATGAGTGATAGGCAGGTCATCTGAATGGACTGGAGGAGGTGGATTGGGCAGCGAGACAGCAGGGCAATTGGTGATGAGAAGCGCTGGAGTAGGTGGCCGGGAAAGGACAGGGGGTGCAGATGAAGGGGGGACAGGAGTTGGTGAGGGATCAACAGTAGGCAATGTGATGCCGAGCGAGTTGCAACTTCATTTATGGAACGCTTGGATTGGTCACGGGCCAAACGGGTTGGTGGCAGATCGACCCGTGGGCCACGGAGTTAAAGCGAGATAGCATTCTGATCAAGGCCCATTGATTTATCGATCCATGGGCCCCGGTGGATTTCAGCCTAATTCCCTCGTTTAGGCCTCCGAATCATTAAATTTGCCATTTTAGAAAAAATTTGCTTTCTTTATATCTTTTTATATGAATTTTCGTTTTAGTTGCCGTTTATTTTGATAATATTATATTTGTTTCTAGTATTTGATTTCCTAAACAAATTAGAATTTTTCGTTTTTGGTAATTTTTCTATTTTCTTTTATTTAGACTAGATTAGCAAGGCTAAATCTTTGTTATTTTGTTTCCTAGTTGGTATAGGGTTCTATTTCCCCATAAATTACTTTGTAAGCCTAAAAACTAAGTAGTTGATTATTGATTAATAAAAACTGAGTGTTTTACTCAATTTGTTTGTTCAAGGAGGGAGTACCTCTAATTCAAATAAGATTTGAGATTGTCCTTGTGTTACACTTATCCAATCATACGCTTTGCTGCATCACAATGACACAGGAAGAGGAAAAGGATCCTCATCAGAGACGTCGAATTGTAACCACTCAGTGGGAGAACTACTAGCATCAAAATAGTAAGAAATGTGTTCAAAGAATGTGATGTCACGAGAAGTAAAATATTTCTGTGTAGGAAGGTGGTAACAGCGATAACCCTTTTGAGTAGAGAAATAACCCAAGAAAACGCACTTGACCGCTTTGGGAGCCAACTTATTCCTAGAAGGCCCAACTAGCTGAACGAAGCACGTACAATCGACTACCCAAGGAGGAAGAGAAAACGTTGGGGCATCAGGATAGAGAACAGAGTAGGGTGTGACAAGCTGAAGAACCCTAAAAGGGGTCTGATTAATAAGATAGATTGCGGTCAAAATAGCATCGGCCCAAAAAGAGTAGGGAACATTCATACTAAGGCACATAGTGCGGGCTAATTTTAAAATATGATGGTTTTTTCTCTCAGACGCACCATTCTGCTGAGGAGTCTAAACATTGGACAACTGATGGATAATCTTCCGTTCCACACACAATGAAGAACCCTGCTTATTAGTGTACTCAATATCATGATCAGAGCAAAAGATCTTCACTATCTAATTAAATTGAGTGTCAATCATAGTAAGAAATTGCTTATAAACCCCAAAGACTTCACTCTTATGTTTCATGAGATAGACCCACGTGACACGACCATAACTGTCAATAAAAAGCAAAAAGTAATGAAAGCCAAGAGGAGAAGTAACAGGGGAAGGACCCCAAATATTAGAACGGATTAATTCAAATGGAGTAGTAATTCGAGGACTTAAACTAACAGGATAAGACGATCAGACATGCTTAGCCAACTGACAAGTTTCACAAGTGAACTCAGATAGCGGCAACTTATTAAACAAAGTGGAAAATAAGTGTTTTAAATAACTAGAAGAACATGGCCTAATATAAGATGCCATTGCATAATTAAAACTTTATCCGAGAGATCACTGCGTAAATGGAAGGAGAGACAAGGACAGAAGGAACATCCAACAGATACAACCCATTCACTTCACATCTATGCCCAATCATCTGTCACGTCGCCAGATCTTGAAACACATAATGGGTGGGAAAAAAGTCACAAAACAGTTGGAATATTTAATAACAGAACTAACAGACACAAGGTTAGTAGCCAATTGAAGAACATGCAAGGTATCATGAAGAAAAAGAAAGGGGGTAATAAAAACATGCCCGTGACTGAAAATAGAGGAAAAAGAGCCATCGGCAAGACGGACCTTGCGACGGCCATAATCAATAGCATAACGACAAAACAAAGACGACATACCTGTCATATTGTCAATGGCACCCGAAATCGATGATCTAGAGAGAGGAGATAGCGATAACACTGTTGGCAGAAATAGTAGTACTTGAAGCACCGAAAGTGGAGACATACTGAGATGTAGCTTCCACCTGATTGAAGAAGTGATGGAACTTGTCAAGCTTAGCTTGAGATAAAGTCACTGGTTCCGGGGGAGAATGAACAACAGGTGGCGGATTAGAAGCGGACAAATGAGCAAAGGGCCGCTTGTTAGTACGGTGACCATGAAGAGTATAACACTGAGCTTTAATATGTCTGAGTTTCCCACAATGATGACACCGTGGGCGTGGCTTGTTAGATGAGGCAGAGCTGGAAGGTGGCTGCAAGGGAGCAGTACGGACAGCCATAGCTGAATGATTTCCTGATAGAGGAGGAAGGACGGTTGAGGCGGACCGTCGACTCTCATCAGAAAGCACATATGAGTATGCACTCTGAAGGGACGGGAAAGGATCCATCCCTAAGAGGTGAATCCTAGCATACTCAAACTCGTCACGAAGGCCTGCCAAGAACTAAAACACCCATTATTTATCCTGAATAGATGCGTAGAGAGTAGCATCCGCAGAATCCTTCCAGTCATGAAAGGAGGAATAAAAGGTCAACTCCTCCATCGAGCACGAAGCTGAGAAACATGCGTAATAACTGATAAATCACTTTGCGATAAACGAGAAATTTCTCGCTTTAAATTAAAAATACAAACATTATTCTGCCACTGAGAATAAGTAGCACGGGTAGAATCCCAGAGAGGTGCAGCAGTCTGGGAGAACATGAATCCAATGGCAATTGAAAGCTGTATAGAGTTAACCAACCAGAAATGGACCATAGAGTCATTGGCAAACTAAGCAGCATAAGTAGCATCATTGATGGCCTCGGTTCCCTTGAGAAAGCCAATCTTCCCTTTCCCACCAAGGAACAACTCAAAAGACTAAGCCCACACGAGATAATTCATACCATCTAACTTGACCGTGGTGACTGAGGCTCCTGGAGAATAAAAAAAATGAGGAAGACTAGAAAATGGGGCCTCACTAAGGTTCATAACAGATGAGATAGTGGACTCAGAAGCCATAATAAGTCACCACACGAGAAACTGTCTACACAGACCAAAAAAATGAATAGAAAAGTCTTCTCAGACCATCAAGCAACTCATGTGCACGTCTCCTCAGACCAGAACATTACAGAAATAGAGAGGATAGATCAAGCAATCATGGAAGCCAATGGCAATAGCGAAGGGTGACGGTGGCAACATCAAACAACCCCTCAAGAGCACTGATCTGCAAACCAGCAAGTCAGACAAGCGGCGGCGGCAGGAGCACATGGCGGTGGCGGGATAGGGGAGTGGTGAGGACAATAGGGGGAGAGGGGCGACGACGATGGTGATGCAAGGATGATGGTCGGAGAGAGAGAGGAGGCGAGGGTGACAATCAGGGAGAGAGGGGCAGCGACTGTGGTGATACGAGGACGATGGTCGGAGAGAGAGATGAGGCGAGGGCAACAGTCAGGGAGAGAGAGGCGACGACGGCTACGTTGGAAGGAGAGATCGGCGATGACTACAATGGCGATAAACAGAGAGGGTGGCAGTGAGGGCGATGGGAAAGGAAAGGGGTGGCGACGACTAGGGTTTTATGTTTAGGGTTCTGTTGTTTTAGGCTCTGATACTAAGATGTAGAACAGGTAAAGGCTTATTTTATTATACTGATCCCCATTAGTTAAATAGGGTTTATAGGAGGTGCTTAATGGAAACAAATAAAGAGCATAAGCAAACAAACAAAGATAAATTTAAAAGGAATAACAAATCATTCCCTAATCTAACGTTCCCATATTCCAATAATCTGGCCTACTACAATAGCCCCTTAATTCCTCTATTCAGCACCTGACTAATAAGAGCACAAACATTGGCCAGAGTTTTAAGTCGTGCGTTGGTATATGACACTCATGTGGCGTTGCTTGATTGGTCGTACTAGGTTGTATTCCAAGGAAACCGTTATCGACAAACTTAACTACTCAAACAAACAGTCCTTTGTCAAATTGTGTCATGTGTTGTTCATCTAATGGTTGAGGCCAAACCCTTTTACCCTCCCACATAGCCATTTTGAAATTTGTTCCACAGTATAAAAAGGGCGATAAACACTAGAGAGATAAAGCCATATGCATTTTCTCTCTCTATGACATAGCTTTCTTGCACTTAAAACTCTTCTCAATCAAGCCTTTTCAACCTAGACTTGTAGTAATCCGAACACAATGTTCAAAGAATAAGAATTAAACACAAGAAGAAAAATAGACAAGTTCAAGAGGCAATATTGGCTTTAATGGTTACACCTACTTCAGAATCTCCAACAAGTTCATCCCCAACAGTTGAATGCACTATATTGCTAATATATGTTACTCAATGCATCTAATTTGACACGTGTGCATGACTATTTCAAGGTTATATTTGTTATTGTGTGCAAGATTTTGTATTCTCAATCTTAGGTTATTTGAGCTAACAAGCGCACCCAAGTGTTCTCGTGAAATCTCAATGCCTGGAAGTGAGTAGAAGAGTCATTACAAGGTCCAATAATGAAGTATGAGAAGCTTGGAATTGAAAAACAAAGGCTGAAGAGAAGAAGGCTTAAAGAGTGATCTAAGAGAAGACAGTAACTCTTTTATTGGTTGAAACTTCGGTTCAACCAGTAGAACCCAAGATGCAAAATGAAGCAGTGGTACTTTCTGTTGGGAATCCATTCCTAGAACCCAGCAATATGCGTACAGATTAAACGTTAACAGATCGAAAAACCCTACAAGGCGGAATTAGGGTTTTACCTCGACTCCTACAGAACAACGATCGCTGGTAGAACTTGTTACAGCCGTCTGCTGTAAGCCTAAAGATCTTCTGCCGTATTCCCTTATACCTCGATTCTCGTACCGATTGTGGGATCAAACGAGATCGTCTTGTTCTCTCTCAGACCCACGTATTCGAGTCTCTCAATAACGTAATGTGTGTTTGACCTAGAGAACGAAGCGGTATATTTATAGGGCTAGGGCAGGGACCTCAGGAGAAATAATTCTGGGCTCCTTGTGTAAAATAAGAAACCCTAATCCTACTAAGACTATATTTCTTATTTCACAAATTATAATTCACACCACTAAAGAATTATAATTGCACTCCCGTCCTTATCTCAATTTATATTTCGAGCTCCAAGTTATTAAATACTTACTGATCCCCCACGTTAAGATTACAGATACCCGTTGATTATAATGGATTACTAACAATCTCCCACTTAATCAACATCTTTAAATGCCTTGAGACTATCTGCTTAACTTATTCGATATGTCGGATACAAATATCCACCTGCAGGGTTTGACATCATCGAAACTTATAAGCTTACTCAAGGGGTTGTCATCATTCCCTACTGGGATGTTATTCAATTAATAATTAATATCGATACATGTCTTGCATATAATATCGTGACCCAATTCATCAAGAATATTGACCCCAAAGAGGATCTCACTTTTAAATGAGTCAAAGTCAACAACATTATATGTATATATCTATTAATTATCTTTGGATTAAGAGCACAAGTATTCATAATAACCATGAGGTTTTAATCATCTTATAAAGTCAGTATAAAGATAATTACCTCAAAAATGGTCCCGTTCAATACACACAAAGTGTACTAGCACAATGAGTTGGAAGTAGTATTAAAATTAATACCATTCCCCGTGATCAAGATAGACCCACTAAAACATTATGCTACAGTCCTACCAATGGTGTGTCAAATTCCATTTAAGACTGTGAACCATAACTTATATTCCACAAGAACCGATGATCCAATCTTCTGTGTGTAAGTTGCACTCTATACACTGGATCATCTACTATGTAGAATAAAAGACACACATGCACAACATAAAATAATATCATGCAACTATTGCCCATAGAAGATTCTCATCAAAATGGATAAAACTGATTAATAATATTAATTCATTACATAAAACCATAACGTTTCACATAGTTCTCTAACAAACTCCCACTGAGACTCACATCCATGTGGCCACACATCTGACTCCCATTCCTTCTACGTGATTATCAAAAATCTTGGCTTGTAAGCTCTTCGTAAATGGATCTGCCAGGTTGTTCGCCGATGCAATCTTAGTCACAGTAACATCACCTCTCTGTACGATCTCTCGAATCAAATGATACTTACGCTCAATGTGTTTACCCTTCTTATGAGCCCTTGACTCCTTTGAATTAGCAACTGCACCACTATTGTCACAATAGAGCGTAATGGCTGATTGCACTAAAGGAATCACTTCTAGATCCATCAAGAAGTTCCTGAGCCAAACGGCCTCCTTGGCTGCTTCAGACGCTGCCACATACTCTGCCTCCATGGTGGAATCAGCAATGCATGATTGCTTGACACTCCTCCAACTAATGGCTCCTCCTCCTAGGGTAAACACATATCCTGAGGTAGACTTTCTGGAATCCTTATCTGACATAAAGTCTGAGTCTGTGTACCCACACGGTACAAGACTAACTGACTGGTACACCAACATATAATCTCTAGTTCTTTTCAGATACTTGATTATATGTTTCACCGCAGTCCAATGCTCCTGTCCAGGATTAGACTGATATCTGCTGACCATGCCAACCGCAAAACAAATATCAGGTCTAGTACATAGCATAGCATACATGAGGCTTCCTACTGCTGAAGCATAAGGAACTGCCTTCATCTTTTCCGTCTCATCAGTTGTCTTGGGACACTGATCCTTAGACAGACTGATTCCATGTCTAAAAGGAAGAAATCCTTTCTTGGAATCTTGCATGCAAAAACGAGCAAGGATCGTATCGATGTAAGAAGCTTGTGATAAACCCAACATCCTACGCTTGCGATCTCGCATAAGCTTAATCCCAAGGATGTGACTAGCTTCTCCCAAGTCCTTCATTTCGAATTGGCTGGACAACCACACTTTCACTGCAGACAACTCTTCCACATCATTTCCGATGAGCAGAATGTCATCAACATATAGCACTAGAAACACCACCACTTTGCCGCTGCACCTCTTATACACGCAAGACTCATCCGGACATTGATCAAAACCAAAAGACTTGATTGCTTGATCAAAACGGATGTTCCAAGACCTAGATGCCTGCTTAAGCCCATATAAGGACCTCTTAAGCTTGCACAACATGTGCTCTTGACCTTTTGATATGAAACCATCTGGTTGCACCATATAGATACACTCTTCCAGATTTCCATTAAGGAACGCAGTCTTGACATCCATTTGCCAAATCTCATAATCAAGATGAGCTGCAATGGATAAGAGAATCCGAATGGATTTAAGCATGGCTGCTGGCGAAAAAGTCTCCTCATAATCGATCCCTTCTTTTTGAGTATACCCTTTCGCAACAAGCCTAGTTTTGAAGGTATGCACCTTCCCGTCCACTCCTCTCTTCTTTTTGTAGATCCACTTGCATATGATGGGTTTAATCCCATCGAGTGGTTCTACAAGATCCCAAACTTGATTTGAGTACATGGACTCCATCTCTGACTGCATAGCCTTTTGCCAAAGTTCTGCATCTTTACCTTGTAATGCCTCATTGTAGTTACAGGGTTCAGCATTTTGCTCGTCAGGGATCATATCATAATATTCTCCCAATAACGTATACCGAGCGGGTCGTACAATAACCCTCCCACTACGACGAGGTTCAGGTGTGTCAATAGGTGCATCAATAAATGTCTCTTGAGGTGTTTCTTCACGTACTACTGGTGGTATAAAAGATTGTGTCTGTCCCTCTCCTCTCAATTCCTCTAGAACAATCTTACTTTTGGGTTTGTGATCTATTACATAGTCCTCCTCTAAGAATCGAGCATTTGTACTAACAAAAACCTTCTGATCTTTAGGACTATAAAATAAACCACCTTTCGTTCCTCTAGGGTACCCCACAAACAAGCAAACTTCTATCCTTGATTCCAATTTATCTGCGTTCCCCTTCAACACATGTGCTGGACTACCCCAAATCCGAACATGCCGTAGACTGGGTTGACGCCCAGTCCACAATTCTGTGGGTGTAGACGGTATTGACTTAGATGGCACCAAGTTAAGAATATATGCAGCCGTTTCTAGTGCATGTCCCCAAAACGAAATTGGTAAATCAGAATAACTCATCATTGACCTCACCATATCCATAAGAGTCCTATTCCTTCTTTCTGCTACACCATTTTGTTGTGGCATACCTGGTGCTGACAACTAGGATACAATCCCTTCAGCCGATAAGTAATCCTTAAATTCTCCCAAGAGGTATTCGCCACCACGATCAGATCGTAGTGTCTTGAGACATTTACCTAGACGCTTCTCCGTTTCTGCCTTATACTCCTTGAATTTCTCAAAGCATTCGGACTTACGGCGCATCAAATAAATGTATCCATACCTTGAGTAATCATCAATAAAAGTAATGAAATACTCAAAACCACCTCTAGCTTGGACATTCATAGGACCACACACATCAGAATGAACCAATTCCAACGGTTCTTTGGCTCTATATCCCTTAGCGGAAAATGGCCTCTTGGTCATCTTACCTTCTAAACATGATTCACAGACTGGAAGTTCCTCTACTTGCAATGAACCTAAAGGTCCATCTCTAACCAGTCTAGAAATCCTATTCAGATTAATATGGTCAAGACGTAAGTGCCAAAGATACGTTTGGTTCAACTTAGAAGGCTCCTTTCTCTTACAAGGCAAATTATTAGTGTTGTTCAATTCATTCAGTTGCACTGTAGGAAACATAGGATTAATAATATAGAGATCATCCACCAATGAACCAGAACAGACAAAATTTTTATTTAACTTAATAACTACAGAGTTACTAAAATAAACTGAATATCCATCCTTAAACAATTTAGAAACTGAAACCAAGTTTCTTCTAATACTGGGAACATAAAGACAATCTCTTAAAATTAAACTCCTATCATTACTAAAATTAAGAAAAACGTTTCCTACTGCAACTGCTGCTACTGTGGTAGCATTTCCCATATGTAAGCAAATCTCCCTATCACTTAGTTTTCTGGTTTCCTGGAACCCCTGCAATGAATTGCAAACATGATTAGTGGCACCTGTATCTACACACCAGGTACTGGTAGATAACACCGCTAAACATGATTCAACTATTAGCGAAAAAGATTTACCTCCTTTGTTCACTTTATTGAGAAAAACCGGACAATCCTTCTTCCAGTGCCCTTTCTGGTTGCATTGAAAACACTTGCCCTTAGGCTTTTTCACTCCATCGCGAGGCGCTAAAACTGCCCCCACAACCTTCTTATGAGACTTGTTCTGCTTCTTCTTGCCTTTCGGCTTAGAACTAGAAGCCTTCTCAGTCACTAACACAGATGATTTCTTCACACCCAAAAGACCCTCAGTAGCATGGAGTTCCTTAAGCAATTCCGACAAAGATAAATGCATTTTGTTCATAGAATAATTTACGCGGAATTGCTTAAAACTCTCAGATTTCAGTGAGTTAAGAACAAAATCGACCTGGGTTTCCCCATCAATTTCAGCTCCTAACATCTCTAGTTCATTCAAAAGAGCCATCATCTTTAGAACATGATCTCTAATTGGGGTCCCTTCAACATGGGTGATATTCATCAATTCATTAAAAGCAACTAGCCTTGCTGCACGATTCTGTTCCCCAAACATTTCTCTGAGGTTCAGTATCATATCGTACGCAGTTTCCATAGACTGATGCTGATGTTGCAATATATTCGACATAGATGCCAGAATATAACACCGCGCCATCTCATCAGCCTTCTTCCACTGCTTAAAAGGCTTTGCTTCCTCTTCAGTGGCATTTTCAGAGAGTTGCGGAGGGCACTCTTGACTTAGCACAAACTTGTGCCCTTCAGCAGTTAAGACAATGTCTAAGTTTCTTTTCCAGTCAATATAATTTTCGCCAGTAAGTTTGTTTTCTTTGAGAATAACAGCAAGTGGATTGAAAGATGCCATTTTTGAATATGAGAATCACATAATAACAAGAATTATGATGGGCAATAAAAAATTTGAATTTCAATTCAATATTGGTTCCCTCAACCACATGTTGAAAAGAAAAACATTGGCAACCCTACACACCGTGAAGAGCATGCCTCGATGGAAGGTCCTCTACTCTCCATCATTCGTGTAGATAGGCACAACCTTTTAATTTCTACCATCTAGACATCAAACCGTGCCAGGTAAAATTAAATAGCCAATATAGCTTTGGTTCTATAAATAATAGCAGTGACCCAGATAGAGGGGATACTTTTATTTATAGCTAAGTGTACACCATTTCCTAGCTTTTAGACCCATTGTTCCATTATGAACCACCTCAGATGGAGAAGTGGCCCACACAACAATTATCTTAAAACTATCACTCAAGGAAGTTTGTACCGATGATGGCATAATCAATTTTGTCCGATAGGGAGGAAAGTTCTAAAACCATCACACAAAATTAATTATATCACCTACAAACTAGTAATGGAAACCGTAGGATTTATTCAAAATAAACTCCTTCTCCCACTTAGTTATTTAGAATTTTGTGAGGATTATCAAAATATATGTGTTTACAAAAAATAGTGATCTAGGTCAAAAGCCAATTATTACCATGTTGTCCTAAAATGGTAAACTATCACATATACAAACACTTATGGAAACAAATATAAACATAAATAAAGAAACATGATAAATATGAATCCCAACTATTATGGGAAACATGATAAATATGAATCCCAACTATTATGGGAAACATGATAAATATGAATCCCAACTATTATGGTCAGATTCTGTTTCCAAAAAAAATAGCCAAGTTCGCAGCTACGTCTTGCCCGCCAGACGCCATTTCTTCATCAAAAGATGCATCCGCGCCTTCAAAAACTGTGTTTCTCCCATGCAGAAACTGTGATTTTATACAAAAATCCTATGCCTCCATTACAGAGTTCACATAATCTAGATTATACAAAATACACTGCATGATTTGTAATCTTACAACATTGTAAGCGATACAACTGGAAAAATAGAGATTACATTCAAAACTTATGCCTCCCACATACCGGAGTTCAGAAACTACTCTTATATTACAACCACGAAAAATACTCATGGTACCCAAGATAAAAGCAGTAACCACGTTAAAATTAAACGTGGGATCCAATCACACACACATTCATGCGTGACCATAATAGTGGGATAAGATTTCCTGCAAAATAAGGGTTAGCGTATTCTAGAACTTTGCAAAATAAAAGTTAGCACAGCTCATACGATCGACCCTCTACAGACTCCGGACAACATGGTCTGTTTAATTTATACGCATGATTACAGCCTGCTCTGATACCACTGTTGGGAATCCATTCCCAGAACCCAGCAATATGCGTACAGATTAAACGTTAACAGATCGAAAAATCCTACAAGGCGGAATTAGGGTTTTACCTCGACTCCTACAGAACAACGATCGCTGGTAGAACTTGTTACAGCCGTCTGCTGTAAGCCTAAAGATCTTCTGCCGTATTCCCTTATACCTCGATTCTCGTACCGATTGTGGGATCAAACGAGATCGTCTTGTTCTCTCTCAGACCCACGTATTCGAGTCTCTCAATAACGTAATGTGTGTTTGACCTAGAGAACGAAGCGGTATATTTATAGGGCTAGGGCAGGGACCTCAGGAGAAATAATTCTGGGCTCCTTGTGTAAAATAAGAAACCCTAATCCTACTAAGACTATATTTCTTATTTCACAAATTATAATTCACACCACTAAAGAATTATAATTGCACTCCCGTCCTTATCTCAATTTATATTTCGAGCTCCAAGTTATTAAATACTTACTGATCCCCCACGTTAAGATTACAGATACCCGTTGATTATAATGGATTACTAACACTTTCTACCAGTAAAATCTTTTTTTCTACCAATAGAACTATTATCGATTTGTAGATCTATTTTTTAGTTTCCTATTTGGTCCAGGATTATTGCTAGGTTATTTGTCTCCTATAAAAATAGAGTTTTGGAGGATGTATTAGGTACTATTTTTCAGCATAGTTCAACACTTGTTTACTTAGTTTTGTAGCATTTAACATGTTCGTAGATCGGAAGGTAGTGTTAGGTTTTTCTCAAGCTTTCAAGTTTCAACTGCATTCTTCTTTCGTTTTATGCTTCGGTAAGGTTGTTTTCATTGTTAGACCACTATAACTGTGAGGTATTTCATATTTTTAATTCAAGTGTCATTTTTAGTTTAATTATTTTATTATGTTCTTCAATATATATTTAGTCAGCATGCTAGGCTAATCTTTTAAGGCAAGGTCCACGAATGATATTCATTTGTTGACCCAGTTTAGTTAATATCTCCTGGAATAGTTTCACCGCTTGTTACATAATGGTTTATGTTATTATTTTAGAACCTAACAGCAAGTGTTAAACCTTTGATTAGGTGTGGACAGTTAACCTTGGTACGTCTAATGCTTAGATCCATGTCTTTCTCAGTTTTGATCAAACGTTTCTTAAACCATAATCATTCCGGAACAAAACTTTTGATATTAATGGTTTTCATTGAAATATTTTTAAATCAAGACCCATCGGCTAGGGACTTGATTGAGTTATAAAAGAAAAGATACTGCTAACCGAAGTCGTGGATGAATGGATTTCTTGGACCGTGCTTATTCTTTATATCTGATTAATTTTTCGTGGTTAGTTATTTGTATTTGTGTTGGATAATTTTCATCAGAACAATGATTAGCATATATGAAATCCTAAATTATTACAAAATATTTGTCCTTGCCTATTACTGTTTCTCGTTGATCGATACTCAAAACTCACAGTTATAACGTTTTACACACAAGAAGGGGTTTTGTTTTAAAATAAATTTGACATGGTTGGCACCTTACGGGTATGAGGACAGGTGGAATGTGAGAAAGAGAGAATTACGTTATGTTATTTTAAGATAATTAACTTTCCAGTATATAAAAAAATGACCCACCTATAAATTTTATCATATTACTTCTTATATATCTGTTATCCTTCTATTGGAAATAGTACGTACCTTTTCTCTTGCAAAAAGTATGCAATGAGTTAGAAAGAGGAAAAGAGAGAAGAAAATCATAAGGTTCCCACAAAACTTTCTTCGTCTTCCATTCTCTATTCAGTCAAAAAGTTGAAGATTTTTCGGGTTTAGACGTGAAGAAGCAAGAATGAACAAATTGTCTTCTTCCTTAACAGCATTTTTGAACTTCATAAATCTATTTCTTCTTTTTTTTTTGTGAGCAAATTTTTTTGCAATAATTATTTTGAAGCCCACAAAAAATAAACTCAACTTTATTCGAATTTTAATATCAAAAGACTTCAAATTGATGTTCTACCTTAAACCCTTAAAAGTGTTTGAGTTGTCCTATAGACAAGTCATTAACTTCAAATTGAAACCATCTCTAACATTAGACGATTAATTGATGTTAAAAATTGGTAATTAAGTTAAAATATAATTGAACATAAAGAATAGTGAACAGAAGTTATGGATTTGGTCACAGACTGTTAATTTACAGCCAAACAATATTGTTCTGTGTATATGACAAACCACCGATGAGTTTCTTCTAACCTTTAATAGAATAATTTCGTAAAAATAAAAATTGAACATTTGACATTGATCAAGTATTTCAACATTTGCAATTAAAACTAAATTCTATTAAGTTTTACCAATTCACACACCCACACCCACAATCCATATCAAAAGGTAAAACAACTAATTTCTTCTCTGCACGTCATGATATAACCATAATAGACTAATGATTCATTTCCATATACCCTTAAATAGTCCTAGCATCATGTTGTCCCCTATACTCCAAACAAATATAATTCGCATTAATTATTTTATTTTATAGTAATTGCTTCCAATTTAATTAAACCTTCATACATCTTATTTGCTCTTAATAATTCTTGTCACGCCCCAAATTTCTATATAATTTAAAATCACAAAATATTACTCATAACTCCATAAAGTTCCATTTCCAAGTCAAGGGGCGCTATCGGCCCAAGTTACATAATTCAAAAGTTTTCAAAAGATGAGAAGTCCCACTTGAGTTCACAGAATACATAATAAGTAATGTTGCATCTACCCCAAAAGATTTTTCATGCAGATGCTAAACATCTTCTCCACTAGTCTTAATCAAAAGATGGCATGCCAAGCAATCCATGCTACTCCTCCGCAACGGTACCTGAAAATGGAGGGGTTGAGCTACAAGCCCAGTAGGAAAATCTATGCCAAGATTATGTATATGTGATATGCATGGTATGCACAATTATCATGGTATAACAATGCATCACTTTCGTAAGTCACATACAACCACACGAATGACATTTCGTCGTTCGTCACTACACATACAACAACCACACATCACAATCAACCATTTCTCACTTCCAACGCCTTTCAAATACAGTTACGCAAGTCAAGATATTCATACCCCTGGCACTTCTCCCAACGGAGGCCAGACAAGGCATCGTGTCGTGCCAAATCAATGGTCATACGTATGTCCTAGCACATCTCCCAACGGAGGCTAGCCAATGCCGTTTCATGGCGTCAGGATAGTTTATACCCTAGCACTTCTCCCAACGGAGGCTAGACAGTGCCGTTTCAGGGCGTCTCCTAGCACGTTCTCGACCGGGAGCTAGTCTCATTATTTCCCTAGCACCGCTCCCGATGGAGGCTAGTATTACATTCATCATTCACAACGACTTATGTTAAGTCAATCGAATGCGTGTCACATTCAATCATCTCAATCGTGCATAACAATTCCCAACAATCCATACTCACGTCAAACTACCGATTTATAGTGTTCCACTAAGTAATATACCACAGACATAAAATCAGAATATCAAAAGAACAGAGTCTTCATTCCAGAAGCCCCAGGAGCGCTACACCACAAACAAGGTAGCGCTACCCTCAAGCCCTCGGTAGCGCTACACCAAAAACAAGGTAGCGCTACCACTACGTCCAGAATCACCAGGAGCGCTACATCAAAAACAAGGTAGCGCTACCTGTGCAGAAATCATCGCGATTTCCAGATTTTTCACTCGATCCACTACGCACCAAACCACAAATTTACCACAATCTAGGCACCAAAACACATCACATACACATACTAGAAGATAGAAATCCCTACCTCAAGCCTTGAAATGGGAGATTTGGTCCAAAGAGTGAAGCCCTAGGTTGTTGGAGCTCCGAAGCTCAAAATCGCACCTTCCGAGCTTTACTCCACGATCCGGCCTTGGTTCCTTGTCAAGCACGATGCAAAGCCCCGGGTTCTCCAAGGGATTCGCAAATGGTGGAGAGATGAGGGTGGATTTGTAGAGAGAAGGGAGAGAGCAAAGGGGTTCTTGAGAGGGGTTTGGGAGAACAAATGAGGAGAGCCCCCCCCTCCTCCTCCAATCAGATTTTTAACTCTCCCAAGGGCACCCACGTAATTTGCTAAGTGAGGATACGCGTACGAAATAACATAAAAGACTCCGGGCTCGGTTCCTAAAATCATAACCCGAAATAAAACACACCTAATCAAATTTATTTATTCAAAATAAACTTTCAAATAATAATAATTATTATTATTATTTTTTTTTTAAAACTCAAATTTTCCGGGTCCTTACATCCTCCCCTCCTTAAGAAATTTCGTCCTCGAAATTTAAAACAACTCGCCGATACCGATACCTCTACACATAATCCACAAGTCAGACACAGATACTTCCAGATACGGACACACCGCTATTTCTCAATCTTTACCATAAACCAATCCGTGCTTTCACAAAGCTCAACGGATGTCAACTATCAAGTTTTCATGTTCAAGTAATATCAACCAAGCATATATAACAAGCATGCACGCACCGTGCTCATCGAGTACACAACAATCAACGCATAGTCACATTTTAAGTTCCATAGTTCATATTCAAGAATGTATTACAGGTAAACACACAATAGGGTGGCAACACGCCCCAACCCGTCAGTCAAATGATAAGTACATAGAAGTCACGGGTTAAACAAATGCGGGTATTTCTCCCGAACCTCATCCTCACGCTCCCACGTGGACTCCTCCTTACCTTGGTTGCCCCATAATACCCGAACCAAAGGTATCGTCTTACCTCTCAACACTTGCTCTCGGGCATCTAGAATACGAATCGGTTGCTCTCCATAAGATGCATCAGCCTCTAGCTCCAACTCGGACCACTCCAAAACATGAGAAGTGTCCGGCTCGTATTTTCTCAACATCGAAACATGAAACACGTCATGCACACCCGATAACTTTTGGGGCAAGGCCAAACGGTAAGCAACTTCTCCAATTCTCTCAATGACGTCAAACGGTCCGATATACCTCGGTGACAACTTTCCCCTCCGCCCAAAACGTGACAAACCCCGTCGTGGCGATACTTTCAAGAACACATGGTCTCCCACCTCAAATGACAATGGACGACGGCGTCGATCGGCATAACTTTTCTGTCTACTTTGAGCGGTAAGTAATCGTTGGCGGATTGTCTTGACTAACTCCGTAGTCCTCTCTTGCGCCCTTGCAAGTTGCTTGCGAATCAACTTCATACTTTCGGTAGTCTCTCCTATCAAGTCCGGCCCCACAAGTGTTGCCTCACCCAACTCGGTCCAACACACGGGTGATCTACATGGCCTACCATACAAAGCCTCAAACGGTGCCATCTCAATGCTCGATTGATAGCTATTGTTGTAGGCAAACTCGACAAGAGGCAAGTGTTCCTCCCAATTTCCACGAAAGTCCAAAACACATGCCCGAAGCATATCCTCAAGAATCTGAATCGTACGCTCGGATTGCCCATCGGTCTGGGGATGGTAAGCAGTGCTAAATAATAAGTTCGTGCCAAGTGCCGCTTGCAAACTCTGCCAAAACCGTGCCGTAAATCTAGGGTCTCGGTCGGACACAATAGAAACGGGAATCCCATGCAAACGGATAATCTCACGAATATACAGTCGACTGAGCTTCCCCACTGAATCAGTAACCCGAATTGGTAAAAAGTGAGCGGTCTTGGTCAAACGGTCCACCACTACCCATATCGCGTCATGCCCTCTCGGCGACCTCGGCAAACCCGTAACAAAGTCCATCGTTACATGTTCCCACTTCCATTCCGCCACTGGCAATGGTTGCAACTCCCCTGCGGGTCGTTGGTGTTCGGCCTTTACTTGTTGGCATGTCAAACATCTCGCCACGAAGCTCGCCACATCTCGTTTCATTCCAAGCCACCAAAACTGTCGACGCAAATCATGGTACATCTTCGTTCCACCTGGATGGACAGCTAAAGGAGAATGATGAAACTCCCTCAAAATCTCCTCCCGACAAGAGATGGGTACAAACAACTTTCCTTGAAAGCGAAGGCCTCGGTCCTCACAGATCATCCATCCATCACGGGCATTACCACTTAAGAATTTCCGGCGCAACTCTTCCGTCTCCTCATCGTGTTGTTGAGCATCCACTACCCGGGTGGATAAGGTGGACTTAATCGTAATATTACACAATGTCATCCCATCACCTGCTTCCTCAAAACACGTCGCATAACTCCCCAACTCCTCTACCATCTTCCATTTCCGAATGGCCAAACTTGCCAATTGAATTGGCTTTCTGCTCAAAGCATCCGCTACCACATTTGCCTTTCCCGGGTGGTATTGCAACTCAAAATCATAATCCTCCATGTGCTCCATCCAACGGCGTTGTCTCAAATTCAGCTCCTTCTGGGAGAATAAGTACTTCAAACTCTTATGATCTGAGAACACCTCGAACTTCTCCCCATAGAGGTAGTGTCGCCAAATTTTCAGTGCGAACACAACTGCCGCAAGCTCCAAGTCATGCGTTGGGTAATTCCGTTCATGAACCTTCAATTGCCTTGACCCATAGGCCACAACTCGTCCTATCTGCATCAAGACACACCCAAGTCCTTCTTTCGATGCATCACAATACACCGAGTAACCAACTCCCCTCTCGGGTACGATCAACACTGGTGCGCTTGTCAAACGCCGCTTCAACTCTTCAAACGCTGCCTCGCATGCGTCATCCCAAACAAAACGCGTCCCCTTTCGAGTCAATCGGGTCATGGGTGCTGCCAAACGAGAAAAGTCAAGTACAAAACGACGGTAGTATCCGGCCAAACCCAAGAAGCTCCGAATCTCAAAAACGTTCTTCGGTCGTTGCCAACTCATTACTGACTCTATCTTTTCCGGATCAACAGACACCCCTCCTTGTGAAACTACATGCCCCAAAAACTTGACTTCGGAAAGCCAAAATTCACACTTGCTCAACTTAGCATAAAGCCGATGCTCCCTCAAAAGTCCAAGAACGATAGTAAGGTGCGATTCGTGATCTTCTTCCGTACCTGAGTATATCAAGATATCATCAACAAACACCACCACAAATTGGTCAAGGTACATACGGAAGATACGGTTCATAAGATCCATAAACGTTGCCGGAGCATTGGTCAACCCAAATGGCATTACCACAAACTCATAGTGCCCGTAACGCGTCCGAAAGGCAGTCTTTGGGATGTCCTCACTCCGTACTCTCAACTGATGGTATCCTGACCTCAAGTCAATCTTTGAGAAACACCTAGCTCCTCGGAGTTGATCAAATAAGTCGTCAATTCTTGGCATTGGGTATTTATTCTTCACGGTTACACGGTTTAGCTTCCGGTAATCGATACACAACCGTAAAGATCCATCCTTTTTCCGCGCAAACAAAGCCGGAGCTCCCCACGGTGACGTACTCGGACGTATAAAACCCAAATCTTGCAACTCCTGCAATTGAATCTTCAACTCTTTCAATTCGGCCGGAGCAAACCGATACGGGGGCATAGAAATTGGTGAGGTACCCGGAATTAAGTCTATTGTGAACTCAATCTCTCTCTTGGGAGGTAAACCGGGTAACTCCTTCGGAAACACATCCGGGAATTCTCGAACCACTAACGGCAACTCACCTCGTTCGTGTACATTCTCATCAAGAGTCAAACTAGCCAACAAAGCATAAATAGAGTCTCGCTCCTGGGGTTCATAAAGATAAGGTTCTAGCGGTTCTCGGCGTTCTCCAAAGAACTCAAAACAACCATCAACCGGCGAACAAATGCGGACTCTGCGCTTAAAACAATCAATCATTGCACGGTGGGTAGACAACCAATCCATACCCAAAATAACATCAAACCCAGTCATGCCCAATACAATAAAGTCATAAGTAAACCGGCGGTCAAGTATTATAAGCTCGCAGTCTCTACACACCCGGTTAAGTAGTGATTTTCCCCCAATAGGCGTCTCTACATACAACGGTGGGTCTAACAACGTGGTCTCCAAACCCAAGTCACAAGCAAATGATGCAGCAATAAATGAATGGGATGCTCCAGAATCAAATAAAACTCTTGCAAAAGAGTTGAATACAAGAAATGTACCCCTTACAACCGACGGGTCTGGACTCTGAGAAGTCGAAGGTGCCACTGCAGTAGTGATATTGTAGGCCCTAGCAGGAACCTGATGCCCTTGCATATACCCGCCTCCCCGTCGAACAAAATTCGCTGGTGCCGATGAACTAGCCCCTTTCTCAGTTTGTGAACCCTGCACCGAAGTAGTTTGGCGAAAATGGGGTTGTTGCTGTCGTTGTGGAGCCCCATGGGATTGCTGCCCCTGTCCTTGCCTCGGTTGCTGCACCGAGCCAACCTCGCTACGTGTCCCTCCCCCTTGGGGACAATTCCTCGAGATGTGATCCTCTTTTCCACAAGTATAACAAACTTTAGGAGGTACTGGGCACTGAGTACGGATGTGTCCAGGCTGATTGCATCGAAAACATACACTCGGAGGCCTCGAAGTAGTGCTCCGCGAGCCCGACGAAACAGAGGGCCTAAGGTTGGAATGGCTTCGTTGGGACTGAAACTGCTCCCTCTGGCGCTTACGCCCTTGACTTCCCGAACTCTCCGAAGATGAAGAGTAACTTGGCACCGTGCTCGGCTGCCTTGGTTCCCACACTCTAGAACCCCGTTGTGCCTCTCTGGGCAACTCAACAATTCTAACACACTCCACCACGTCCACGAAGTTCATCTTCCGTTGGCTCACCACGAGCCTCTTAACTGAGGAGTGAAGACCCCTCTCAAAACGCCTGCATTTTCGACTTTCCGAAGCCACGAGCTCCGGTGCAAAGCGGGACAAGGTTTGGAACCTTGCAGCATACTCGGACACAGTCATATTTTCCTGTTCCAACGCCTCAAACTGTTCACGCAACTGGTCACGATATGATTCCGGGAAGTACTAGTTTTCAAAGAGAACCTCAAAATCCGCCCAAGTCAAAGTCTCCCTGTCCGGCTCATTAGTCCCGGCTGCTCGCCTCGCAGCCCTCCTTGCATCCTTCCGTGATTCTAAGACCGACTTCCACCACTCATTTGCTTCCCCTGTCAATTGACACGCCACAATCTTGACCCTAAGGTTATCCTCCACAATATCTAGGGCATCAAACAGTTTGTTGATCTCGGACAACCAATAATCAGCAGCTAGAAAATCACCACATTCCCCGCCAAACAGCGGTGGGTTCAAACGTCGAAACTCCCTCATGGCATCCATTGCCCTATTTCCATCTTCGGCCCTCGTACTGGTCCTCAACATGTTGGCCTCGGCGAGAGCCGCCACAAACTCCCGAGCAAACATTCCCGGAGCAGCCGGTGGTTCCATGTTTTGCTCAACTTCTTCATTTGCCCTCTCCACACGAGGAGCCTCCCTTTGTTGACTTACTACATCCTCCAATGGAATCTCACGATAACGACCACCGCTTTGGCTTCGGCCTCGCGGTCCACCCAATCTCACACCACGCCTAGGAGGCATATCTCTACAATGTGTAAACACTAACAAGATTAACAACCACACAACACGAGGCCAATGCCTATCACGGAAATCCAATTTACTTTATTAATTCTATGCTTACTCATAAGAAACAAGTTGTATGATGCATATGGATGTCATGCACACAAGCACACACATGTCTTTTCAAAAACGCAAGTTTGAACCCATGAGACTCTAAGTCTCCCCACGGTCTCAAGGTATTCCAACTCTCGCTCTGATACCAAGTTGTCACGCCCCAAATTTCTATATAATTTAAAATCACAAAATATTACTCATAACTTCATAAAGTTCCATTTCCAAGTCAAGGGGCGCTATCGGCCCAAGTTACATAATTCAAAAGTTTCCAAAAGATGAGAAGTCCCACTTGAGTTCACAGAATACATAATAAGTAATGTTGCATCTACCCCAAAAGATTTTTCATGCAGATGCTAAACATCTTCTCCACTAGTCTTAATCAAAAGATGGCATGCCAAGCAATCCATGCTACTCCTCCGCAACGGTACCTGAAAATGGAGGGGTTGAGCTACAAGCCCAGTAGGAAAATCTATGCCAAGATTATGTATATGTGATATGCATGGTATGCACAATTATCATGGTATAACAATGCATCACTTTCGTAAGTCACATACAACCACACGAATGACATTTCGTCGTTCGTCACTACACATACAACAACCACACATCACAATCAACCATTTCTCACTTCCAACGCCTTTCAAATACAGTTACGCAAGTCAAGATATTCATACCCCTGGCACTTCTCCCAACGGAGGCCAGACAAGGCATCGTGTCGTGCCAAATCAATGGTCATACGTATGTCCTAGCACATCTCCCAACGGAGGCTAGCCAATGCCGTTTCATGGCGTCAGGATAGTTTATACCCTAGCACTTCTCCCAACGGAGGCTAGACAGTGCCGTTTCAGGGCGTCTCCTAGCACGTTCTCGACCGGGAGCTAGTCTCATTATTTCCCTAGCACCGCTCCCGATGGAGGCTAGTATTACATTCATCATTCACAACGACTTATGTTAAGTCAATCGAATGCGTGTCACATTCAATCATCTCAATCGTGCATAACAATTCCCAACAATCCATACTCACGTCAAACTACCGATTTATAGTGTTCCACTAAGTAATATACCACAGACATAAAATCAGAATATCAAAAGAACAGAGTCTTCATTCCAGAAGCCCCAGGAGCGCTACACCACAAACAAGGTAGCGCTACCCTCAAGCCCTCGGTAGCGCTACACCAAAAACAAGGTAGCGCTACCACTACGTCCAGAATCACCAGGAGCGCTACATCAAAAACAAGGTAGCGCTACCTGTGCAGAAATCATCGCGATTTCCAGATTTTTCACTCGATCCACTACGCACCAAACCACAAATTTACCACAATCTAGGCACCAAAACACATCACATACACATACTAGAAGATAGAAATCCCTACCTCAAGCCTTGAAATGGGAGATTTGGTCCAAAGAGTGAAGCCCTAGGTTGTTGGAGCTCCGAAGCTCAAAATCGCACCTTCCGAGCTTTACTCCACGATCCGGCCTTGGTTCCTTGTCAAGCACGATGCAAAGCCCCGGGTTCTCCAAGGAATTCGCAAATGGTGGAGAGATGAGGGTGGATTTGTAGAGAGAAGGGAGAGAGCAAAGGGGTTCTTGAGAGGGGTTTGGGAGAACAAATGAGGAGAGCCCCCCCCTCCTCCTCCAATCAAATTTTTAACTCTCCCAAGGGCACCCACGTAATTTGCTAAGTGAGGATACGCGTACGAAATAACATAAAAGACTCCGGGCTCGGTTCCTAAAATCATAACCCGAAATAAAACACACCTAATCAAATTTATTTATTCAAAATAAACTTTCAAATAATTATTATTATTATTATTTTTTTTTTTAAAACTCAAATTTTCCGGGTCCTTACAATTCTCCTCCTCACAAATGATCCTCACAAATTCATCTGTGCCCAAATATCCCACAAGGCATCATTAATGTCAACATTCATATCAGCGTTATGATCTTCACTTGCCACAGTTTGAGAATTAGGGTTTGCATGATCCCCTGAGGAGCTTTGATCCGATGAGCTACTGACTATTCTCCCCATCGTAGAATTATCATTCCGATCATGATCACGAGATGTTGCTGCCTGATCACAATCAGGGTGTCGATTATCAACTTGGCAAACCATTGCATCGTCTATCACCAGTGGGGATGGCCGCCTGTCGAATGCGCGCAAGCATTTTGATTTTATATATACTCTACACAAACTGAACTCTTCTCTTAACTGCATAAATACCACATGCAGAATAAAAAGTATTAGACCGAATAAGCCAAAACAGATCTTGTTTTCGAATTATTTATCTTGTTTTAACTTTTTTAAAATTTAGTTTTAAATTTTTAATTTTTCTCTCCAAACAACCTCTCGATGAACTAATATTCCCTAATAACTCAGACCCAAAATAAAACATTATAAAATTTTTTCAACTAAAGACTAAAAAAATAATGGGGGCCCAAAAGGCCCGAAAATCAACTTATTGGTGAAGCTAAGTCGGTGCACAACCGAAAGGTAGAGTGACCGGTGACGGTATATGTAGTAGCTGTTGCAGACAAACTAATTGGCTTTGGTTGAATAATTACAGACAACTTTTAAAATTCACATTATTAATAATTAAAATGGTAGGCTCTCATTGTGTATATATGTATATGAAAATGACAAACCTTTGGATTTGCAGCAAGAGAGGATGAAGCTAATTCTCCATCAATAGCCCTATACTCATTCATCTTCCATTCAGTTTTTGTTCCACTTGGAGCTCTGCCCTTGTAGAACACCATGGTTCTCTTCAAACCTATTATCCGGTTATCCGATGAATAGACGTATCCGGGCGATCCTGTAGCTTTCCAAAACCCCGATGTTGTCAGCCGGTTCGGTCTCCCTCCTCGTACTTCTTTCTCCTGTCTTGGGATGAAAAAAAACCACTGTTCTGGATCTTTTCCACACCTCTCTCCTGCAAATTCTGCTTCCAGAACACAAAAACTTTAAACCAAGACATTCATGATAGACTTTTTAATGGGTTTACATTCTGTACAACTTCTGAACTTGACTTTATTTTCAACTTTGGTAAGCGTATACGTAACTGTATCGAATATGGGGTCAAACATTGAGGATATCAAATATTATCATATGTGGGTGAATAACAGTATTTGAGATCGGAAATTTCATTACGTACCAGGTGATCATAGGATCCGTACTTTTTGGATTTGTGCTTGATTTTATTTAGAGAAATACAAGAAAATAAAATGAATTAAAGCTTACATAGATCTTACAAACATGAGATTAAAATGATTGTTTTAGGTCTTGTGAGGCTTCTGCCTAATTTAATGTTGACAGAGAATTTAAAACCGATACTTGGGTCAATAGGGCTTGTTGGTCTCAACCTTTTATTTTCCCTATTTTGACATCTCTATGCAAACCCTAATTTTTTTTTGACAAAACTAGATAAAGAATAAAATCAGATTATTATGCAAAGACTACTGATTAGCAAAAGCAAGGTAATTATTATTTTCCTAAAAGAAGTACAGAATTTAAGAGAAGGACCCAAGTGAAGATTATGGTACAAAACCAACAACTGTTGCAATGAAAACTTAATTTTCATGAAAACCCAGTTGGAAAAATATTAGTTCTCGAAAAGAAATGTAATTTCTTGAAAACCCACTTCAGAAACAGTTAAAAATTAGAAGCAATAAAAACAAATCTCTTGAAAATCGACTTGGAAACTAGTTGGCAGGGGAAGATAATTAAACAAATTGTTGAAAAGGGTGTGAGATGTAGAAGACAGACGTGGGAGATCCCATGGGTTGAACTCGTATATGTAAAGAACTGGTATCACTAGGTCGAGGTCTTGTCTCCTTCCTTCTATCTTCTTTTGTAAATAGAATGAAACCAGCTCTTCTTCCGTCGGGTAGAATCTAAAACCCGGCATCATATATTCCTCCATTCTCTCTCTCTCTCTCTCTCTCCTGTTTTCTTTTCGTTGCTGGCAAGTATTTACTTGGCTTTGAAGTTTGGTAGTGCATTTGCGGTGGTATATAAGGGGAAGAAAGGCCACAGTGGGGTGTTTTAGGTTTAGGCAATGACAGCGAAAGAGAGAAGAGACGAGTGAAATTAGAGTAAAAAATGGTGAGTGGGGCCATTTTTTTACTGAGGTTTCTTGGAAAATTCCTAGAGACTATATGGAAAAACAAAACATCATTTGCTTCTGTAACCAAGAAACACGACTCACCCTGTGGAACCAGTCAACAGGTTATTGTTATATATCAAGTCTTGGCATGGATGTATATTTTGGCTTAATTTTATCTGTATTTATTTTTTTCTATCTTATCAATTTTAATAATTATTAGTTCATTTTGAAAAAAAACTTAATAAAATAAATAAATTAAGCAAACATTAGTTTACAAAATCCACCTATTTGAATTATTTATTGTCTTAAATAATGTTTTCAGAACTTCTGGATGTAGATTTTACTTTTCAGATTTCTAGACGAATCGATAGTTTAGAAAAACTGAAAAAAAAACTAACAAAATCGAATAATAATTTAGCCAAATGAGGTTAAAAATGGAATGTTACAGCTTACTTGATAGGTAAATGAGCTAACGCCCCAAGACTCACCTAAGCTTGGAGATGCTCGTGTGGTAATGGATTATGTTCACATTATCTAAGTCCTTCTACTTTAATTTCAAGACTTGCCTATTTCTTGTCGAGCCAAAAAAGATCACTTGCATACTTCTTGGAGTCCAAATTCATTCAAAAACTTAGAGTTTATATACCATGAAAGGTATTATCTAACCAATATGAGATGGATGACTTTTCCCATTCTTTACATAGCTAGGTGTCACAGGGTCGAATTTCCTACCGAGGTTCAATCTATTGTGGTACTAAACTCCACTAAGAATTTAGTCAGTCTCGCAGAATAAAAATAAAATATAATATACAAAGACAATATTTACAGGAATCTTTCCCAACCAATATTATTTACCAAGAAATACACTGGAAACCAAAGCCAGTTAGATAAAATTTTCTATCTCTACCTAAAAACTCCCTAGCACTATCTTTATATAAGCTACAATAAAAAAAATTGACTAGTTAACACATGGGTCATAGACATTCCCCATGATCACATCATCTTGTAATTGATACCCCCACCTGACTAGGGTTTGTGCTAGCCTAAGCACAACATGATAGCACACCATATTTTAGTAACTATTGATAACTGCCTACTAAAACTGCTAGAAACTATCCCTTGTCAGCTTCCAAAGACAACTGTCTAAGCCTAGGTCACTTGTCCACGAAATTAGCTTGATTGAATGTTTTATAGGAGTTAACCCAACATGAATATGTCACCAGCCCATATGTTCTAGCCCACTATTAGACTGACTAAAATGTCCCACACGCCCACTGCCATTAAGTATCTATGCCTCAATCTTCCAGGCCTTCACCTGCATCATAGGCACTACTTGTCTGAGGGACCAATGCCACCACCAAGTTGGCATTACCAAGTCTCCTTTGTCAAGACATGTCCCTCTCATGTCTTACTTGTTGCGTGCCCCACCCGCTGTGTATACATGGGTGTAAGGTGCCACCCTTGACCCTGTAACACTAGGCTACTTCACGAGAGAATTTTTCATCCATCTCTTAAATCTACTTAGACCCACCTTAAACGTTATTCGAATTCCTCTAGTATTTTTTTTGATACAAGATTTTCTTCTACTGCCCAAACTATCCTGAAATATGCATAAAAACGAGCTCGTGGGAGTTTGTACACAAAATAACTATTTTGCCCTTGGTTGAGCAAATGACATAAGGGATGACCTAGAAGTTGCCAGCCTATTTCAGCGAAGACATTTTTAGGCATTGTACAGGCATATGAGCATATTTTTTATAGCATCTGGATAACCTCATAAAGTTCAGTTGAGCCCGAGTACAAATGACTATTTTATCCTTAGACATGTAAACTATAAGGAACGAGCTTCACGTATCAATGCAATTAACACTAGATGTCTCTACGATGTGCGCAAGGATGTTGACACATTCTGTGATTCAATTGAGCTATTCTAGAAGGCTCATGAAATGTTCGGGTAAAGAAGGACGATTTTGCCCTTTTAGGGTGAACAAGAATCGAGAAAGCTTCTATTATGCTGGGACGATTTCACCGTCATAATTTTCATGAAAAATCTCAATATGAGGCCATTAACGTGTTTCAGGGGTCAATTGAATGTGCAAAAAATAAATCTGGAAAAGTTTGGCCATATAGTGTGCAAAAAGACCATTTTATCCTTATATATATATTAGGTTTCCTGATCAGAGAAAACCTCAAACCGCTCACCATATAAATAATGCCTCAAACTCTTGAGTGCAAAGATCACGGCCTCCAGCTCAGTCGATCAACTATCATCCAAGTTGCATCATGACCAGTTGGTGATATAGGAAGTCTCGTCACGAAATCCATAGTCATGTATTCCCATTTCCACTCTGTCGTAGGCAAAGGCTGCAACAACCTGGCTAGTCTTTAACACTCAACCTTAACCTGTTGGTGGACCAAACACCTAGATACAAATCGTGCCACATCTTGCTTCATACCCGTTCACCATTATTGTCGTCTCAAGTCTTAGCACATCTTCGTACCACTCGAATCCACAACAAGACAAGAATAGTGGAACTCATGGAGTACATCCTCACGCATGACCCTGGAACAAAGATTTTATTCGGAAACCTCAACCCTTGATCAATATGAAGAACCCATCCATCAACATGCTCAATAGAAGCCAAACAATCCAAAACTGACTGGCCCTCAACATTATCTTGTTGCACTTCAATTGCCCTAGTCAGAGAGCGGCTCACTTATTACCCGTATTGAGTTTCAACTCCTGCTCACCAATCACAACGAGCATCTTTCCCTCACGAACGGCTAGACGAGCCAAACCATGAAGTGATTTTTTGCTGAATGCAGCTGCCACCGCATTAGATTCATTAGATAATTTTGCAAGTTCAAGTCATAGTCCTTTATGTGAGTCCATCCATCTTCGTTGGAACATGTTCAAGTCCTTTTGAGTGAATATATCTTTTAGGCTCTTATGATCTGAGAACACCTCAACCCGCTCACCGTATAAATAATACCTCAAACTCTTGAGTGCAAAGATCCCTTCTTACAACTCAAGATCATGAGTGGAGTAGTTGTGCTCATAAGTCTTCAGTTGTCGAGGACCATACATCACAACCCTGCCCTCCTACAATATTATTACGCATCCCAACCTTCTTTTGGAGCATCGTAATAAATTGAATAACCCAAACCTCGTTCGGGTATCACTAATATTAGGGTTAAAGTCAACCTCTTCTTCAACTCTAGAAAGGAAAGCTCACAAGCTTTATTCTATTCAAATTTTTCTATGTAGCATGAGAAATTTGTTTTAAATTATTTAAGTTTGGCGGCACTTTCACATAGAAAACAAAGACAGAAAGTAAGACAACAGTATATAAGGACACCCTGGGCAAACATCGGAGTCCAACAACAAGTTAAAAAACAAGCCGTCATGGCAAAAAAGTCACAGTTTAGTCAAAAGAAAGGCCTCCTTGACCAAATTCATAAATGCATGAGTTCATAAGTAAATATGTTACACAAAGAGGCCACCATACCCAAAACCAAACACAATATTCAACACAAGAAGAAAAATAGGCAAGTTCAAGGGGGCAATATTGGCTTTAATGGTTACACCTACTTCAGAATCTCCAACAACTTCATCCCAACTGTTGAGCACACTATATATTGCTAATATATGTTGCTCAATGCATCTAATTTGACACGTGTGCATGATTAGTTCAAGGTTATATTTGATATTGTGTGCGAGATTTTGTTTTCTCAATTTTAGGTTATTTGAGCTAACAAGAGCACCCAAGTATTTTCGTGAAATCCCGATGCCTAGAAGTGAGTAGAAGATTCATTACATGGTCCAAGAATGAGGTATAAGAAGCTTGGAATGGAAAAACAAAGGTTGAAGAGAAGAAAATTTGAAAAGTGATCTAAGAGAAGACAGTAGTACTTTTTACTGGTAGAAGCTTGGGTTCAATTGGTAGAACCCAAGATGCAAAATGAGACAGTGGTACTTTCTACTAGTAGAATATTTTTTTCTACCTATAGAACTGTTTTCGATCTATAGATCTATTTTTTCGTTTCCTATTTGATTTAGGATTATTGCTAGGTTATTTTTCTCCTATAAAAGTAGAGTTTTGGGGGACATCCTAGGTACTATTTTTCAGCATATTTTAGCACTTGTTTACTTAGTTTTGTAGCATTCAACATATTCGTAGATCGGAAGGTAGTGTTAGGTTTTTCTCAAGCTTTCAAATTTCAGCTGCGTTCATCTTTCGTTTTACTCTTCGGTAAGAATTATTTTCATTGTTAGACTGCAATAACTGTGAGGTATTTCATATTCTTAATTTAAGCGTCATTTTCAATTTAATTATTTTACTATGTTGTTCATGTTCTCCAATATATATTCGGTCTCTTCAAGAAGCATGCTAGGCTAATTTTTTAAGGCAAGGTCCATGGATGATATTCATCCGTTGACCCAGTTTAGTTAATATCTCCTGGAATAGTTTCACCGCATAATGGTTTATGTTCTTGTTTTAGAATCTAAAGAAGTGTTAAAACTTTGATTAAGTGTGGACAGTGAACCTTGGTACATCTAATGTTTAGGTTCATGTCTTTCTTAGTTTTGATCAAACGTTTCTTAAACTATAATCATTCTGGAACAAAAGTTTTAATGTCAATTGGTTTTCATTGAAATATTTTTAAATCAAGAACCATTGGCTAAGGACTTGATTGAGTTACAAAAGAGAAAATACTGATAACGTACGAAGTTGTGGATGAATGGATCTTCTGGACCGTGCCTATTCTTTACCTGATTAATTTTTCGTGGTTAGTTATTTGCACTTGTGTTAGATAATTTTCATCAGAACAAGGGTTAGCATATGCTATGAAATGCTAAATTATTACTATGTCCCTACCTATTACTGTTCCTCGTTGATCGATACTCAAAACTCATTGCTATAACTTTTTACACACAAGAACGAGTTTTGTTTTAAGATAAATTTGAAACGGTTGGCACCTCATGGTTATGAGGACTGGTGGAATTCGAAAAAGAGAAAATTATGTTATGTTATCTTAAGAAAATTAACTTTCCAATAAATTTTATCATATTTCTTCGTATATATCTCTACTTTTTATTGGAAATGGACCATACTTTTTCTCTTGCAAAAGTATGCAATAAGTCAGAAAGAGGGAAAGAGAGAAGAAATCATAAGGTTCCCACAAAACTTTCTTGGTCTTTCATTCTCTACCAAGTCATAAGGTTGAAGATCTTTCGGGTTTAGACGTCAAGGATCAAGAATATTGAACAAACTTCTTCTTCGTTAACAATATAATATTATTTTTGAACCGTAGATCTATTTCTTTTCTTTTTTTTTTTATGAGCAAATTTTTTGGCAATAATTTATTTTCAAACCAACAAAAATAAACTCAACTTTATTCAAATTTCAATATCAAAAGACTTCACATTGATGTTTTACCTTAAGCCCTTAAAAGTGTTTGAGTTGTCCCTATAGACAAGTCATTAACTTCAATTTGAAACCTGTAACATCTCTACATTAGATGATTTATTGATGTGAAAATTGTTAATTAAGTTAAAATAGAACTAAACATAAAGAATAGTGAACAGAAGTTGTGGGTCCTGGCCTTCTATTAGTAGACAATTAAATTACTCAGTGGGTCTGCTCATAGACTGTTTAGAGCTTGACAATGTTGTTATGTGTGTATGACAAATCACCAATGAGTTTCTCCTATGTATAACTAACCTTTAATATAATAATTTTGTAAAAATAAAAATTGTACATTTGACATTCAAGTATCTCAACAACATTTTCAACTAAAACTAAATTCTATTAAATTTACCCAAAAACACACCCACACCCACAATCTATATCAAAAGGTAAAATAGTATTTCTTCTCTGCATACCCTTATATTCAAAACAAATATAATTCACATTAACGAATTTGGTTATTTCTTTTATAATTCGCATTAACGAATTTGTTTATTTCTTTTATAATTCGCATTAACGGATTTGCAATTTAATTATTTAAGCCTACATACATCTTTTTTGCTCTTAATAATTCTCCTCCCCACAACCCACAAATTCATCTGTGCCCATATTATCCCACAAGGCATCATTTGTAAAGTAAAGAAGAAGTATATTGGTGAAGTATATTTTTATTGAATCAGAGGATACAACTTTATACAAGAGAATTCCTATAATTGCGCTATTCTATTCTAGGCAATCTAAATAAAATCTTCATCTAAAGATGGTACAGAAAATATAATACAATCTATCCATATATAGCGGGATATCTAAGATCTTCTCAACACTCCCCCTCAAGTTGGAGAGTAAATGTCAAGAACTCCCAACTTGCGTATCAAGACTGAGAAAGGTTCCTTTCCCAATGGCTTGGTGAATACATCTGCAAGTTGATTTGTTGAAGCAACATATTTGGTTACTACCGAACCGTCTTGTATTTTGTCTCGAATAAAATGACAATCCATTTCTATATGCCTGGTTCTTTCATGGAAAACAGGATTGGCTGCTATGTGTAAAGCTGCCTTGTTATCACAATATAACAATGCCGGTTTTGGATGTAATACCCGCAAATCTTTCAACAATGAACGTAACCAAGATAATTCACAGCATGTTCCTGTCATGGCTCTGTATTCAGCTTCGGCTGAAGAGAGAGATACGATTTTCTGCCTTTTTGTCCGCCAGGAAACAAGAGAAGATCCCAAGAAAACACAATAACCCGTGGTGGATCTACGAGATGTTGGACAACTAGCCCAATCCGAATCAGAAAAAGCTTGCAAGGTTAAATCTTTCTGAGAAGAAAAAAATAAACCTTGTCCTGGACTACTTTTCAAATAATGTAACACACGCAAGGCAGCTTCCATGTGTGGTTTGCGTGGTTCATGCATGAATCTGCTTAACACATGGACCGAATAAGTGATATCCGGCTGGGTAATGGTCAAATAAATTAGGCGTCCAACAAGCCGCCTATACTGTGATGGATCTTTAAGCAATTCACCTGCATCTGAGAGCTTCATGTTTTGTTCCATGGGAAAATTCACAGGTTTAACACCTAAAAATTCACCATCCTTCAAAATATCTAAAGTGTATTTCCGTTGCGAGATGGAAATACCCTTCTTTGATCGAGAGACTTCAATGCCCAGAAAATACTTCAAATCACCCAAATCTTTAATCCGGAAACGTCTATGCAAAAATTGCTTTAGAGTAGATATGGCTGTGAGATCATTACCAGTAATAAGAATATCGTCAACATAAATCAACAAAGCTGTAAATGATTTTCCTTTCCGACATGTGAACAATGAGTAATCTGCTTTGGATTGAACAAAACCTGCAGCTTGGATAGCTGTAGAAAACTTAGCAAACCATTGACGAGAGGCTTGCTTTAAACCATATAAAGACTTGTTGAGGCGACACACCAAGTTCTCCCCCTGTCGCTGAAGACCAGGAGGCAGAAACATATAAATTTCTTCATGGAGATCACCATGCAAGAAAGCATTATGTACATCAAGTTGGTGAAGAGACCAACTCTGGGCAGCGGCCAAAGCTAGAAGACAACGAACAGTAATCATTTTAGCAGTGGGAGAAAAAGTATCATGATAATCGATACCTTCCAGCTGTGTGTAACCTTTGGCAACCAAGCGAGCTTTGTATCGCTCAATAGTGCCATCTGAGTGACGTTTGATTTTATAAACCCAACGACAACCAATAGGCTTCTTGCCAGGAGGGAGGGGAGTAAGAGACCAAGTGTGATTTGCTTCCAAAGCCGCCAGTTCTGATTGCATTGCGGCTTGCCAATGAGAATGAGAAGCTGCTTCGGTATAAGAGGAAGGCTCAATATCCTGACTGATAGTAGCAGCAAAGGTGCGATGCTGTGGGGAGTAACGATGATAAGAGAGAAAATTGCAAAGAGGATACCGCGTACCTTTGTGGGAACTAGACGGCGATGACAACAATGGTGTGGGAGATGTCACTTGGTTGCAAATATAATCGCGTAAAGCCGGAGGAGGGGCATGAGGACGTTGAGAACGGCGTAAGGTTGGTGCAGGAGGAGGGCTAGAGGGAGGGGACAGAACAGGCTGGTCTTGTTCGATAGGTGCTGGAGAATGGGCCGGTTCGGGTGTTGAATTGGTAGGATCGGGCACAAAAAGAGGAAGTACAGGTGCTGAATCTGGGGCAGCGGATGGAGTGGGTGCATAGGGAAAGATGTTTTCATGAAAAATAACGTCACGGCTAGAGAAGACTTTATGGGTAGCAAGGTCATAGAGCTTGTAAGCTTTTTGGCCAACCGGGTAGCCAAGAAAAACACAACGTTTTGCTCGAGGAGCGAATTTATGAGGTATGTGCACATCAGTAGCATATGCAAGACACCCAAAAACTCTAAAATGAGAATAAGAGGGAACCTTACCATAAAGTCGTTCAAAAGGAGTTTGTCGAGAAAGAAGTGGTGTGGGCAAACGATTAATGAGGTGAACGGCTGTGAGAACACATTCCGCCCAAAAACGTAAAGGGAGATTACTTTGAAAGCGAAGGGCTCGAGCCGACGCAAGAATATGACCATGTTTGCGCTCTACAACCCCATTTTGTTGAGGAGTATGAACACAAGAAGTCTGATAAATGGTGCCTTTTTGTTTATAAAATTCACGCAGGGCAAAAAACTCGCTTCCATTATCAACTCGAATGTTGGCTATAGAGGCATTGAATTGTGTTTGGACAAAAGAGAAAAAGTTGACAAGTAAATGCTGTGTTTCACTTTTGTGATGCATAAAAAATACCCATGTGAACCTAGAATAGTCATCCACAATAGTTAAAAAATATCTAGCACCAGAAAGAGAAGCAATTTTATAAGGCCCCCAAATATCACTATGAATTAATTCAAAAGGTCTGACAGTCGAAATTGAACTAGAAGAAAACGGAAGCCGTTTCTGTTTTGCAAGTGCACAAACATCACAAGCATTATTTGACTTGAAAGGAAAATTTAACAAATTTTTTGACATAAAATCTAATCTAGAGGGAGATAAATGCCCCAATCGGCAATGCCATAAGGCGGTGGATGAAGTGTCCGGAGAACTGGATGGATGGCTAGCAATGGCTGCGGCTTGTGGAGTTTTATTTGGTGGTTTCTCTGACGCTAACGCAACCAAGTAGTAAAGTCCATCTTTTTGTTTACACAAACCAATCGTCGTCCTCATCGTCAAGTCCTGCAAAATACACCAATGAGGGAAAAAGGTTACGGAACAATTGAGATCTCTTGTAACTCGACCCACAGACATTAAATCCACTTTAAAAGAGGGCACACCAAGCACATTATTCAAAGAAATAGCTGAATTCAAAGGTAAAGTGCCAGTAGAAGTTATCGGAGCCTGTTCTCCACTTGGCATAATGACTGGTGGCAAATTGGTATTCTCACGACTGTTGACAAGTAAAGTCGGAGAGGAAGTAATATGATCAGTTGCACCACTATCGATGATTAAGTGATGAGGGCGCAACAATGTTTGTGACAAACCTAAAGAAGTACCAGCAGCATTAGACATAGGAATAGCAGATTGAGATGTTGTCCCCTTGTTGTTCATGATAGATAATATCTGCTGGATTTGAAAATCAGAGAGTCCATCCCTCACCGACTGCATTTCCTGCATCGTTGGACTCTCCTTGACGTTGTTAGCCGAAGATTGATTGTTGTTCTTGTGTTTAAAGCGATTGCCGCCTTGATGGCTCTTGTTTGCTCCGCCTTGATTGCTCTTGTTTGAAGAATGCTCGTTCACCATGATGATGAAGAAGAAAAACCGAAATAGAAGAAGGCAAAAAAAAAACTAGGGTTTCGTAACCTCGCTCTGATACCATGTAAAGTAAAGAAGAAGTATATTGGTGAAGTATATTTTTATTGAATTAGAGGATACAACTTTATACAAGAGAATTCCTATAATTGCGCTATTCTATTCTAGGCAATCTAAATAAAATCTTCATCTAAAGATGGTACAGAAAATATAATACAATCTATCTATATATAGCGGGATATCTAAGATCTTCTCAACATCATTACTGTCAACATTCATATCAGCGTTATGAACTTCACTTGCTACAGTTTGAGAATTAGGGTTTGCATGATCCCCTGAGGAGCTCTGATCCGGTGAGCTACTGAATTCTCCCCATCATAGGATTATCGTTTTGATCATGATCACGAGATGTTGCTGCCTGATCATTATGGCATAAAATGATTGTGTCGTCAACAAATTGGAGATGAGTAGTTGAAAACACTTTAATATTCGTTTTATATTCTTAATTTCCCCTGTATCATTATGGCAAAAAATGATTGTGTCGTCAGCAAATTGGAGATGAGTTAAACATGGACCTTTTGCCCCCATTTTTACCCCTGTGATTAGCTCAAAGCTCTGTCCCTACTTATTACTATTTCCCATTGATCGATACTCAAAATTCACCGCTATAACTTTTTACACACAAGAAAGAGTTTTGTTTTAAAATAAATTTGACACGGTTGGCACCTCATGGGTATGAGGACTGGTGGAATGCGAAAAAGAGCGAATTATGTTATGTTATCTTGAGATAATTAATTTTTCAATATAAGAAAAATCACCCACCTACAAATTTTATCATATTTCTTCCTATATATCTCTATCTTTCTATTGGAAATTGTACGTACTTTTTCTCTTGCAAAAGTATGCAATGAGTTAGAAAGATGAAAAGAGAGAAGAAAATCATAAGGTTCCCACAAAACTTTCTTGGTCTTCCATTCTCTACCGAGTCATAATGTTGAAGATCTTTCGGGTTTAGACATCAAGGAGCAAGAATGAACCAATAAAAAAGAATATCATTTTTGTTAACAATATAATATCATTTTTGAATCGTAGATCTATTTATTTTCTTTTTTTGTGAGAAATTTTTTTGGTAATAATTTATTTCAAAACCAATAAAATCCACGATGGATTTCGGGCATTCGTCGCTGTTTAGGCCCCAAAAAGGCCAATTTTGCCATTTATAGTAATATTTAGATCGCTAATAACTTTTGTTAGGAAACTCTGTTTTATTCGCCGTTTGTTTTGGCAACCTTATATTTCTTTCTAGTTTCTGATTTACTAGTCAAATCAGAACTCTTCTTTTTTGGTAATTTTTGTATTTATTCCGATTTAGGGTTGATTAGCGACCTTAAAAGGTTTCCTAAGTTAATTAGGGTTTCTTTCACCTTATTTATATGCTTGTAAGCCCTACGGCAGAGGTTGGTTGTTATTGAATTAAAGAAAACGAGTTTTACTCATATTTTGATCGTTTAAGGAGGGAGTACCTCTGGGTCGATCTTTTTGTTCGTGTTTCTCTTGCACGATCGATTTCATTTCCATAGGCTGCGCTACATCAAAATTACTCAGTGGGTCGACTGGTCATAGACTGTCTACAGCCAGACAATGTTGTTATGTATATATGACAAACAACCGATGAATACTTTCTCCTATATCTGACTAACCTTTAATAGAATAATTTTGTAAAAATAAAAATTGTTCATTCAACGTTGAAGTACCTCAACAACATTTGCAAGTACTTCTTCTCTGCTTACCCTTATATTCCAAACAAATATAATTCGCATTAACGAATTTGGTTATTTCTTTTATAGTAACTGCTTGCAATTTAATTATCCTCCTCACAACTGATCCTCACAAATTCATCTGTGCCCAAATATCCCACAAGGCATCATTGTTGTCAACGTCCATATCACCGTTATGATCTTCACTTGCTACAGTTTGAGAATTAGGGTTTGCATGATCCCCTGAGGAGCTCTGATCTGGTGAGCTACTGACTATTCTCCCCATCGTAGGATTACCGTTCTGATCATGATCATGAGATGTTTCTGCTTGATCCCAATCAGGGTGCCGATTATCAGCTTGGCTAATTATTGCATCGTCTGTCGTAGGGGGCGATGGCCTCCTATCAAATGCACGCAGGCATTTTGATTTTATGTATACTCTACACAAACTAAACTCTTCTCTTAACTGCATAAATACCACATGCAGAATAAAAAGTGTTAGATAGAATAAGCCAAAACAGATAATGTTTATGAATTGTTTGTTCTTTTAAATTTTTTTAAAAATTTAGTTTATAGTTTCTATTTTTCTGAAACAACTTCTCTAGATGAACTAATATTCCCTAATAAATTGACCCAAAATAGAAAATTATAAAAAAAATTCGACTAAAGACTAAAAAAATAATGGGGGCCCAAAAATCACCTACCAAATGTGAAGCTAAGTCGGTGCAGAACCGAAAGGTAGAGTCATGGTATATGTAGTAGTTGTTGCAGACAAACTAAGCTTTGGTTGAATAATTACAGACAACTTTTAAAATTAACATTATTTATGCATTTGTTTTATTAATCAGATGGTTGTAACTATGTGGTTCTATCATAATTTTTTTTTTTAATTTGCTTCAAGTTTTTTAGATTATTCGTTCGTCTTTACAAAAGAAATCTAAAAAGTAAAAAAAAAATGATATAATTTTCCAAAAAATTTACTAAATATGATAAAAAGTTCGAAAATAAAATCTTTCATTGTTTTTAGTGAATCGTTTTACTTTTTTTTTTGATAACCGAGGTATCCGGTACGGCTTGGGACCAAGCCGGGGGTAACGGCTTGGGGGAGTCCCCACCTAATGCCGACTAGTCCTCGAGGCCCTGGTGGGTCGACCACTTGTACACCCCCAGTGGCCCCAAGGTTTTTATAGTTGTTACCGAGTTTCGAACGGGGCATCTGGGGTTTACAGCTTGCCTGTTCTACCGCTCGGACAACCCCTTGGGGTTAATCGTTTTACTTTTACTTTCGGCCATGCCGTTTCCTTTCGTCCAGATAAATTATTGATTTGAAAAGTTTTCGATAAAAAATGATACCAACTATAGCTGATAAACATCAAAGGTAGGCTCTCGCTGTATATGATAGGATGAGTGTTACAGTCTTAGAAAACCTTATCCGTAAATATTTTTAAATTCAAAATCAAGGATTATGATTTATTAGAATTTGGAAGCCAACAAATAAGGTTGGCGAGGGGGTAAGCCCCGCAAGCCTCCTGGCTCGAGCAACTCCCGACTCGAGGCGACAAAGAAAAACAATTTCTTAAATACCGACATTAGAAACAGTTCTGAATTTTTTTTTGGAAATAAAGACTTTCCCATATGAAAATAACAAACCTTTGGATTTGCAGCAAGTGATGATGAACCTAATTCTCCATCAATGGCCCTATACTCATTCATCTTCCATTCAGTTTTTGTTCCACTCGGAGCTCTCCCCTTGTAGAACACCATGGTTCTCTTCAAACCTATTATCCGGTTATCCGATGAATACACGCATCCGGGCGATCCCGTAGCTTTCCAAAACCCCGACGTCGTGAGCCGGTTCGGTCTCCCTCCTCGTACTTCTTTCTCCTGTCTTGGGATGAAGAAAAACCATTGTTCTGGATCTTTTCCACACCTCTCTCCTGCAAATTCTGCTTCCAAAACACAAAAAAATTTTAAACAAGAAATTCATGGTAGACTTTTTAATGAGTTTACATTCTGTAGAACTTCTAAACTTGACTTTATTTTCAACTTTGGTAAGCATATACGTAACTGTATCGATTATAGGGTCATACATTGAGGACAATATCAAATAGTATGATCATATGTGGGTGAATAACAGTATTTGAGATCGGAAATTTCATTACGTACCAGGTGATCATAGGATCCGTAAAGGCCGATAATTAAAACTCTATACTTTTTGGATTTGTGATTGATTTTAATTTAGAGAAATTCAAGAAAATAAAATGAATTCAAGCTTACATACATAGATCTTACAAACATGAGATTATAAAAATGATTGTTTTAGGTTCTGTGAGGCTTGACAGAGAATTTAAAACCGATGCTTGGGTCAATAAGTGTTGTTGGTCTCAAAAGTTTTTATTTTCCCCATCTTGATATCTCTATGCAAACCCTAATTTTTTTTTTAAAAAACTAGATAAAAAATAAAATCAGATTATTATGCAAAGACTGTTTAGCAAATTAAGGAAGCTAATTATTATTTTCCTAAAAGAAGTGCAGAATTTAAGAGAAGGACCCAAGTGAAGATGGTACAAAACTAACTGCAACAACCTAGGTGAAGAAAACTGTTTTAATGAAAACTGAATTTTCATGAAAACCCAGTTAGAAAAATATTAGTTCTCGAAAAGAGATGCAATTTCTTGAAAACCCACTTCAGAAATTGTTAGTTAGAAGCAATAAAAACAATTTCTAGAAAAACCCACTTCAGAAACAGTTAAAAATTAGAAGCAATGAAAACAAATCTCTTGAAAATCGACTTGGAAACTATTTGGCAGGGGAAATAATTAAACAAAACTAGATAAAGAATAAAATCAGATTATTATGCAAAGACTACTGATTAGCAAAAGCAAGGTAATTATTATTTTCCTAAAAGAAGTACAGAATTTAAGAGAAGGACCCAAGTGAAGATTATGGTACAAAACCAACAACTGTTGCAATGAAAACTTAATTTTCATGAAAACCCAGTTGGAAAAATATTAGTTCTCGAAAAGAAATGTAATTTCTTGAAAACCCACTTCAGAAACAGTTAAAAATTAGAAGCAATGAAAACAAATCTCTTGAAAATCGACTTGGAAACTAGTTGGCAGGGGAAGATAATTAAACAAATTGTTGAAAAGGGTGTGAGATGTAGAAGACAGACGTGGGAGATCCCATGGGTTGAACTCGTATATGTAAAGAACTGGTATCACTAGGTCGAGGTCTTGTCTCCTTCCTTCTATCTTCTTTTGTAAATAGAATGAAACCAGCTCTTCTTCCGTCGGGTAGAATCTAAAACCCGGCATCATATATTCCTCCATTCTCTCTCTCTCTCTCTCTCTCTCTCTCTCTCTCTCTCTCTCTCTCTCTCTCTCTCCTGTTTTCTTTTCGTTGCTGGCAAGTATTTACTTGGCTTGGAAGTTTGGTAGTGCATTTGCGGTGGTATATAAGGGGAATAATGGGGCACAGGGGGGTGTCTTAGGTTTAGGCAATGACAGCGAAAGAGAGAAGAGACGAGTGAAATTAGGAAAAAGAGGTTAGTGGGGGCCACATTTTGCTGAGTTTTCTAGGAAAATTCCTAGAGACTATATGGGAAAACAAAACATCATTCGCTTCTGTAACCAATAAACACGACTCACCCTGTGGAACCAGTCAAGGGGTTATTGTTATATATTATAAGGAGGTGTTTGGAAGCCACATTTTTATTTTTAGATTTTGACTGTTTGGGGGTTATATTTCAAGAATGAATTATGCAAAATTCATTCTCCATTTTAGACTTTAAGAACAAAAACTCAAAAAGAGATCTAGAGCTTTTTTTTTTGTATTTTCATTCTACTACTTTTGCAGCATTCTGCACATTTTTCTCAAATACTCTTCACAAATTCAAAATTTATTTCGGACATGATCCAAAAAGTCAAAAATAAAAAGCTTAAAAATAAGTTACCAAACACCCCCAAAGTCCTAGTCTTGGCATGAATTTATATTTGGCTTAATTTTATCTGCATTTTTTTTTTAATCTTATCAGTTTTGCATCAATTTTAAAAAAATATTAGTTCATTTTGAAGAAAAAAAACTAATAAAATAAAAAAAATTAAGCAAACATTTTAGTTTACAAAATCTACCTATTTTGAATAATTTATCGTCTTAAATAATGTTTTCAGAACTTCTGGTTGTAGATTTTACTTTTTAGATATCTAGACGATCGAATGGATAGTTTAGAAAAGTTAAACAAAAAACTAACAAAATTGAAAAATAATGTAGCCAAATAAGGTTAAAAATGGAATGTAAAATATATGAGCCAAGGCCCCAAGACTCGACTAAGCTTGGAGATGCTCGGGTGATAATGGACTATGTTCACATTATGTAAGTCCATATTCTTTCAAGACTTGCGTATTTCTTGGAGTCCAAACTTACTCAGAAACTTTAAGAGTTTATGTATCATGAAAGGCCATTGTCTCTAACCAATATGAGATGGATGACTTTTCGCCTTAGCTTGAGACAATTTCCCATCCATTTCTTAAGTCTATTTAGACCCACCTTTAACAGTTATTTGAATTCCTCTAGTACTTTTGTTGATAAAGATTTTCTTCTACCGCTCAAATTATCCTAAAATATGCATAAAAACGAACTCGTGGGGAGTTTGTACACAAAAATAACTATTTTGCCCCTAGTCGCGTAAATGACATAAGAGATCATGACCTAGAAGCTTCCAGCCTACTTTAGCAAAGACTTTTTAGGCATTAATGTACAGGCTGTGAGCATGTTTTTTTAATTGCATTTGGATAAATTGATAAAGTTCGGCTGAGCCCAAGTACAAATGAGTATTTTGCCTCTAGACAAACAAACTGTAAGGAACGAACTTCACGTATAACGCAATTAGTCCTAAATGTCTCTATGATATGTGCAAGGATGTTAACAGGTTTCGAGATTCAATTGAGTTGTTCTACAAGTCTCACGAAAGTTTGGGCAGAAAAGGACAATTTTATCTTTCTAGGGTGAATAAGAATCGAGAAAGCTTCTAATTAGGTCGGGACAATTTCACCACCATAATTTTCAATGAAAAATCTCAACACGAGGCCATTAAAGCGTTTCAAGGGTCAATTGAATGTGCAACGAATAAACCTAGACAAGTTTGGCAATTTAGAGTGCCAAAAGGCCATTTTGCCCCTACATAAACCAGGGACCTAGGGCACTTTCCAAGAGGCGACATCATTACATAATTTCAACCTCATTCTATTGATCTGGACAATGATATGAGTTCATTCACAATGATCGGGGTGCAATCTAGCTAGCAATGTTGACCTTTTTAGTAGTCCATAATAGGGGTCCAGAGGCATATTAATTTAACAAGACATATCCAAGACTCAAGGACATCATATTATTCTCGTGGTGATACGAATTTGTTGATTGTATTCGGGGTTCACTATGACGATCAGGTCATTTTTTGCAATCCAGGAGTGTTCAAAACGCTGTAAAAATGATGTAGGGTCCGTTGGTCTTGCACCACATGGCCCGAAGCGGTATCGTCCTGTGTTATCTCGACTGTTAGTACTGTCCGCCATACCTACAGTACGCAAGTTAAACTCTTGTCATTACTGGTCTATCGACTCGTCATTACTTCGTAAAAGTTACATATCATGTAAGATAATACAAATTTGGTGCAACAAATTGTGTTCTAGTGTCTATATTGTTGGGTTTTATCTTTGAAAATCCAAAAACTTAATTCTAATATCGCCGTTGTCACGAACCAACCCGATAACACATGGATCATCAACCGGCTAGTGAGGTTAACTAAGTCCTCCATAATTAATTGGTTTATGAATTTTCCAACCATCCTATTCACACACATGTTTTTTTTTTGAGGTTAACTAAGTCCTCCATAATTAATTGGTTTATGAATTTTCCAACCATCCTATTCACACACATGTTTCAAACATAATCAGACTAACTATGTATAGTTGACAATAATTCTATAGCATGGGTTCCCTTAAAGGGTAGTTTTGTATAGTTGACATGATACAAAATTACTAGTATTACAATAAGGTCAAAATTGTTTTACAGGGGTTTTTTTTTTAAGTAATTTATAATTTGGTTTTTCGTTATAACTTATAATTGTTGTGACTAAACTTTATGAACTCTTGATTGCAATAGCTGATTTTTTTAATTCCTCTGGATAAGATAAACTAAGAAACTAAAAAACAGGGACCAAAATTAAAAAGTCCAAAAAAGACAACAAAAAAAAACTTCATTAAAGTCAAGACAAATTATAAGGTGGCCTTAAAGGGTAGTTTTTGTATCTCCCCATGCTCATTAAAAGCTCCATTGACTTCCTTATTCCTAGCCATGTGATCTCTATTTGTGTCATGTTGATTGGTTGTTGCATCCATGTGATCATCTTCATTGCAAGCATGATTTGTTTCATTTCTTTGAGCTTCATTAGGTTTCTCCATGGCTAATCTGCTCTTGTATGAGTTGAAGGTGGCCTTAATTTCATACATATATGTTTTGTAATTAGCACCATTGATTGTGATTATAATCCATTCATCAATAGGTTTTTCATGTTCAGTACTGATCAAAATCCTACCCTTATCGAAAGACTTTTCCAACACGGTATCTTCATCTCCTACTACAAATTCCCCCCACAATCCTCCAATTACTTTGAAGCATTCTAGAGACCAAGCATTTAATGGCATCCCCACACATTCCACCCATGCTTCTTTTTCAACACTAATAGTTTCCCAATCCATGGATTGATGTTGGTGAGGAGGCTATCCATCCATTTCCTTTTCATTGCATCCTCTCTATCTTGTTTGTTCCTGAAGGTCATGATTATTTTGTTCCCCCATGGATCTGCACACACCACTTCTGCATCATTATTTTTCATCTCATGTTGTAATATCTCTAGAGACATCCCCCTGAGCAATGTAGCCACAAAGCTCCTATTAAGCTGTTCATTTCCTTTGGGAGTAAGTGTGATCCGTTTGCAGTTGTTTGGTGGTTGGAGTGGTTGTTTATTTATGCCTTGAAGCACATGTGAATAAGATTGCACCCCAACTTTCAGTCTATCTTCTCCCATTCTATTGGATTCTGCCAACTGCCTGATGCTATGATTGTTCATAAATTCTCTACGGCCCTCATTCCTTGCATTAAAGACATTAATTATGTATCCTTCATATCCTCTCTGAGCATAAGATTTAATTTTTTTTCCCATAGCTCATGTACGATGCCCCCTTCATTGTTCTGATAGGATGCCAATTTTACTTGTAGTTTCTTCTCATCAATCCACAGTCCATTTATTTTGAAGATAGTTACATCTGCCAAAACAAAGCAGTTATACTTTACGAAACCAAACTTCGACCCAGTTAGCTTACTTCTTTTCATTGGAATGTATAAGACTTTCACGTAAGGGTCCGAAATTTTTTTAAGTTTTTGCTTAATTATATTGCAGGTTACGTTTTAATTTAATGGTATGTGATTCGAGACTTTTTATTGTGGGGCTCGAACCCAGAGTTTTTATTAGACTTGTTCGCGTTTAGAAGAGTCCATTGGGGAAGAGTCCCCTTAGACTTAAAAAAATCAGATTTGGGCAAAGGAGGAACCACACACTTTCATTTCATTCTTCTCTCTCTGTCTACAAGTTTGCTCCCACTCCTCTTTAACCTTACCACCAATCCACTTCACTATTTTTAAATTCTTTTGAGATACGAGAAGCTTGAAACATGCTTGAATTATATTCGAAGGTTAATCGTGATTTCAAAGTGTGGAAATAGATATTTGAAGCACATTTGGAGCAAAGGTTTATGATTTTTCTTTAAATCTTTCGATTCGAAGCTCGAGGTAAGGATGTTTCATCTTTATTATGTGTTTATAGAATGTTTTGGTTGATTTCGTGGTGTTATTGGTCGAAAATGAGAGTTTTTGGTCTAAAAAGTGAAATCTGCGAATTTTTCTAAAAAAGCGCTGAAATCGTCAAAGTAGTTAAAGCGACTTTGAAGTAGCTCGAGCAACTATCAAGCGACTATTGAGCAACTTCTTCTGTCCAAATATGCATCCAGCGACTTTAGGTTCACTCCAGCAACTTGTTTGGCAACTTTCATTGATGATTTTCACTTTGTTTTGGGATTATAGACTAGTTGACTTTAGTTATAAGCCATAGTTATAAATAGATGATAATTCTATTGTTTCGGGCATTTATTTAATGATTTTTTTTATCGGCAAAATTAATTCATTGATGCAAAGAGAATTACAAAAGAAGGAAGCAGAAACTGCCCTATGTTGATAAGAGGACAACGAATAACAAGTCTCTATTTGTTAAAGAAATTTCCTACCCACACCATCCAAGCATCTATTGATTTCCCCCAAACTAATATTCCTCCATCTTATGCTTGCTCTTGACCCAAAGAATGCTTCTTGTTTTGACCATATCAGTTACATCTTCTTCCACCATTTATTTAATGAATTACGCGTGTTTATGGAATATTTGGTCTTATGTTACGAACATTGTGGATTGGATTGTATTGTTGAATTGTAGTTTGTATACCGCATCGACATGTGCGACAGTTAGCCTCCAACGGGAAGTGTCCTAGCTAATAATGATATGTCTAGCTTCCATTTGAAAATGTGCTAGTTGATCTTGATATTGTCTAGCCACCATTTGGTGATGAGCCAGTCAGAGTGATATGCTTGGAATTGATATATAAATTGTGAATCCTTTACTGTAAGTACCGTGATGTGAGCTCGTCATAGATGTTTCGATAGGATAATAGTGATGTATGCTCTTATCATTTACGCGTGTTATATTGAATTACTCATGTATATTCATATAATATTAGTGTAGACATCTGATCTACTGGGCATTGTGGCTCATCGCTCTGTTTTCCAGGTACCATTCCGAAGGCATGATATGGACTTGTATGAATGCATGGTGATGCATGTTTTGAAGGGATTTCGTCATAAGAGTTATACATCATCTTTATTTCTTATTTTTGAAAGATGTAAAATAACTTCTTTTTGGTTAGACTTGTGTATTAGAACTTGAATCGCTTTGTAATATTTAAACTTGCTATTTTTGGTTAATTAGGCCGGGAGTGCCCTTTCTGATTGTAATATTTTAAAACACGTTATCGAAATTGGATTATGAAAAATTATGATTTGAACTTATTATGGAGTAATTGTGATGTTTTATTAGTAAATATGAATATCTATCTTGTTTGAAAACAAGAGCGTGACATTTCATCACTCCATTACTTGTTTTATATTTTCTCCAACCACTTCTTATTTTCTCCTTCCGGTAGATTATCCACGAGCAAAGTTGTCTTTTGAGTTTTGATTTCCCTGTTGTAATGCTCCTGAACTGCTTTTGCTTTATTCTTTTGTAAGACAGGGATCCATATTCCTCCATGTTTGTTCTTTGCTGCTCTCTCTCTCTCTCTCCATGCTCTCTTTTTAGGCCAAACGTATAAGAAAAAAACTAACATCCGGGAAAGAAACAGTCAAGGCAGACCTTAAGTAGTTGAAGAAAATCAAACTATTTTGTTTTTCGGCGAAAACCCTACATGCCGCAGGGAATATTTTGCGTACTTACATTCTCAGAAAGAACGTTGTTTACCGACACAAAAAATCATCATCAAATGGGTAGAATTAAGATTGTTTTTGGTCTTGTTTTACTCGTAAGTTGTCCAAATCATGAATATTAATTTGACTTATTCATGATGCCTTTTACTTTAATTCTTCTTTCAATACATGGAAATTAAAACTCACGTAGTCATAGTCATGGTGGAAACACGCATGCACAAGCAACCAAACCCAAGTCATCAAGTTCATACCAGCTGACAGTTACTTTTCCTTCTTCTATTCTCCTAATGTCATCATCAACTTTATATATAGTCCAGTTTTGTTCATTTTAAGATGAATAAATTTTGTTCAATATTATCCTCTGCCGTATGATATCTATCACTTACATGATCAAAATCGTCTATTTTGTTTTGATTAGTTTATTAAGGTAGCAAGAAAAAATTAAGCTCAATCAGATATATGTAAGTGTTTAACCTAAAAAATCTAGTTTTTAAGCTATAAAAACTAAAATTTTCAAAGTAAAAAAATAAGTTTTTAGATCAAACATTTACCGATATGAAGAATTGGTGGAGGGGAAAAGATACTGCATTTTTCTCCCCCTTTTTTTCACAATTTTGCTATAAATAATAAAATGTAACTCGAATTTTTCACCGATCACTTTTAAAAGTTAAACTATTTGCCCGAATAATTAAACTATTTGCGAGAATAATTTAACTCTTCAAAAATAATCGGTGAGAATTCGGACTACGTTTCATTGCTGATAACATTTTTGTTTTTTTTCTCTTGACGAGTTTCTTAAAAGTACTTAGATTCACACACGAACTTGATGATTCTAAGTCACGAAAGAGGTGCTTCATAGGGTGGACAACTGTCCCAACGAAAAACCTTCAAATGTTAGAATATCGCTTTTGATGGAGTCGCTATCTGATTTTAATTTTTAATTTTTTTTATCGGCCGTGTGATTTTAAAGTTTAAAAAACAATTATTTTAACATATGCCTTTTAACTATTCTGCCATATATCACTCCAATAAAATTATGCTACGCCCTTCATCAGCAAAAAATAATATTTTTAGTGACATGAGTTCTCATTAACAAAAGTATATTTTATTTGGTAAAAATGTAACATTTTTGCCGACGGAGTATTACGTTGGCAATACTGAACTTATTGACAACATAATATTTTGTCGATAAAAGTAAGTTGAAGATTATTGCTAATAACTTTTGACGACTGTTTTTGTATGTCGATAAAAGAGCATTTAAAGATATAATTAGAGATTATTGGTAATAACTTTTTACAATTACTTTTGTTGGTCGCCATTTCTCTAATTTATTGTATAGTGATATAAATAGAGATTTTCTTACTTCGAGAGTTAATTAGTCATGCAATAAAAAGATGTTAGACAACTCGTCCTGGTGGATCTATAGTGGATTCTAGAATTGTCAAAGATAAGGTTTGATGCTCTCCTGATGTAAAAAGTAGGTGGGATTTTTTAGATATTCACGGGATATTTTGAAAGTGATATTAACTCCTCTAGACGTACCTAGGTCTGTATTGCTTTGACCATTTGAACTCTTTGGGCTTTTTGGAGTTGAGTAGTAAGTGTCTTACCAACATCTCTCAGACTCTCTCATTCTAGTAATTTTCATTCCTATTTATACTAATGTGAACTTTTTTGCTGTACAAAAAAAGAAACTCGTCATGCTTAACCGAGAAAGTTAGTCTCTACTCGTCATGCCCAATTTTGACCAATTGATACCAAGCCATGAGCTTCGATAAGTCCATTTGGTGTGCATCAAGCCCTACCGAGTACACGACTTCTGATTGAGGCAAGCCTCCTCATACAATCGGTGATAAGAGGAACTCATAGGGTGATTCCCCAAGAGACATTGCTTGATTGTGCTTTTGTGGGCTCAATGCTCGGCACAGCTTAAGCAGGGACTGTTGCCCATGTTGCGAGTAGTTACATGAGGAAACGTGGGGACATTACAATTGCTAGACATGGTGACTCTAGCGCCCAATTCGTACGAACATGGGATGCATGATAGAAGCGCCATGGTTTGCTGTCCACGGCACGAAATTTTCGGCATCGTGTGCTTAGTGCTCTAGTAGGTTCTTCTATAAATGGTCCAAGGGTGCTCGAACTTCAAATACGTGAAAACACACTCTAGCTCAGTTGGCTTCCTTTTTCTTAAATAAAGGACCAACTTAAGCATCGAAATGCTTACCGTAGACTCAACTCCAGTCAACACTAATTTGGAGTTCAACGTTTTACAGTTTGAGCAAGGGGCGATTCAAAATTCAACTAGAGAAGTTCAACAGTGAAATTCAGACTCCACATTTCAACGAACATAGTGGGAGTCCTCTACAACTTCTCATCTAATCACAATTGCTGAACCATCTTTCGCATAAGATGGTGACCACGGTTCATTCAAAAGATGATCAAGTAGACCTAGGCTGGGTTGTGAAGAGGATAGTAGGAGGTGAATCAAAAGATCCGATGATCTCACCTTCTGTCCCTCGTGCCAATCTTCACATTCTGTCCTACATCGAGCACTCGGAGGCTAGGCTGAGTAAAAAAGACTAACTTTTTCTTGCAACGAAGGAGGAAATTGAGTAGTTAGAAGCAGCGATCCAACCTCTTCAAAATGGGAAGACCTCGTTGACCATTGGGCAAAAGAGGCTTCGCAAGACTCTTTCCAATTAAAAGGAAGGGGCACGGCATGAAGCATAGTTTGCTGGCGAAAGAACGGATGGAGATTGTGGTGAGATCGAGCATCGTGATGGAGATAAGGGTTGACAATGTGTTCACAGCCCTGATCCAAATCAACGCTTAAGCATCGAGTGCCAAGGTCAATAGAGAGTTTCCATCTACAAGAGACTGAAGGAGCCCTTGGTCAATAGTTGTTACTCAGTATCCCCTCCCAGTTTCAGTTCGAGGATAACCCAACTCATGAAACCCAATTGCACCACTGGGGGAGGAAGCAGAGGAACCGTTGCCTAGAGCATCACAGCCAGTAGGAACGAATCCCTCGGCTAGATCAGAGAGAAAAAGACTTCTGATACGAGCTTGACAACAAGCACAGGAGACTGGCCGGCCAAGCAACTCGACCGACTAGGTCCCACTCCTATGTCATTCATTAGTAGCTCGTCTTCTTCCCATTCACTAAAGAGGTTGAATTAGTCATGCCACCATGGGGGTTTAATCTCCTTAAGTTCTAAAATATGACCTAAAGACTAATGCATGCACCCACCCACCTGGTGCACTCTTGAAAGATGATGTAACCCCACAACACGGATGATGCACTTATCTGCAAGCTACTCATGTTAAACCTCAAGGAGCTTGGTCAGTACGGGTACAACACGTACCTCTCATTTGATTAGTGTCAAGCAAAGAAGTTAGGAGGCTATTGTGGTAGGCCAAATACGAACAAATATGGGCCTTCGGTGCAAACGCATGATCGACCCAACTCTACTGGGAATGGGCTACATCAATTGATATCGAGCCATGAGGTACAATAAGTCCACTTGGCGTGCCTCAAGCTCTGTCGAGCGCACAACCTCTGACTGAGCTGAACCTCCTCATATGGTCGGTGTTTAGAGGGATCCACAGGTGATTCCCCAGGAGACATTACTTGGTCATGCTATTATGGGCTCAATGCTCGGCACTGCCTCAGCAAGGCGTGTTGCCCACGTTGCGGACAATTACTTGGAAAGCCGTGGGGACGATATAGTTGCCAAACATGGGGATGTTGTTGCCTAATTTGTACGAACGTGGGAATGTGGCGGAAGCGTCGTGGCTTGTGGCCCACAACGCCATATTTTCAACACCATGGGCTTAGTGCTTTGGTAGGTTCATCTATAAATAGTCCAGGAGTGCTCTAACTTCAGGTATATGCAAACACAATCTAGCTCAGTTGGCTTTATTTTTCTCAAGCAAATGACTAACTTAAGCATCGGAGTGTCTATCGGAGATCCAGCTCCAGTCAGCACTGTTTTAGAATTCACTGTTTTGCAATTTGAGCGAGAGACGATTCAAGGTTCAACCAGAGAAGTTCAATAGTAGAATTCAGACTCCACAAACCCTCTCAAAGCTCCTAAAATAAATTACAATAGTGGAAAAAAAAGAAGAAATAATTCTAGCAATCTGTTTTTTAGTATACTATTCACGTCCCATAGTAGAAACTAAAATATAAAACAGCAACCTATTTTTAATATTTAGGTGTTGGTTTGTGGGGGGATGTTCCAGTTTTTATTTTCTTTTCGTTGTTGCCTGGCCAATTTTTTTCTATCTTAAAGAAACTTCGGGTGGCATACAATTATCAAGAACTCGAGTATCAACCTAGTTAAGGTTCATATTCTTTTATGATGCTATCATGCTCAATATCCTTTTAATTTTTTTTATTCCAATTCAAAGATTAATAATTCCTTTCTTGCCGAACCAAAAAGAACATGTGCTAGCTTTGAGATGTCGAAAGTGATGTATAAAATTGATTCTTCTATAGAACATTAAAAAAAATATTCAAAGAGAGTATCAAAATATTTCTCGTACTAGCATCTAAAGGCTTGTTTGGATCGACATCCTTTTCAAATTTGAGGACTGCGTATTTTCTCGTTCAAAATCTAAAGGTTAGTTTCGATACCCGTTAAAAATTTAACGCGTAGCTCGTTTTTTTCTTTGTTTTTCAATGTGATAATTCCATTACCTGTATGAAACCATATTTATTTCAGATGCTTTTCTCCTTTCTCGCAAAAGAAAAAAAAACTGAGTTTAATTTCCTTCAAAAATAATATTTAAATGTGTGAATCTTACTAGTAGACCCAGTTTAGCAGATGATAAATTATCGAAGCAGCTTCCACAAAATTGCTTGGCCACTTTTGGGCTATTTCTGGGAATTTATCTTCCTATGATCTTTAAACTAAGAATGGATATTAAAAAACTAGCTAGAATGGTCAGGGATACTCTGACTACTACGGCTATAACTTCACTGAATTCAAAGTCTCTTTCAGTGAGTATATAACTCTGTATTTACATAAACAATACACAATATATTTCGAACAATAATGAAATATGACTGTCAGTAGAAAAGGGTTCATGAATGTTCAGTTTTTTTGCAACCTTATGGCCTCTATGGTTAGTAAGAAATCAGCTTTCATTTCATGAAAAATTGGTGTCAGAAGATGTCTCCCAGGAATTAGGAAGAGGGTGTCTAAAGAAGTATCCATTATCCTGATCAGTATGAGTTAATTTTTCTTATTTCTGGTAGTGGGGGTTTGGTGTGTTCTGTTGTCAGCTTCTGTTGTTATGGGTCCAGTTCCTTCGGCTATCTTGTTGCTTAAAGGGCTAATTGGGATTGTAATTTTTCTGGGTTCTGGTGTCTCAAGTCCGTCTCCTTTTGTTTTGTGTTGAGATTTCTATATTTTGAGTCAATGGTGTCAACTTTGGCCTGTTTTTTCTTTGATAGATGTGTATTGGTTAGATGTTGATTCAGGTCTTGGTCCAAGTGATGTCTGATTTACTTGATACATATATTTTCTGTGGGGTGTGTTTTGGTTTGGCTGGTGGGAGTGCTAAATTGCTAATGATGATTCTAAAGGTGTTGGGATTGCTAGTGGTATACGGCTTTCGTCTGTCGTTCTTCTGCTGCCGATGATGATGATGATGTTTTCGCATTTGTGTTTGGTTCTGCTCTGTGGATTTCTGAGCTATATATGGTTTAACATGTTCTTATATTGCTTATTTCACTTTCTTGGAGTTGTCATTGGAAGTGCTTTGATTGGCTGCTATATCTTGCTCCTGTTGGTTATGCTGGATTTCTTTTTTTTTTTTGAAAGATAAAACTAATTGCATTAGAAAACTGAGGTGGTACAGAAGTGAGTAAAGTAAGGTTGGTGAGGACCCAACCAAAACAAAAACTCAGACATAAAACCACCACCTACCAACCCGCCCCTATCACAGGAAGACCCGCCCTAACCAAAGACAAACCCTAGCAAGCTCCCTAAACGACGAGGCTGCTCCTGGATTACCCTCCCAGATCGTGATTCCTCGCTGTTTTGGCTCGGAGCAATCCGCCATGGACGAAACCCTTCAGGTTGTAAGCAATGTCCGCGATGGAGAAAGGTTTGGCCTTCATCCGATCCAGCACCCAGGTAAATAATCTGACTTTGAACGCCTCTACAAAGAATCCCCAATTTGGTTATGCTGGATTTCTTGTTTGTTCTTTTGGCTTTTCCATGGAAGCCCGACTCCCTTTGCTGTTGTTGTCAAGGTTCTGAATACTATATCGGTTTAAGTATCGATTTTTTTATTGGTACATTATATACTGGTACCAGTCATATACTGGTATTAGCTAGCATTAGCCAGTACGGCCAGTAACCTGCTAGTATTTAGAATAATACGACATTAAAGGTATTTTGTACCATTTTTATACCAAAACAGTACATACGAGTTGGTGCAGTAAGGTATTGATAACCTTGGCTATTGTTATGCTTTGTTTGTTGTTGTCTCTGCTCTGCTGAAGTTTATTTTTTGCTCTAAGGTGTACCACTTTGGTGTACAATTCTCCTATCCCACAAGCCCTGTTTTGGTGTTTTTCTATGCTGATAAGATCTTTGTTTTTCTTTGGGTTCTGTAGTTATTTTTCTCTGGGGTCGATTTCGTTTTTCCCTTTTTTTTTTTTAGTTTTTGGACATAATTTTATACTTTTTAAATTTGTCTCATGGAAACGGACCAACAATTCACAAAAATTTGTGACCAAAATAACAAATGCGAATAAAAAATTAAATAGAAACAAAACGTGCTTAAAATTAATCAAGTTAGGCCAAATGGAGTGCGGTTTTGTCTATAAATAAATCCTATAGCTCCAAATCAGAAATAAAGTGTTAATTCTCCCATAATATTTAGCTGTCAAACTTTTACTTGTTTTAACAAATTATACTGGAGCATATATATATATTGTATCGTTCATTCATCACCAATTAATTTTGACCTGAATATATACCCTTTCGATTTATAATATTCTCTAGCTTTAAAAATAAATTAACATGTCTCTCTTTTTCTTCCCATTTTTTATTCCTCGTCTTCCATGCAAGAGGGGGAGAGAGAGGGAGAGAGAGAGAGAGAGGGGTACAGAAGAAGACAAAAGTCGTAATTTGTGATCGTAGAAAAAGGTTAGAAGAATTCAAGTCAAGAGAAATTCAACGGAAATTGATAAGAGCAAAAATACTAATTAAAAACATGGAAAAGGACAAAAAAAAAACATGAGAGACGTTGCGGGTCATGCTTTTCCTTATCCTTACGCGGAAACAAAGAATAAAATGGGAAAGCAATCCGCGTACCCCCGTGCAAGAACGACTTCTCCTTCCAAAGGATAAATTACACCGACATTTCCTCAAGTTTTTGACAAATACATTGACTTGCTCACTAATTTGAAAATATATTCTCTCATGTCCCTAACTTTTGAAACATTTTCACCATTTTCTGTTCCCGTCAAATCTCGCACAACGCCGTTACTTTTGGAAACAAAAAGACTAAAATGCCCTTGGATTCAAATTCAAAGTTACTACTAAATTAAGGTAAATTATAATGATCTGTCTTAATGTAGTACTGCGGTAGACACCCAAATTTGGATCTTCCTTACCTTTGAGCAAGCAACAGTCAGATGATTCACTGATGATGAAAAAAGGGGCAATAATATTTTGAAAAAGCCTTGGATCAATTAGCTCATTAATTTGAATTATGAAAGTAATCCTTAAAAATTACAATGGTAATAATCAAGATTGGTTGACCCGGTTAATCGTGGCGTACGACATGCTTGACCAATTCATATTGAGTAGTCTTTATAATTAGTTGACCAGACGCAAAGTGATGCGTGCATATCTTGGGCATAAACTCTGTTGAAGAATTTAGACTAATGGGTAGTCTTATTTTGCCTATATAAACCCACTTTGACGCAAAGGTCGAGGGCTTGGTGAGCTAGAGTTTTTGAAGAAAGTTAATATTCTTGAGAAATTAGGTGCGTATGATAGGAGGAGTTAGTATTGAATATGCAATAATCTCTTTCTTCATTCTCTCCAGCTTAAATCTTGAATATCTATTTGTATCGACTTGTTCCTGCCTTATACAATATTAATTGTCCACTTTGGTTGCCCAAATCCCATGGACTTTTCAGTAGGTCACCCATCCTCGGATTTCTCTAGAATGATCACACTTAACTATGAAGTTCCAATGTCTGTTTGTGCCTCTGTGTCTAGTTCTGTTATTTCTCCCATCTCATCTTGTCCTGTTACTTCTTCTATCCCAGTTCATCCTTCTATATGTTCTTTCTGTAAGTCCTTCCACTGTTGTTATATTTTCTCTCATTCTTGTACTACTACATCAACCACTCCTACTATTGTGTCTTCTCATCATGCTATGATAACAATATAAAATTTGGAATTGTGAAACCAAGAAATTCCTTGTCCTTACTTGCACAGTGATATCTAACGCTCCCTGTATACCACTGGCCCAGTAACATACACTGTATTTTGCAATAATTATAACATGTCACCACATAGTTTTGATTTAATAACAAAAATATACTGAAATGGAATATACCAAAAATGACAAATTACACCCTAACTAGAGAATAGATAATCATGGCAAGGTGGAGAAGGCGGCCATTTCCTTCTCTGTTGAGTCTCCTATGATGAGTTTTTGTAAGGACCTAACTTTTTTTCTAAATATAGAAGGAAATTTTAGTATTATTTTATTTTCGTTCATAATTTGTATTGTGCATGTTTATTGTATGGGTTTTAAATTTTATGTTTAATATTATTTAGTTTGGACTTAGCCATTTAACTTATGAGTTGACCTTTTACTAGACCCATTTGGTATTTGAATCCAAACTCAAACCAAACTCTAGAATCATCCTTGACCCATTCTCTTTGGTCCAAGCCCATAAACCCAAACTCATGACCCATTTAGTTTGACCGATGACCCACGAGACCATTCTCTTATCTTAATCACTACCTCACTTGATCAATTTTCCTTCTTCTTCACTCGTACATGTTAGAAATTTTTGCAGTATATCTCCTTACACAGAGCACATGATTTCCAAATCTCTGTATATCTCAAATCTTTAATATTGCACATGGAACAAATCCTTGAAAGTTTTTCTTCTCCCAGTAGAGTTTCAATCATTACTCACCACTTCTCTCAAACCTCTTTAAGTCATGGTTTTCCCCTTAAATCTCTATCTTCCTCCCTCAAACTTCCATAGCTTCAATGGTTTTAATTAAAACCTTCATTTGGTGTCTCATGGTTTTTGCAATCCAAAGAGATTATGGCAACATTCACAATCCATCTCCCTCCTATAAATATAGCTTCTCCACCTTCATTTGGAGCATCACAATCTGAAATTTGAAATTTGCTAAGAAAGAGTGAGGTAGAAATCTATTTTTATAGTAGAGAGAGAGTGAGAAGAGGAGAAGTATAATTAAAGTTAATTCCTTCGATTCAAGCCATTTTTTTTTTCAATTCGAGTCCTTTTCACTCCTATAAGGTAATAAAACTCTTCTTTTACTTCAATTTGTATCATAGACCATAGATTTAAACTTCAGTTCCGTAAATTTTTATAGAAAATGATAATCCAACTGGTTAATCATGTTTTGGACTATCCGGATGACCTCTATTCTGTATCTAGAATATGTTGTATTATTCTAATCCAGCCGGTTGGGCCATTTCTATACCGTACGGATGACTTTGCAAACTGACCCTAACTGGCCACCTTAATCTTGACTGGCCACCTTAATCTTGACTGGCCACTATTCCTCCAGTGATACCTTATTTTGATTATCTAAAGTTAAGTAAAGAAAAAAAAAATATTCTTTACTTTAATTTATTTAATGAAAATAAGAAAATACCTCTCATTTGGAAACAATAGTATTAACAGAATTTTTAAATTTCAATAATTTTCAAAAAGAAAAGCTCGTAATTCACCCTAGCCTTGTCCTCTTGAGTCAAGCAAGTAAACCATTGTTTTTAGAAAAATTCAAAAAACCATTACCGTCATTTTTCATTACTTAATTTGAAATTTTAAAAATTTACTTTTTTATACTTATCCATTTTTCAACAGTCAAATTTTTCAGCATGAAATCAAATGAACCTCTAAACCTATACATATTCCTTCTAATCTTGTTGTCAATACCAAAATATAGACTTTGGACTTTTCAAATTCCCAAAGGTACAAGGTTGGATTGGGGCTAAAAAGTTAACTTGGACCATTTCAGATGGAAGATAAAATAGTTAATAGAACCTATCCTAAGTCAACCAAAAATCAAAGAAGTTAAAATATCTATGCCAATGACCTTGTGGTCCATTCACCCAACAATATCTATCCTAGACTTCTGGACTAAATTGGGGTCTCATCTAGGATGACCCTATAAGCCCCAAAGAGAATAGAAAGCATGAAAGAAAACCCTACCTTACCTTCTAATAGTACATTTGTAAATTTCATTAATTAAATCGTACAATCAAATGGTAGTTATCTCGATCCAACTTGTTTACACATAGGCCCGCAATCGGCCAATAAAATTAACCCATTAAGACCTTCTAAACAAGTGAGTTTAGGAATTTTTTAACGTCATTCTTCATAAGCATTTTAAAACAAGATAAGTGCAAAAGAGTCATTAAAATAAACCAAATCTAAGAATTACCAATACATTATCCAAAAATAACTTAACTTACAAAATCATAATCCTAGCCAAAAGTTCTAGCTCAATCATTAATTAATTCAACATAATACAAAGTATTTGGAAATATACTTAAACATGTATATATTCAATGCCACATCAGGTCATCACGCTCATTCATCATCATCTTGAAAATCTGAAATGTTACGTTAAGACGAACGTCTATGGGACTAGGCTAGTTTGATTCAGGTTATGTCATGTGTGTGTGTGTGTGTGTGTGTGTGTGTACACTATAGTTTACCATGAATTAATTATATTTTCATTTATTTCATTCAAACGTATTTCATAATATAGCAAAGCTATCTAGCATTGGAACCACGTAATTGTGTAATATATGAAAAGTTATCCAACAATTTAGGCTTATATTACAATTATTCGTATTTTATCTAAGGGTCGTAGCCGAGGAACAATATTAAAGCACATTATCCATCATTGATCAAGTATACTATATTCGATTCAACTGTAGTTAGTAGGAGCGATCCTAACACAACCATTGGTGTGACATCAACTGTGATCCTTACCTTATTCCTTTTCCTTGCTATTCATTCCTCTAGTAGTCGGGGACATAGGTCAATCTTACGTATTACGTATGATCATGCTTTTGCATTCAAAAACCTTTATAGATAAATTCATGACTTATACCGTAAAAGATGCACTTTTTCTTCCTTTCTATGTATTTCAAAATCAACAATGTTTGTCATTTTCAGAACATATATATCAACATATCATTTTCTTCATTCAAGAAAATGTAACCATTTCATTTAGGTGATCCGAAAAAATGAATGTTTGCCTTTTCCAAAATATATCATTCCCCCATTTGAGAAGGATATACCATTTCATTAGCAGTAATTTTGATGCCAAAAAATGCATATAACTTGTATTTACGTAGTTTAAACGTCAACATATACTTCACTTTTTTAAGCATGTTAAATGTATTGTATTTCCATTCTCAAGAGAACAACCCGATATCAATTTTAACGTTTATTGCTAATCATGCATATTCATAGTGAATTGACATTTCAAAAACCCAAGTAAACGAGGTATAACGAGACTATCTCTTGGTGCATGTCACGAAATTCCAACAGCACATGAGCTACTCATTTTCAAAATCGGACCCTACATCTGATCAAACGCAATACAAAATTTCAATTACTCAAGTGAGTATTCAAATTCACGATAATACTCGTGCGTTCGACATACTCTTCAACGCGTGTTCGGCTCTCTCGATTCGTGAGAGGCAAAAGGTCAATATATATGTGAACTTGGGTTACATGCCTAGGATGAGTTTGAAATATCATGATATAGAGTTCTAATGGTTATAGGGATTCTTAAGCTAATGTGGGAGTAGGAATCATAAGTTGTTGTTGTCTGATTTGTCACCGATTGACCGGTGGTCAGAGGACAGTTAACGAGCCACCGATCAATCGGTCTCATGACAGTGGCCGAAAACTAGAGTTTGAAACTCCATTGTTGGAGTCCCTAAGCTCCCAAAATATAGAACATCACCTCTAGAACATTTAACAGTGGCAAAATAGTTTTGATTGATAAAAGACTAAAATGTCTCTCTTTAATTTTTTACCTTTTTTTTTTAATATAGTCTATTTGTGTGTATTGTATAAAAATATATAATATATAATTAGATATAGATTCATATATATATAAATATATAGACATAGAGAGAGAGAGAGAGAGTCCGTATGCAAAATAACTTTTAAAATTAGAGTGTGAAATGTTAAAATTAAGTTCGACTTAAATTATATTTTATTAAGTTTTATGCAAATAAATACTAATTTTTATTTTAATAATTACTTTTCTTATAGAAATTATATTTACCACTTAATGTAAGTTTTTTATGTTTGTGTTCCCCATATATTTTACCTAACTAAAACACATATATATTTTTAGTCAATTCATCAAAAACAATTGTCATTGCTTTTGATTTAATTTATTCTTTTTCTTTAATATTTCAATTTTTTTATTCGAGATTTAAATACTAAAATTAAATTTAACTGAGAAACATAAAAATAACTACATAAAATGAACTGAAGTCAATATTTAAAGTTATAATAATAATGAAACACATATAGGGGAGAAAAAATAATGAGATTCATTAAGTAAAAAAATATTATTTTTTATAAAATTAAATAATAGTTACTAAAATATAAGATGCGTAAGTAATTTCACAAAGTCAACTAATATAACCCAAGTTTAATTTGATTTTGGTATTTAAGCTCAAATAGAAAAATAATATTGAATTTTAGGGAAAATAATAATAAGTGAAATTAAAAGTTATGAATTTTTGTTTATGAGATATGCAAACAATGTATTTGTGATTAAGATACATATTTATTTGCACAAAGTTCATCAAAATATAACTTCAGTCTAATTTTATTTCAACATCTCTCTCTCTCTCTCACACACACACCACATAAATTGATTAAATATATACAAAAAAGGTAAAAGACCAAAGATGGGAATTTTAGTATTTTATCAATTAAGAATAAACAGTGCTTATAAAAAGTTAACGGTAAAGGAGAAGTTGTTAAATGGTTTGTAAAGGAGGAGATGTCAGTGCATTCTTCAAAATCTCATGAGAGCTCTCTGGATTTATTAGAAACCTCAGGGGAGATCAGTGCAATTTACCCTTTTCAATCTGAACACACTTTAATAACCTCTCGTAGCACTGATACGCCAATTTGGAATATTTCCTATTAGGTTCACACTACACACAGAGAGAAGAGGTCGATGGCATTTGTTTACAGTCTTGGACTATAAGGAGGCCCAAGACGCCTTGTGAAAGAAGCCCATGAGCCGTGAACTTTAGTCGACTTGTATTAGGAACACAGATAATCCGAACATATCCGAACAAAACCATTGAATATACATGGAGCCTTAAAAGGTGATGAATATAAGAGCAATTTTGTTGTTGTGCATAATTAAGACAGAAAGAGGAGAAGGGTAATTTTCAAACAAAAATTAGTAAAATCATTTCCTAATATAGTTTAGTCACAAAATCATAACCTATCTAGCTTATAAGCTTTTGTGTGTTCAAGCAGAGGAATACACAAGTTTTAACCAAAAGAAGAAGAAGATGATGATGAAAACAAGTAAACAACAATAAATGTTTTCTTTTTGACTTTCTTGGTACATTTAAGAATTTCAGATATTGAGCCTTTTAGCTTAGAAAAGAAAGAGGGTGTCGGTTAGTACATTTCCAACATTGTCAAAACAACTATTTTCATGCGGAAATTTGTTTCTGTTTTAATTGGGTCCACACTAGTGAAAGGCGTGATTAGTTCTTCATGAGTTAGTCGAGATGTACGTAATCTGTTTGAGATGTCCTAAGTTATATAAAAAAAAAATCTCACAATTCTACTCAATGATAGACTCATTGATTTAACATAGGAGCATCATTTAATTAGAGCCGTGAACCTTTTTTTTTTAGTTAATTACAATGAGATGATATTTCATAATGATAAAAGTTTATAACATGTACTTTGTCTACATAAGTGAAAAACTTCAATTCTCATTAATAAAATTTTGAAATTTTATTTTAACACTATATCTCGAAGGAATTTTGTAATCTCGAGAGGGAGGGGGGGAATTGTGTTGCTTTACTAAATTTGTTAAATGAAAATTCTAATTGTTGCAATCAAATAATTAATCACACACTTGAAATAAATTGCAAGTGATAATAGAGGAAGAGAGAAAACACAATATACTGTATACATACATACATATATATATATATATTGGTTTGTGAGACGTATCCCTAATCTACTTTTTCGAGAGCACCCATTGAGCTCCACTATTGTTGAATTCAACACCTAGCTTTCCAGATAAACATTGAAACAAAAAATGGAGAAAAAAATGCTATTTCATTAACAAAGATGATACCCAATAAATTACAGTTAATTTCAGGGAAACAAAAGCAAACTTCATGGAGAGTAGTAGCGAGGTAATGACAGGGGACAGGTGAATGTTGCTAGGGTAAGAATTTAGATTGAATTATTTTTTTTTACAATTGTTTAATGTTTTGCGAATTGTTATGTAATCTTTTTTATTTGTTTTTTTGTTTTTTCTTTTATTGGCTGGACAAGAAGAATTAAAAAAAAAATAGAGACAAAAAACCATAGTACGGCACCGCTAAAAATATTAAAAATATTTTTTTATTTATCGGTATTTAAGGAATTTTATAAGCTTTCTGATTTATGATTTTAATTAAAATAAATAATTAATCCAAAAAAAATCAATGCCAACTTCATAAAAATATCAAAAGATTTTGACAAAAGAAATGACAATGATAAAACGCGAAGGACACAAGTATCATTCATTCGGTGAGATTAAAGGGCTACAATTGTCATTCAATCAAACTGTTGCAACTATACATCTTCTCGAATACCTATCCTCTCTCGATTTAACTCTCGTCAGCCGCCACTCGCAGCAGCGCTACTAGCTAGGGCATGGTTCTTCCGTTGTTCTTCCATTTCTCTATCTTCATTTATATGTAATATGTTCGTATATATATCAGTTCGTATGATTCTTGTGAAGTAATAGAAGTAGATCATTTTCGTACCTCTATGCGCAGCCCTTAAGATCGCCTTCCACTTTCACTCATGGAAGCGCTTCGAGTCATAGCTGCGCTACATCAACTCTCTATATATACACGTGCATATATATGTATTACTGATACATGATATGTATGTGTGTATATGTTTTGAGGTTCTCTTTAGGGTTTTCCTTTTGAGACCTCCTCTTACCCACATCTCACTGTTTTGCGGCATTTTAAAGTCTTCTGGATCTGAATCTTCCCATTTTTAAGACCCTAAGATGTGTTGGTTTCCTTTTCCTTCTTATCTTTAGGTGTCTCTTATAATTGGATTTTTCAGTCCAGAAATTCACTTTGAATACCGATTTTAGGTGGGGGGACATCCAATTCATACGAAATTTCTTCTTTATTTTTATGTGTTACTATTTTATTTTGTTGGGTTTAGCTGACTTTGATGTGCATTTGCTTTTGTCGTGGTATTTTTTGATTATCTTACTTGCATTATCTGTAATTGCAGATTTTGTCTGTAGCTAGGTGAAAGAAAGACATTTCTGAGTAAATACTGTCATTATTTGCAGTTTTATTTTATCTTAAAGAGGAGGGAAAAGTAAAGTATGGTGGCAAGAATGATGAAACAATTAGATGTCTGATTGGAGTTATCCCTGAACGAAAATGTCGAGGCTTATTCATATTCTGACATTGCCACTATTTCTATTATTTTCCTTCTTTCTTTCTTTCTATTTTGCTGCTGGATCTTTTAGATGAACAACACTGTTAGGGGAATCAGAGTTGGCAAATTATCACAGAACACATGGCATGTAGTTGCTCGTACCCAAACCTTGTTTGCAAGTGATATCTGTTCGGTGTAAAATGTGGTGGTGCCCAAATGTGTGAACAAAATAATTTTAGGTTTTCACACCATTTTTTGAACTATTTGTGATCCTTTAACTAATCATATCTTTCTACCACATTAATCATCGTATTTTTCTCGCTGATGAACTATTTGTACTTGTTAATTTGGTAGGTGAAGGAAAGATTGTGGGGAGTAGGAGAATAGTAGTATTTGTAAGATGTTGGTTAGAAACATGTGTTTGTGCCAAGAAATTTAGTAACTTGGAAATCGGTAGGAAACTCACTTTGGTGAGTAGAGAAATTTCCAATCTCCCATGATGGTTCATCGTCTTTTGGGAATGGGAAGGAAAAGCAAAGGTTGTGGCAAGAATGATGAAACAATTAGATGAGTGAATGGAGTTATCCATGAACTAAACTTTTGAGGCTTATTGATATTCTGACTTTGCCACTCCTTTATAACACCTACACATATTCTATCCAATTCTTGTACTCTTTTCTTTTTTTCTGATTTTGATATACTTTGATGAAGAACATTTCTAGGTACATTTAGGTAAAGAGAATGGAAAAATCATGAACTAAACTTTTGAGTCATTGATATTCTGACTTTGCCACCTGTGTAACGTTTCCCCTATTCCTTCCCATCCTTGGATTTTCTTATGTTTTTTGGATTAGATGTATTTTGCGATGAAAACCGATGCTAGGCACATATGCTCTAGAAAAATAACAGCAAACATCACTCAAAGTGATTATGTTTGATGTAAAGTTTGTGACTAATATGGTCTTTCTATGAGTGTTGTTTGATGATTTAAGTGGTTCAAGTAGCTGTTAGGGTCTATCCTTTTGGATTTCACCACTGAATATGTTTTCATTTAATTTTTTGTTTGATAATTATTAATAATGTCATTTGTCTACTGTTTTTCCGTAGTGTTAGTTCCTTGAGATATTGTTGTAGATGCACTTTTGCTTTTATACTGCCTATGGTATCCAGCTTGAAGTTAGAACTGCTGATGGTTCCTACCAGTGTTTGGAACTATATGAATTCATTTTCTAAAGTTTATTAGAAAGGTTAAAAAAAAAAGGCCTTATGAGTATGTACAACAGCTTAGGTAAATGGGCTTTTAGGTATTTTGGTTGACACAAAAAAATGAAGGTTCAACAGCCTTGAGAAAAGGCTTACCTCCTTTACTTTTGTTATAATTCAATAAATATGTTGTGCACACCATTTATACTAGCAAATGGTGTGCACTGGGTTACTTGTTATGACAAAAAATAAAAAATGATGTGCACTGTCCGAACTTGGGCATATCAAAAGAGATTGTTGATCCCTGAAAAGGCAGAAAATTGGTAGAAAATCAAGAGCAATTGGTGGAAAATCAAGAGCATCGGAGGCAAACTTGGGCATAGGCGTGATGAGGTATGTGTGCAATGACAAAAAATTACTGATTATGATTCAGTTGAAGATGTACATAGTTCTCTATATTGGAAATTCGGCAGCTGAGGATGTGAAGAGAAAAGGCAAAGTGAATTTGGATAGAAAAAAATTTATTTGTGGGAGGACTTTGGCGTCTACTGATGTATACCATGTACTAGAATTTAAAGAAAAATCTTGTATCAGGAAGTTTGCTTAATAAACATAGTATTAAGTTAATGTTTGAATCGGACAAGTTGTCATGACCAAAGGTGGTACATTTGTTGAAAAAGGCGATGGCATGTTTAAATTTAATATTAATACAATTAGTTTTGTGTATATGTTTGATTCATTTTTTATGGCTTATTTGTTTAGTACAGGAAAATAGAAAATATTGTTAAGTCCAAGTTTATATTTAAAGTATGAGATTGAAATGGTTGATAAATATAAAATATAGATGCAAATTAAGATAATTAGAATGTTATTTTTTTAAGAATGAACAATTTTATTTGAATTTCTAACTAGTGCTATATTCGTATATGTGATTTTCATAACACCCATATTAGAAAAGTCAATAAATACTTTGTCGTATTTATAAATAATTATTTAAAATTTTATTATGTTTATTTGTTACATTTTAAAGATGAATTTCTTAATAAGTTCAAAACATACAATATTTGAGTGGAAAATCAATGTGGAATGTGGAATTAAGATTAAATAACTTAGCTTTTATAGGGGTGATGGATATCACTTTCTTAATTATTTGTGAAACTGTGGGGATTATTTATTACAACAAAATGGAGCAATCGAAAAAAAATTGACTTTAATTGAAATGGTAATTGCTATGTTTAATAATGTTGAATTAGTAGTTTTGGGAGTGAAGCATTATTTAATGCCGTTCGTATTCTGAACAGGATATCTCTCAAAAGGTCTAACATTATTCTATATGAACTTTGGGTCCAAGAATAAACATAACCTAAGTCTAATACTTGGGGATCGAGTACATAGTTAGATTATCTGAACCTAAAATTAAAAAACTAAATAAAAAGAGAATTGAGCGTGTATTTTTTAAATATACGTTACATAGTAATGTATACATGTTTTTAATAGCCAAGTTGAATGATGTTTTTTTAAACACAATTATTGAGTCTCAAGTTGCGTTCTTCTATGAAAATAATTTTGACAGATTTTCAAAGTTAAAGTCAAATAAGGACTTGGCATGAAGGATATGAGCGTTCCTAGTGTAATTTTGGGTATTAGAATTAAACGATGTAATGGTCATTTAATTTTATCTTATGAACATTACATTGAAAAGATAGCCATTGACGAAGTAACTAGTGGATTTTCATGTTATCGTGATATCTGGAGTAGTAGAGCAGGGCAAATATCAAAAAACTGTAAGGAAGAAAGACATAACGATCATCTGTAAATTAGCATCGCAATATTTTATATTTTATTTGTGGAGGAAAATTGTACAAAAAGATCGTTACTGTGTTCTTTATAAGCTATGTGTAGATGTTGAAGAAATGAGGAGAATTACAGAAGAAGTCCACGAAGGAGTCTGCGGTCATCACATGAATGTATTGATAATAGCAAAAAAATTATTAAGACTCGGCTATTTTTGGTCTATTATGAAAAATCGAATGCGTGGAACATGTTTGAAGGTGCCATAAATACCAAATGCATGTTTCACTGTCCGACGAGTTACATGCTATGACCTCAATGTGACCTTTCCCAATATGGGGCATTGACGTGATAGGTAAAATCCCGTCCACTGTTTTGAAATTCTAGTCGTCATTGATTACTTCTCACGAAATGGGTAGAAGCTACTTCCTATACTATACTACTAGTGGTACAGATTGCTCAATTATACAGTAGAATATCATTTAATGTACGAAATACCGCATGACTTGATATTAGATACTAGAATATACTTCAAAGGGGTGATCCTAAAATTGTTAGAAGAATTCATGATTCAAGCACACAAAAATCATCAATCAGCTGACCTAGACCAATGGGGCAATGGAAGAAGTAAACAAGAATATCAAAAGAATTTTGAAAAAAATAGTTGAGCCTACCAAAATTTTGCCTGAGCAATTATTTTAGCTTTATAGGGATATCGAACGTCCCACTAAGATAACACCCCTATTATCTAGTTTTCGAAATGGAAGTCGTGCTCGAGAGACGAGTAGAATGAATGGTTGGAGATAGGAGGAGACGAGTCATGGTTATAGAAAGTAATTGAGGAGTTAGGGAGATTAGAGGAGAGAGAGACAAGCAATGACCATAATGCGTGGTTGGTGGGAGAAAGACGGGATATGACCGTGATAAATCGTCTAATTATATATTTTTAAATAAATAAAAATACTACTTTGTTGTTTAATAATTTTGGAAAATTATAAATATTCATAGTAAAAAACATACATAGCGAACGTGATCTTGAAACGCATACAAAATATTTAAGAAACATAAAAAAAAAATAAAAAATAAAAACGTTTCCAAAAATAGCTAGATAAATTTATTTGATATTCAACAAATTACATGGCCTAGTTTGCTTACTTTCGGTTATTGCAACATGGACGGAGGAACACGTTAGTCACGTAAGCCACATCGAAGTCCACTGAAAATAAACTCTTGTCCTATGCGTACCAGTCACCTATCGGCGTAACTTAGCTTTCAGCCCAAGCATATCGACCATCTTCTTCAACTTTTGTTCGCGAAGACTCTCCGGTCGCCGGAGCAGTAAACTGCGCACAGACCCGTATTCAAGAGTTTCAGCCCTCTCCCCCTCTCTGCATCAATCTCAACTCCATCTCTCTCTCTCTCTCCTCTTTTCTTCCCCAATTTCCAATTTCGCCATGATTACCCAGGTAATTCCGGATCTGCCACCACTCCATAAATCAGCATGTATGTATATACTGTATTTATGTATGCATTTTTGTTTTTGTTTTTGATCGAAATATGCAGCAAAGAAGTTTATCAGGGGCATCACAAAGCCCTAGATCACCATCTGCTCAACCGTTCCTGTCAGTCTCTGTTACTGATCCTGCTAAGATGGGAAATGGCGTTCAAGCTTATATCTCCTACAAGGTCATCACCAAGGTATGGATCATACGGTGCGGTTTCGCATTATTATCCCCTCTTCAGACTCGAACCAGGATTTGCACTCGCGGGGGCCGAATTGGGAGGAAGTTTTTTTTTGTAGGACGTAAATCATTGACTTATAAATTTTTTTCCCCGGGTAAATAGTTATACGAGTTTCTACATAAGGACATTCAGAAAACTGGATGAGGGCGCAAAGACGGATTTCTCGACATTCCTCTGATTTTTTTTTTGGTTAAAACTCGGCGGTTTAGAGTGGATTCAGTTTTTTTTCATTTCAATTATGACTGAATTTCTGAGTATGAGAAGAAACTGTAAATGGATATGCATGCAACTTATGTATTTTTGGGAGGGCGTGGCCCCCGATGGTTCCTACGTAGCTCTGCCCGTGCAGCTGTTATTCTGAATTCGAGTAGCCTTTTGAAGAATGTTATGTTTAATTTGATTTTTTGACTCACTGTTTTGATGGCTGGCTGACTTAATTTGTAGAGTTGGGTTGGAAGTGAGGGAGTCGTGTGAAAAACTGCAATGGTAAATTAGGTTGTTTTCCATTTGGCAACGGATATCTGAATCAGAATGGATTGGGGGACGATATCATATTTCGTTTTGTTGTTTCAGCTTAGAGTGGGTTGTGTAATATGAGTTGAACATCTGTTTGATACTCTTGGATTTATGAGGGGAAGGGAGAAAGTACGTCAGAACCATTTCGTTCTTTTACCTCATACCAATACACCTTAATGGGAAGACAGAAGAACAGAACGAGAAGGGTTGATGATATTTAGGAATTAGGGTTTATTTTTTTGCTAGAGAGATGTGAGATTTAAGTACACTTGATCTCGGAATATGACTTACTAGTTGTCAGTTAAGTATTTACCAGGCTGTAATGGAATCACATGCATCCACACAAATTGTTTAATGATATCCTTATATGATAGGGCCTATAAACATTGTTCAGGAAAGAGATTTAATTCTACTATGTTGTTCGTCGACAAATACGATAACAGTGTATGATATCGACGCATTATGCACTATGATATCTGCACACGATGGTCTAATAATATATTGGTTGTGTGGTTGGAACTTTGGAAGGGCATCTGCCTTCTCTGGGATACTTTGCTAACGTGTTCAAAGGGGGAAGCAGCAGTTTATATAGGCCGTGATGATATTTTTCCTTTTGATTCATCCATTTTTTAAGAGTGCCCTGTGCGTAACATTGGATTCGGTCATCCCCTTGGCGCTTTTTTCTTTCTTTTTTCTTTAGAGTATTTTCACACTTACCTATTAGGCAATAAAGTAAAGTACATATTTAGAGCAAGCAATGTACTTGAAAACCCCTTTAAACCACGCTTAGTTAAATGAAGCGAGGGTGGGCCGGGAAGCGGAAGATCATATAAGCTCCCCGTTGGGAGTGCGAGGAGAGTGTTTAGGAATAATTTTATAAAGATAGAAATTAATTAATTTAGTCTTACATAGAGACTAAGCTCGGTCAAAAACCACCCAATTAATTATTTAGCTGTCGTAGAAGCTTCTCGATATGAAGTAAATATTTGTTTAGTATCTTATCATTACTTCATATGTCTTTCGTTTGGTAACTCTTTTCTTATTTCTTTTGGATTTATATGCTTGAGGGGTTCTATCAGAGTTGGGAACGCGCTTCTTTCTCAATGAGAACGAGTTTCCTAGGAGGTTTCAATTTGAGATTGCAAGACCGAGGTTCTGGGGTGGATTCGTCTGCCCGATAGAAGGATCTTGCAGCTAAGCAACCACCTCCTTGAGAAACAGCACATGCACTCACGTCAGAGAAAATAATCTTAGAGAGAGTTTTTAAACACGCGACCCGAGAATCACCATGTGTTTACGGTGAACTTGCATATTCCACCTGAGTTGTTCGGGCAACCCTGAGAATCACCAATGTTTCTAGTATCCCTGTCCTATCCTGTTGTCAAGATCTCTGCATCCATGCTAAATCTATTGGAATCAAGCCATTAATGAGAATTACTGATGCAGTGAGAGTGAGTGCTTATCAGTACATTTAGTTAGAAAGCTCAATCCTTGAGTCCTGTATTTTTTTTTTTTCTCTCTGATTAGTAAGTCCTATATTTTATAGTTGGTTTCTGTATAAGCTTTATGTGGATCTTCTTGGCTGCCATAGACATTAGATGGTATTTTCTGCTAGAGATGCGAGGTTATAACACTTTTCACAGAATCCATCACAACCCATTAGTAATAAATTGTTAGTACTCCTGCTCTAGTGGAATATTGGAATTACATGCGTGCACTGCTGTATACATCTGTACACTAAATTTATCTTTTGGGAGAAAACCTTAATAGTCTTTTCAATATTCCAGGCATGCACTGTCTTACACATGTATTCACTAAATTTATCTTGTGGGTGAGATCCTTAATATTTTTCCTAGTTATTTTTTTGTGCGAAAATGAAAGGGTAGATTTTTATTACTGGATGAGTAAGTTACATTACCTATGTCATTTACCGCTCAAATGCCTGTTGAACTTGTTCTGGCAGACAAATTTACCTGAATACGAAGGGCCAGAGAAGATTGTTATTCGCCGCTATACTGATTTTGTTTGGTTACGCGATCGTCTTTTTGAGAGGTACAAGGGTGTTTTCATCCCTCCTCTTCCGGAGAAGAGCACTGTAGGTAACTATCCCACCTCTTTCTCTGTTACTTTTGTCCCTGAAGACATTATACTTTCCATGACAATGTAATTACTTTGCTCATTAATTTTTTAAGGTTACTGATGACTTGTATAAAAGTACGGCAAAAAGTTTTTAAAACTTAAGAGAAAGCCATAAAGGAGAATGCGTGATGTTTACGTGGTTCGGCTGTGGCCTAGGTCCGCGGGCAGAGTCAATAGCAATGCTTTCCACTCTCAAAGGAGTATGGTTTCAATCCTATTTACAAAATAATAGGGTGACTGATGATATTATATAGATATCTTGTAAACCTATGACAATCTTACTATTAATACAGGATGATTATTGAATTTTCAGTCATTAGGAACTCCTTTTGAACTTATTAATAGTCAAGTAACTCTGTGAGGTCAGATTTAACTTTTTTAGATCAAGTATTTTTGGGAAGTTATTAGATAAATATTTTTAGTTGTGGTTTAGGACTACGTTAGTTTATGATGAAATTGGGTTGTAACTGCCTTCTATTTTTGCTATTAAGCTATTAACTGAGAAGTAAGACATGGTAATCTAAGCGATGGTTCCATTTTCAGCAATATATTACTGCATTAGCCAATCTCAACTGAAATTGATGCGGCCAGATTGGTAGAGAAAGAAACATTAGCACTCTAGTCTGGACAAGACTTCCAGTGCATGACAGGATTTATTCCAAAATGAGGAATTTTTTTAGGGGAACTTTGTTTGACCGATATCTATGTTGAAAGCTAGACTTACTAACAAAAGGATATATGGCTATATATGATCTCTCCCTAAATCTGAATCCTCAGTTCCTCACATCAGAAAGTTTAATTCTGACCACGAGATGAGTGACTTACACAGACCATGAGATGAGTTACAATTTTTTTTGCTTTCCTTGAGTTGCATGAGACTCCATTGTTCTAGGCAGCTAGAGCTCAGAGTGGTCCATATCATTCCCTCGTGTCTGAGGAAAAATTGTTCTCTAGTCAGTCGGTTTATTTGTAGAAAGATTGCCATGGTAAGGAACAAAATGCATGATATCAAATGCATCCAAGGCGCAATAACTTCAGTGCAGCCTTGTACATTGCATTGTTTGCTTCAATTTTTTCCCTGACCTCGACATGCAATCATTTTTTTTTACCTCTCCATGTTTTCAACTTTCACATTTGTCTTCTGAGATAGGGAAGTCAAGTCAAGGCTATTAGGCTTTGCGCATAGCCAATTGCAAAAATGACGCAATCCGGTAGTGCAGTTGTTGGAAGAATTGTAGGTAAATTAAGCAATTGATGACACTCGAGCCTCGAGCCTATGATTATCACGGACTAGTCACCTCAATCATCCCAGCTGTCAACATAGTTCGGCCACTGCCTGTAATTAACTTTTATTCACACATTCAACCTCCTTGAATAGGAAACCATCACAAAGTTTATAGTCTTTCTACCGTCCAGTGATAAGTTCTTCCACTCACTCCAGATGTGGTCTTATGGAGTATTTACGTTCATTCCACAATTCACCGTCCAGATAATGACAATGCTCGAAGTGATGTAGCCTTTCGTAGTCCACTTGTGATCATAAAATAGGTGATCATTGGCAAATAAAGTTCCAAAAAGTGAGCGTACAGATTTTGAGATCATACTGGTACTAACTTCAGTGTTTATTGTGCAGAGAAGTTTAGATTCAGTGCTGAATTCATTGAGATGAGGCGTCAAGCATTGGATATATTTGTTAACCGGATAGCTTCCCATCACGAGCTTCAGCAAAGCGAGGATTTGAGAACTTTTTTGCAAGCAGATGAGCAGGTAATTACTAATTTTGCTACCCTAGTTATCTTGAAAAACAATATTATCCCTGTTTTTAGTTAGATTTGCGAGTTTCATGTGTCCAAAGTGGGTTAGTGTTGATTTTACAAGATGAAATATTTGCTCAGCAAAGTGGAAGCTAAAGATTCCGTGCTAAAACTTTTGTTGTTGGAAAGAATTGCAGCAGCCTCATGGAATCATGCTTGTACCATCAAAGTGTGTCGTATTTTGCACGCAATTGAAAGAAAAATAAGAAAATTTTATTTGAAGTGTACTGAAGTTTTTCCTTCTGGAGCATGCTTTCATCATTCATGTGGTGAATCTCCATATAGATTAGGGCAGTATTTGCCTATTTATTGTGGAACTTGAAGACGTGCTTTTATAAGAAAGAGTTCAATGAGTTCATTATATTCCTCGAAAGAAAGGTATGAATGTGGCAAGTATGTAGAGGGAAAAAGTTACAGTGCTTCATATACAAGTGCCGGCTAAAATAACATTAGAAAAGCACTTACCAAAGGCCATGACAGCCTCATCTCACACTTGATTTGCCTTCTAAGAAAAGTTTGGGGAGCAACTGTATTGAAGCTTCCTTTGCATACTTTGCCGTTCTAGGGTGATGGATTGTGCTCTGGTTCGTGGATTAACAAATTTGTAGCTAAATCTCCAGTGATGGTCATTGTTGATTTGTGGATTCATCTTGGTGGCTTTGGGGTTTCATTGCGAAAGTCTCTTTTTCGTGTTAGTTTTTTTCCAAGGAAAAGACAAAAACTTCTTTTTTTCTTTTTGATTTTGGTTTTTGCCTTTTCGTTCGATTCCTAGTTATTATTGTTAGAAGGAAGTTAATAAAAGACTAATGAGCTTTTTAACATACAAATGAATAAGTCTCCAAAATGACGTTAAAATTTTGTTGTGAAATATTGAATGCTTCTCATAAGCGCACGAATATATTGGAGTATAGATATGGCAAGAACGAGATAGAAGGACTTGAACAGATGGACCGAGGTTGAAGAACTTAATTGATCCAAAATACAATTTCTAATTTAGTTCAACAATTCTTTTGGATTTTAATGTAAAATGAAATAAACTTGATATGAAAAATTTAGGGTAATTTAAATCAGGGTCCTATGAGCTCACACTGCATAGGTTTTTATCACATCAGCTTTTTCAAGTTATGTTTTCATTCCATTTTTACATGGTTTGATATTTTTGCCATTATTTTTTAGTGTTAGTTTGTCTTTTTATCTTTTTTAAGTGAACATTTATTTTCCAATTTGGTAATTTGAAAAACATGGCAGTAAATTAGGCTTGAAAGTTGAAAACAAATATGGTAAAACCGGAATCCAAAAGATACTCACCGGAATCCAAAAGATATTCACCGGAATCATATTAGGAAGTGTTAATACAAAAAAATTTTGGCCCCTGTTCTCTGTTTATGGGAATTCGATTTTATTGAATCCTAGTTTTAAATAGTGAATGAAAAAATTCCAGGGATTCTAGGAATTCGATTTTATTGGATTAAATACGGAATCAAAAAATTTCAGGGATTCTGAATTTATTGTGTTTATCTTCCTAAATCCAATTTTGGTATATTCATCATACTATATCATTGAGATTTACTAGTTCCTGTATTGGTTCACCGAAAATTGAAGTTCTTGTCTTCATCTCCCTAAACCAATCGGGAAAAACTCCAGGCATATAAAGAAGAAAATCAAGTGTTATGAGTTAGAAGGATGATTTCATTGTCAAACGTAAAGAATATTTTCTGAAGTCAGTCCTTATTTCGCGGTTAGTGAAGGTTGGTTTACTGTTGTTCCTCTTTTTAGCATCTGTTGTAGGATTATATTGGTCAAACGCTGTATTGTAAATTTACCATTAAAATTGTAAATTACCATCATTTCAAGTAACAAATGATTTGTAGCATTTTAACCCTTAGATTTGGAAGTTTACCATCACAACTATAGAGGGCGGTAAATTTACCATCGACCCTCTGACAAATTAATGATCAGGTAAGCAAATTTATCATCACATCCCATGTAAAAAAGATATACAAATTTACCATCATAATTTTGGATGTCAACAAATTTACCATCAATCCTAACAACTCAACCATTAGTTAAGCAAATTTATTATCACATGTATAAAATATTTGCAAATTTACCATCGCAATTACAGAGGACTATAAATTTACCATATGCACTAACAAATTAACCAAAATATCTGCAAATTACAGAGGGATGTAAATATTTGCAAATTTACCATCGCTATAGTTTCGAGCCTTAGATCGGTGTTGTTTCGAGCCCTTCACAAACCGAAATCTTAGGTCGCCATTTCTTTGCAATTCTTTGTCTCGGAAACTCAGTTTTGGGGATGACGAAACTGTTATGGTAAGTCCCTATACGGAATCCCCTTTTAGTGGTTTAAGATCCGAATTGTCCAAAATTAAAAACTAGGGTATTTTGGGTATTTTTTAAAAGATAGGACCAAAAGATAACCTTTAAAAATGGATGAGATGGAAAACTAGTTAACACTTAAGATAAGACCAAAAAATAAGTGCCCGAAAAGTAAAATAACTTAAATACTAGGGCAGCGGAATTTAGTACATTCATCATTCCTATGGTATTTATATTTCTATTCTTCCATTTCTCTGTACAGTAAATTCTACTAAAAAAATCCTTGGTTCATTTTTTCTTTCCTTCCTTATTATTTCAAGTTCTACTCAAATACCATATTTCCTTGGGGAAATGTTCCAATTTCGAGGAGGAGATTTCCTTGGAGAAATGTTCCAAATTCTTACACAGTATCAAAGTTGGCGCTCTTGTGTTGCTTCCACTCCATCTCAACGGCCAGTTATTTAGGAGCTTAGCTTGAAGCTGAACTAGTGGCTTTTATGCAGTTGGTGATGTTTTCAAGAGCTAAAAGGTGCTTGGTGGAGCTTGACTCAGCAAATAACTCCTGCTGATGTGGGAATGCTTTTGAATCTCCAGAGAGAAGAAAGTTGCCTGTTTTAAGAGATCATAATAGTTTCTAAATTTTGGCAGTCTCTGAATGCACGCTGTGGTCATATTGTTGAACTTAATGGCGGCATCTCTAAATAAGTCACCTATGAGAAGATCATAATAGTACTGAATATGTCGGTGATATTCACCTTTACGCAAACTTTAGGAGGAGAAAATCAATGGGATCCGTCACTTAGTGGCTGTGAATCATACAATTGTCAAGAATTGAACTCTAGTAACTGATCCTCGGGATGCAATTATGGTACTCCTGATGTGTAAAATGTTTAGATACGTTTTGAGCTGAATTTCTTTTACCTAAATGCCTAACATGTAGATATATTGATTAGTACTGTAGCCTTCAGAATCTACTTATCAATCCGATGTCATGTTCTCCCCTGATATTGCAGAAAATGGAGAGGGCCAGATCGCAAGAGATTGGTATTTTTAAGAAGAAGCCAACTGATTTGATGCAAATCTTCAAGGTAACTCACAGATAAACTTAAAATATGAACACTCCTTGTTGTCTAATAGTAAATGATTTCACAAAGCTTTGGATTATTTTGGACATTAACACAGGAAGGTTCTTCCTGTTGTACAGTTCACTGGGGCGAGAAAGAGAGGAGGCTTTTACAATACATTTCTCATTAACAGACCAACCTCCTAGAAGATACTTGCCATGGGGGGAAAAAAAATTCCCCCATTCTATATTTAGTTGCTTAAAAAAATTCCCCCAAAACTTCAGGCTGGTATGTAGTAAATAGATGTAGGAGAGCAATGATAAAGAGTCAAGCTGCCAGGTAAGTCCTGAAGTGTTTTGCTAGCTGTGAGGTAGGTCCTGTAAAACTATTAACATGCAATTTGACGAACACGGAATTTTTGTGTTTATAAAGTGTTCCCCACTCCTGGCATGAGTCTTATAGCAACTGCTATAGAGAGTCCATTAATTATCTGAATCAAACTTCATTTCCCTCTTGAAAGTTCGTGGTCTACATTGGTTTTCAATGGGGCTTCTAGGGCCGCTCAAATGGAAGCTATCTCCATTTGGAAATATGAAATGACGTACAATCATTAGTGACTTCCATCTATTATTGACAGGATGTACAGTCTAAAGTAAGTGACGTTGTGCTTGGAAAGGAAAAACCAGTTGAAGAAGCCAATCAAGAATATGAGAAACTGAAACATTACATATTTGAGCTTGAAGATCACTTAGCTGAAGCTCAGAAACATGCTTATCGTCTGGTAAAGAGGCACAGAGGTATTAAGGACTTCAATTTTGATTCTTTTTTTTAAGGTTTAGGAGGGGCGCGGGATATTGGTTTCGATACTTGTTTTTCAATCAGATACTATGGGACGAGCGCAATAGGGGTCCAGGGGTGGCCATGCCCCCCCTAAACTTTCCACTAAATTTGCTATTATGTCTATAGCTGATTGGGGTTTTTTGGGTACATTTACATATAAGATGACCCCTCTAATATTTCAGAATTCTTTTTATGGCCCCTATATTATATGAATATTTCTTAAAAACATGGTGTGACCCCACTTGTTTCCCATTGTTCCACTTCCGTGCCGGAGGAAATGGGATTCGAACCCATGATACAATCTTCTTGTATGTCGATTTAGCAAACCAATGCCTTAAGCCGCTCACATACCTCCAAGTTGTTGATCGGAATGGAATTTGATGTGCCGGGTTTGGTTGGTTGCCCGAAGGGCTATCTGATCTGATCAACTGCGTAGCTGATGTCATCAATCTATTTGTCTGGAAATTCCTTCTCCAGTTCTGTAACTTCTGTTTTGTCTCAACTACAAAAATTACAGTCTGATTTTATTCCTATAAATTTTCTGAGATATGCTACTCCATCCACCCATTGGGTGGTGGATAACCTAGGTATTTGTCTCGAAGTTATGTAAGAATTTGTAAAAGAGAGGAAATATGTGTTGAAAGTTTGAAACTAACCGAATGGTGGTAATTAGGAGGACCCAATTTATGTAAACTTATAAATGACTATTCTGTAGGTTTATGGGTTTGTCTTGCTAAATTTTACATAAGGGTAATCTTTTTTTAAGAAGCTTTATTTTGGCTACATTTGGCCCTCTTAAAGTACAACTTCTAGCTTTGCCCCTGCATATATTATTATGCATCAGCTTCATTTATGAAATAATAATCTCAGTTTTCTTCTTCGGTTCCACTGTTCTTATATTTGGACAAAGTTGAATGTATTTACAATTGTACAGTGTCTTCTCACAGAATTGGGCCAATCCCTGTCAGATTTTGGAAAGGCAGTAAACCTTCTCGGTGCTTGTGAAGGAAATGCTCTTGGTAAGGTATTTTCTGACCTAGGTGCAAAGTCAGAGATTTTGTCAATTAAGCTGCAAAAGGAGGTAAGCTTCATTGTTGGCTCATGCATGCTCATCAAACAATATGTTTGACTTCTGTAAAATGGAATAGTTTTTTCTGATGTTATAGCTGCTTTTGTTATCATTCAGGCCCATCACCTGTTAATGAATTTTGAAGAGCCACTGAAAGACTATGTTCGTGCTGTGCAATCGATAAAAGTGAGTTTTGTTGGCTCATCCAATTTCAAATTGGATTCATCCTCCATATAGGGGCATCATGTATTTTATGCTGCTTTTATAGGACTAATAATGAAGGAAAGAATCTGTAGGGATAAGTACGGATTAATAGTGAAGGATTAATAGGGCACTAGTAATTAATAGGGCGACATACCCCAAGATATTGGTATCTCATATTTTGTTCGATAAAATATCCAACGGATGTTCAATTCTAGCCTTAAAAGTTCCAACCAATCATGGGATATTGGATCCTTTTGGGTTTATAGTCCAGTCCAGTGCTTTAATCCGGCAAACAAAGATGGCCTAAAGATTGATGCCTACTGAAAACTCAGAGGGAACACTTGATAATGATTGGCGATCTTTTGGTGGAATCTCCGGTTCTGGCGTTTAACCTTCTTTAGGGTATCACTTTATTAGTTGTAAAAGCTAATACTCGTCTGTCTTTTGAAACAGGCCACTATAGCTGAGAGAGCCAATGCTTTCAGGCAGCAGTGCGAACTGGCTGAAACCATCAAGCTGAAGGAAATAGATCTGTATGGTTCTAGTTAACTTTTTTCCTCTTCCTGAATATGACATTGATCTCTGCAAACATAATACTTGCTTTCGTTAGTTATGCAATCTTGAATGATAATTCTGTGTTAGTAACATCCCAAGTTATGGTAATTTGGAAAGTCTCTGGGATTAATAAAGCAGTCAAGTTTTGAGTTTTTTGCTCAGATTATGCTTTCATATGTGCTGTTTTGTTTAATGAGATTCATGACATTGCCAATATACCCCTCGATAGATATTGTAAACAAAGTAAATGAATAACAGTAGACACTTCAGGTCATTGGTCAATAATTTGTTCACAAAACTTTGTTTTTTATGTTCAAAGCAACACTATTGTGAGTATTGTGTCAGGTGCTTTTAGATTACATGTCTTGTCTTGCTGGTTTTCCCTCCAAAAGGATTTGTTTCTTGACACGTTAGAGGCTGGGAGAAACTTCACCTTAGCAAAGTCCAAATCATATTATTACAGCAATTATCCCTGTCTTCTATTTTTGGCAGTTGATAAGTAGAAGTCATTACACTTTTCTTTTGACACACTAAACAGAGTTCGAGAGAGGAATGTCGAAAACTAGTCACCCTTTCAATTCATGGACCAATAGGTTATCTACTTCTAAGTTCTCTGTTTTGTGCTCAGTAAATTACATATATTCTGGTTGTTTGCAGAGACAGACTTAGGGTCACGCGATCAGAAAAACTCGCAGAAGCTGAGCGTGATTATGAAGTGGTTAGTTTATGGTGGCATCCTATAAATGTATCTCACTCCATAATTTCCTTTGGTTGGCTGATATTGCTTTTGTGAATGCAGCTGAAGGCAGATAGTGAGGAGGCAACTAGAAGGTTTGAGACGATTGTGAGGCTAATGAATGAAGAGATTGTGCGGTTCCAAGAACAGAAAACATTAGATATGGGAATTGCTTTTCATGAATTTGCAAAGGGACAGGCACGTTTGGCAAATGGTATTGCTGATGCCTGGAGAAGTCTCCTTCCCAAACTTGAAGCTTGCTCTTCTTCGTGAAAACAGAAAAACCCAGAACATACCTAAGCATCTTTAGGGAGTTATTTCTTCTTTTGCGGTGTTGTATGGAACTGTCGTAGTTTCTGTTTCTTGTCACTTGTGCAATTTACAGCAAAGTGCAATTTACAGCAAAGTGAATTGAGTTCTAAATCTTTGGGGATACTGATCGTTTTATAGAAACCTCACATCTTACACTCGAAATCAAATTTACACATGGTTTCTGTTTGTTTTACTGATTATAACCCTGTTTAGATATTAATGTTTCAATACTTCTCTAGTGTGCTACTTGCTCTCTGAACATTGGAAGCATTATTAATGGTATGGTAAATCAATTAGCTTCGCTCGTTTTACTGGAGGATCGATTGGAGCAGGATGCGGTGGGTTTTACATCAATACTTATAATAGTATAGAGAATGGTTCGCAAAAATTTAACCTGCACTCTTGGAATGTTGCAGAGCTTGTCGAGTTAGTTATTCTCGTAAGAAATTAGATTGAACGAAGCAAAAATAGAAGTGGTGTACCATTGGCTACAATGATGGTTTGGACATGTACCTCGAAACCACATTTATTCGAGCATTTAGCTAATTTTTTACAGATTGAATGCTTTTTTTGACAAACTGAATGATTTGGAGCATATTTTTGGAGCCTGAACGAAGTGCCCTTTCGGAGCACAAAAAACGTCCGAACGCCTTAAAGAACAGGATCTCCGCTTAATATTGTAGAGCATGAAAATGATCCTTCGACTGAAGATTGCTCTGTTCTCTCATCTAGGCGCCCATGGCCCGTTGACTCTCGAGTGGATTGATGAATGGATGAAACACCGGTTTTCTGTCGGTTGCCTAGCTCCGATCCAATGAAGTATTTTCCCTAGTCTTAGGGGCTGCAGCAGGATTGACAGGTTGATCGGTTGGCAGGGCAGGCTGCAAATCGGTCGACAGCGAGGGTTCATGGTCAGTCAACAAGGTGGGCTCCTGGTCAGTCAGCTCGGTGGATCAGGCGCCAACCCAGGTTTTTCCCTCTCAAGGTGACGCTGAGGCTGCTCGACGTCCTCTCCCTCGTTCTCCTCTTATTGACTGGCCTTCTCTAGATATACCACCACCACCTTGGGCTTCTTCACTACGTGCTATGTAGACTTATGTTTCTTGGCCACCTCAGGTTCTGCGTGCAGCCTCTTCGGGGCTTTTTTATTTCTTCGGAGCTCTCCCTGAAGCCAAGAACAAACAGTACTAGTTAGAGAAGAATAAAAAAATCTAAGCACAGTAACGAACATAGAAAGGGAGGAGTGTACCTTGGGGGACGGGGCCTAGGGAACAAGCATAAAGGAGCAAGGAGTCCTCGGAGCATGACACGTGTAAGGGGCTTCTTTCTTCTATTTTTCTAGAAGGCAATCCCCTCATCCAGGACGGCAGGAACGACAAAAACAGTCGACGGGGCCAGATCACCCCACAGGTGAGTCACTCTGGTCGTTTCCAAAGCAGGGCCTCTCCTAGGTCGAATTCCCATCTGCCACCCTCTGTAAAGAAAAATTTGTTCTCGCAACCCTTGTTAGAGGATGAGATCCCAAAGCTCACACTGCGAGCCCTACGAGATTGGAAGAACCACCAACCGACCTCTCCTTTGGCTTCCTTTAGAAAGTAAGGAATTTTGCCAATGTTAGAGCCCTCCCTTTGTCACTTGCTTGACACCATAGCACAATTATGGAGATCAATAGCCTCCCGGCATTTGGCATTAGCTGACTTGATGCTAGATTGAGATAGCTGAGGATCTCCCGAATCAGAGGATGAAAGTGGAGATGCAACCTGCATTGGAAGTTGCTCTCGTAGAAGTAGAGTTCACCTCTCGCTTATGTACAAGCCATTTCGTCAGCGAAAGGGAGCCCTTGGTGAACAATGGGAGGTGTAAATTCCATATTTTATGGAGATTGGCATTATCCGGTAGAATTATGATTATTATGAATTGTAATTCTTTTTCTCATTAGTTTAAATGACTTAGAGTTTTTGTTGAAGACAAATTCGTATTGGATAAAAACCGAGTCATGTTAGATAAGGCTGGAGAGTGGTTGAATCAGATTAGAAGAAATCAGAAGAGGGTTTTGTGGATCTGAAGATCTGAAGGCCGCTCGAGCGAGCTGGGGGGCCGCTCGAGCGAGGTACTGAAATATCGAAGTTTTTCTATATATACATCCTATGAGTCCAATGTTTAACCTAATCATCCAGAGCTTCTTTAAGAGACAAAAAGTCAGAGAGGGTTGATAATAGTGTGAGTGGGTGATTAAATCAGTGATCCGTTGATCAAGATTGGTGACTTAAACCTTCCTCAAAGTTCTTTGGTTTAATAAATCTTGCGAAGTCTTCTGAAGGCGTTCAGAAGCAAGTTTGGAGGAAGATCTAAGGAAGCGTCCTATGACAGTTCTTAGGATTCGTGAAGTCGAATCTTGAAGAAGGCATCTATATGAAGTGAGCAGTTCACGAGGAGTCGACAAAAAAATTCTGAATCAACATAGAAGAATCTAGGTTTGATTGTGAGAAACTTTTTATTCTGCGACAGTTTATAGTGCATTCTTCCCTCCCGTGGTTTTTTCCCCTTCTTGGGGTTTTCCACGTATATCTGCGTGTCTTGCTTTATTGCTTACTTTACTTATTTATCTTGCATGCACACGTAGATTATCTCTTTAATAAATCAAATAGATATTAAATAATCGTAAATCAAACTACGTTTCACCGGCTGTGGTTTTTCAGGAGGGATCAAGTAGAGGCCCCTGAACCTCTCCAAGTCCTGATCTGTTAAGGCTGCCCTCGGTACTGAAGGGCTGCCCTCCCTGGTTGGTTTTAGGACCCTCCATTGCGATGGGATTCACATTGAGGATGGCTCCCTCCGAGAACTCCATAGAAGAAGAATTGGAAATTGTATCTAGGTCGATTGGTTGTTGAGAAGTCCCCTCTAGTTTCTGATATCATATGAACAGAGTGAAACCAAATATCAAATTTGTAGCATCGAGGAACTGAAGGTTCCTAATCTAGAGGTCGACGGGGAGTAGGTTGCGAGATACCTCCAAGGATTGTTGAAAGTTGGAAGTAGGCGTATGATCGAGAGGCAGAGAAGGTTTGGAGATTGAGAGAGAAGGCGAACCGGCAAAGAGAGCTTGAATGGTGGAAAGCAATGCGAGAATGTAATTTCTTGGGTAATTTGCATGAAATTTTCTTAATCTATCACTCAGTTTTACTTAATTTCTTTTATTTTTTAATTGTCTAAATGTACCTTATGATTTTTCCAAATATAACGATTAACCCCTTTTGGCTGTACGCGGGTAAAGGAGAGTACAATAAATAGTCATGTGCATCAAACCAAAAAGGGTCTATCGTTATATTTGGAAAGATCAAGAAGTATATTGGGTCGATTAGAAAATGAAGAGGGTTAAGTAAAATCAAGTAGTAGATGAAAGGAGTTTTATATAAATTATCCTAATTTTTTTTTTTTTGAAAAACCTCTTAAGGGGAGGATTGCCGCACAAAGAAGGTAGAGCAATGGAAGTGAATCATGGCCGTTGGACGTGGAAAAACATAGACAACAAAGATGATGCCACGTAACGATAACGACAATGCATGAGCGGATAACCGCTAGGCATGTGTGTGCTTTTCGAGGAATGGTAGAGATCCTGACACGTGGAGGATCTAATGGATGGGGTGAAAACGATGATAGGACGCACAATAAATGACGTAAACGTTGCTTCCTAACACGAAAGTTATTCCCTATGCCCGTGCTCATGCCCTGACTAATGAATGGGAGACAACTGATGAGCATGGTTTGGCTTTGGACCTATCAGTGGCTAATGCGTATTTCAGGGCGATCAGATCCCCTCAGAGTAATGGATGATTGACAGACCATTCGGAAACCAAGTATGCGTAGAGCTGAGCGGCCAGGTCCCGATCAAATGATACATGCTCGGCACATACATGCCCTACCAGAGTCACCCTGACCTAAGAAAACCCTTTGAGGCATTCCTGACCTAAGAATTTATTAATAAAATTAAAAAATATATAGGCTGACATGAAAATGTATCTCATTTAATTCTATAACACACGTGCCATGCACGGGTGTGTTGCTTAGTAATTAGTAAGAACGAGAGGTCTCTCATTTGTGGAAGAATAATTCTACTAACACATCATATTATACATTATGTCTATATGACAATTATTAATTTGAGCATATTAATTTACTTTTATATTTTATTTTGTAATACCACATAGACATAATGTATAACTTAATGTATAATTTGATACGTTAATAGACTTATTTGGAAACACAAGGGAGGTGCAATTTACCCATATTCCCTGCGGATTCCGGTTTCCAATATTACATTAGTCCGCCCTTTTCTCCACCTCAAACGGCACCCGGCCTATCCCATCCCAGTCGTCCACAACAATTCTCTCTCTCTCTCTCTCTCTCCATCAATACTGAGAAGCCATGGCTTCAGCCACTATTAGGCAACTCATCCTTTCAACCTCCGCCAATCCCAACCCTCAATTCTCGGCGTTTCCGGTTATTCCTTGCTCACTTCTATTTAGTACCAATTACAGCAGTCGATTTTCTGGACTAGTCGAATATTCGCGCCACAGGAATTCGGCAGCCGTCCCCAGGGCATTGCCGGGAAACGGTGGCGGTTCGGGGGCAGATGAGCAGGATGAAGATGATGGAGTGTCTTTGGGGACCATGAAATTGCCATTGGACACTGACCTTCCCAGATTCGAAACCTTGCTATTTCAGGTACTCACCGTTGGAAAGACTCACGGCTGTATAGATTTTAATTATTTATATGGATATGACCCCACATATGTTGAACATGTCCCAAGAAAAATCACTATACCTATTATAACATTTGTACTTCTAAATATCTCTCCGGTATATGATCCCATTGCTTAACAATTCTGGCTCTGCCTTGCATTTCACCATCGAAATCAAAATACATATACTGATCAAGTATTAGAGTGTTCATATATTGATCACTCTGTTCAGGTTATAGCAAGACATTACAACGTTGATCCATTTTTTTAGGGTTGTCAATGTCTATGTAAATCCAAAGATAAAAGTTTTATATAACTTTGTTGTAGGATTATTTTCCATTTTGGGTGGTTCAAGTGAATACTCACACTGAATCACACGTGAACATGGAGCCGCCTGTGGCATCTATGTACAGATTGAGGATAGAGGAGGAGCTCTATGGATATCCATCCTTATGTGGTCATTATCATACATATGCAAGGAGATCAATGCAATTTAGTGAATGAAAATAATAGAGTGTTGGCTCTGCGGCAGTTAAATGTAAAATAAGTGGTGATGGATAAATTACCCCCTCAAATGCAGAGCCTGTGTGCCTGTGATAAAGCATCCTCATGGCATCCAACTGCTTCCAAGTAAATTAATAAAAATGAAAATACAAAACTTTAATTTAGAAATAACACACTCTCTCTCTCTCTCTCTCTCTCTCTCTCTCTCTCTCTCTCTCTCTACATTCACAAGCACATACATACAGTTATGGATATGGTATATATGTAGCTTAGGTGAAAAGTGAACTTTATGTAACTAAGCAATGCCTATTTGATTTCACCAGTTTGGTGAAACATGAAGTGAAAGATAACTTCTTTGTTTCCACATTGGTTCGTATGTTAGGTGAAAAATGGTTTGAAATAGAGAGAAAGAGAACTAGCCTTTTTTTACCATTTTTGAATCTAGATGAATATGATAAACGTTTGGGTGAAGAACAAAGCTGAATGGTTGTTTATCTACCAAGCACTGTGATCTTTCATCAAACCATGAGGGAGAAAAATCTCGTACGGAAGGCGCAAATCAAGGTGTTCACCCAATCTACAATGGATTGTTTAGCAATGCTTAAATGCAGAAGGAGACAAAATCTGAAAAATACAAGGGAAAAGAAACAAATCTCAGAAAGAAAATTCACATCCACATTCGCATCTCTTATGCTTCGTTTTGTATCTTTGTAAATATGACAATGTGAATAAAATCACTCTTGTCTCATCATATTTTTGATCACTATCAAAAAAGAATAGAAATCCATTTGGCTGTGTACTCACCTGGCTTACCAAAAGGAAGGTTCCCATAAAGTGTAAAGCTGTGGAATAAGTATGGCAAAAAAATGTGAGTAGAATGCTCAATCCTATAATCTTATGAGAATAGAAGAAAAATATGGACAAATTGTGTGTTCTATATTAAAATGTCTCATGGACATAGAAGTCCTCATAGATCATGGTTAGATAGTTCAACAGCTCCCTCTCCTCCCAGGCTTGTCAGTAGTGAACGGTGATAGTGTGTTGTGCTACCTTGGATGGCTGCTATTGGCTAGAACTTAGATATTTGCTTTGAAAATCTTGTGTGAAGCTCAAGACCTGCTGCAAGCAAAGAAGACTTTCTGGTCAAATAAGTCCTGCCCCTAGTTTTTTTTTTTTTTAAATTTAATTATTAGGCTATGCCAAAAGTTTCATTTTTATTGCAGTAGGGGTATTAGGTAAGCCTCTCTTGTATAGGCAATTTTACCTGCCGGTCTAGATTTGTGGACCTATTACCATTCCCGTTTTTCATGGACGTTAAGTTTTTGGAGCTTTTTGACTGCTTTGCACCTGAACTTTTGGAGAATTTTATAGGGGAAGTGTGATAACTTTAGAGGAGAGAATTTAAAGTGGACGGATGAGAATTTTATGGTGGAAGTGTGTGAATGATGGGGGTATTATTGAAAAAAATGGTCAATAGTCCTTATTGGGAAATTATGTTCATTTGGGTTGACCAGAACTTGCATCTTTCTAACATTGAACCTGGACATGTGTCTCTTTTATAAATAGGAGGTTCAATGTTGTAGTCTTTAGATTTTGATTCATCAGAATTGTGATTTAAGTTGTGATCAGGGATGTGGTTTTGACATTGTATTGCTTTCTTTTGCTTTCTGCCTACCCAGTCTGCATCAAATAGCCCAAAAGAAAAGTAAAATCATGCAGAGCACAGAACCGTAAATCTTCAGAGGGTTACTGTTTTGTTTACTTTACCCCATTGCACTGGAAGAAAACTCTTGTGAGCGGATTCTTTTAATATGTTTCTTGTATGATGTTCCTTATTTTTGTGAAGTGATTTTTCCTCCCATTTGCTTGTTGCAGTGGGCAAACAGTCTCTGCCAAGGAGCCAATTTGCCACTTCCTATGCCTCTCAAGGTTGGTAATTGAGCATAACTTTCATAGTTTCATTCAGGACATCTAAGCCACTAGTCATATTTTTATGTTCAAAGCATTGTATGTGCATGGATTGTGAACCTCATAGTCCACTAAGAGGACTTCCAAGTGAACGAGACTTCAGCTACTGTAGATCTAGGGAAGGGTTGGATGTAGACTCTGTAGTCAACGTCAACCCTCTGCCAGGACTTGAAGTATCGGAAGTCTTGCATGCTGGGTTGTCCATTTAAATTGTTTGGATCATGCTGCCATTTTTCATTTTGTCTGGGATGATAAACTATGGTCTGAAATCTTTTCGTCTACATTGACTTCTGCTGCATAGATCTCTTTGTGTTGCATACATTCTCGTGTCTCTATAACTTCTAAGCACGTGCAGGGTGATTGGATTTTAGTTCCCACAATGCCCTGTCTATAACTTCTGCTGCATAGATCATATAGACAATTCACCGTTGTTCTTGCTTGCTTTGGCATGCTCCAAAACTCAAACTACCCTATCTATATGATCACTTGTATCAAGGCAAGCTTCTAGTAGGTAATGCTCCACTAGCATTCCGATACATGGCCTAATTGTGGAGCAAACTCCCAATTGCTCAGCTGTAAAATTCTAAGAGAGACTCGACACTTTGTCAGAGAATTATCAAATGCTATTGTTGTTGTCACACGTAATGCACACAAGCAAAAACAAAGCAAGATTTTACGTGGTTCGTTGATTGCTTATATTAAATTGTGAACTACCAACTCATCAAAAAGCTTAAGTTGTTGGGGAGGGCCATATCTTTATTATTTATATTCTCAACAAGCTCTCTCATGTGTAGTCATGCTCTCCTTCATAAGCATGCTAAACACTTGTAAATGTTTAATGACTAGGTAAGAGGTGAGATTTGAACACAACATCCATTTCCTGCTCTGATTCCATATTAGATTTTTAACCATCAACTCATTTAAAAGCTTAGAGAGAGAGAGAGAGATTACTTTGCTATTTATATTCTCCACAAGCTACGTTTACAGGCAGCTCAAAGCTCACAATACCAAAAGGACATGCTCTGATCCTCAAAGGATTTGAACCTTGTGAGCAAAGAAGCAAATCTTCAACAATTAGTGTATCCTAAGTAACATTTATCACTGACACATAACATTTACATCCCAGAGGAGGACTTGTGAAAAACGCTGGACACAACACACCATGGACCTGATAGTAATATTTATTTTAGATAGTTATTATACATCAAGGAAAAATTCGGCTTAACATGCACAACATTAACGCAAACATCCATATCCTAAGTCACTGTTTCGAACATGTGAATTGCTTTACATGAACATCCTTTTCCGAATGTGCATATTGTGTTTGATTGTAAAAACAGTTATAAAGTTGTATGTGCTTCGTACGTGATACATACATGTCGCTTAATGTCTGAAGCTTGTCTTGTTCTAAAAATTATAACTCGTTTTTGTGTTTTTTAGACCATACCATTGTGAGTCACAACTATGACCTGACGTTGAGCTTAGCTCGTTGGGGCTCCTCCACTCTTTATTCTTATGTTGAGTCAAATTTAAATCTGAGTAAAAAAACACCCAAACATCATCTATCTGCTTTAACCAAACTCCCAAACGTATATAGAATTGAGTTTTACTCAAATTTTTATCCGAGCGAGGCAAAAAAATTTCACTCAAAATTTTCAAGACCACTTTGTGACTTTGAAATGTAAACGATGCATTTAATAAATATTTTCCTGAATTGTTATACTTAAACTAAGTTTGCCATTGGAGTACGTCATACCAAGTGAAGGTTTTACTCCACTTTTGCCTCAAAGTGAGTTCAAATTTGTAATTACCCACACTTTATTTTATTTCAGCGTCTTTCTATCCACGCCGTTGCTTTTATTTAATTGAGAATAAAACATAATGTGATTCAGTATTATTGAGCAGGTTGACAAAATTCCTGGTGGAGCCAGGCTGGGTTTCATCACCATTGGTGATGGAGAAACTGAAGTCCTCGTCTACATAGACTGCGTAGTTTTTCCCGCGGCCGATGGCTCCGGTCCACTTTTCCGAGCAATAAGGAACGGACCGTTGAAAGATCGGTCGCCCCCTGGAGAGCCGCGGATTATGAGAAGCCTTTTACAGGCTATCAAAAAGTCTGCTGAAATAGCTAGAGTTTAAATTAATGACTGCTTTATTCAAGTTGTATTACAATCACAACTCACAAGCTTGGAATCTAAATTATTATTGGTTTTTGTAAATGAAAATTGGAGTTGTTGTGCTGCCGAGTCAATGGTGTCCATTTTGCTATTGTGAGGATAGGGAGCAATGCAGCCAAATGACCCCCCGCTGCAAACAACAGAACATGGTGAGAGGTAGAGAAGAAAAGGTTTCTAAAGAGAACTTCTTGTCTGAAGAAATGAGAGGGCTGCTGACATAGACAAGAGATAAAGAACGAATCCGACACTTTGATGTCTGGTCGGGTTGGCTGGCTGGAAGAAACCATATGGAGTTTTTGGAGCAATTCACCAGGAGCACTGAGTTGTTAAATATTTTATTTAATGGAAACATTTGCGAAAGTTAGTTAATCATTCTCCTGTCTTTTTGACAGTGTGTCGTTGTGGCCCATAATAATTTTACCAGCAGGAAATTAGAGTCCCTTGCGTGAAAGTTATTGTTTGTATCCCTTGGCCCTTGCTAATGAAAACTGACTAATAAAATAGGAATACAAAGTGACTCAATTTTATATTCGAGTGGTCAGTGCTTAGGGAAAGGTTTTCATCATTCTAATGTTTGACTTTTGTGATAATGATTAGACAAAAGTTGTCAAATTTGTAATTGTCCATTGAGAAATGAAACACCCGTTGAAAAAAGTCATAACTTCACTTTATTGGTTTTTAACGAATGGTTGTGTTCGTTTGACAAAAAAGAATGTTAGTATAATTTATCCAAGTCACATTGATGTCAACAATTGGTTGAAGACTTTTTTGTGATTTTTTTTATCATAATTAGTTTGGTGGCCAAGCGAGAACCATTAGTTGCTGATTGCAAAGAGCAACATTTGAAAACCCCTAAAAGGCCCAATACTTGGATTGGATTTGGTTTGTTTTCGGCGTAACTACCAACATTTTTTTTTAAACAATATGAATTGCAACATTTTTTTTATTATGAAAGACTTTGCAAATTGGCGTGTCCTATTCCATGTGTTGCTTGTCAAGAATGAGTGGTTGTAATGTTTCAGAGATCATTCGAAGATTCTAATTTTTAGAACGATTTAATTTTCATGCTATCGTGTAACATCCTTTTATTCTGGACATTAAGCATGGAAGTGTGAAAAATAAGTAATAAACTCCATTTGGGGGTTTCTTTGAATTTGCAAAGACAAATCTTTAGCCTCTTGAGGGGATTTTTAAAAAAATAAATAAATACTACTATGAGTTAATAGTTGTGACTATGATGATCGTTGTACGGAAGTTAAAATATTATGTCATAAAGAATGATAATTATGTGAATAAATTGTAGAGGAAGATGTGATTTTTTCTACTTACAATTGTATTTGAACTCTCTGCCATAATTCATATTAGTTATACTATTCGATTGGAAATAGAAAAGACAGAGTAGTATGGTGAGTTTCAAAGTGATAATCGTAGACATAGTTTTAGACAACACTCGTTCTCATTTGAAGTTGATATATATGATATATACATAAGGTCAAAAGACAAAATATGAATTCGTTACCCAAGGGGTGTTGATCAGACGTGAACGTATTGATGGGAATTAAGTTTAAACCTATGTTATACATAAGGTCAAAAGATAAAATACTGATTCGTTACCCAAGGGGTGTTGACCAGAGAACAAGTGAACGTATTGATGGGAATGAAGTTTAAGCCTATGTTTTAAGAGTTGTCTCAATGGAATCCTATTTAACTGACTGGCGATCCCAAAATCTATATTCAAAAGGACAACAAAGTTGTGTGTGATTCAATAGTATCACTGCGGAGAAAACTTCTCATACTCATACCTAGAATACAATAGTGATACCTATAGGCTATCTAGAATAAGTGATGTTTTTAATGGTTTTCATATCTTGAAAATCCAACTGGGATATGACAGGACACTCTTATTGAAAAGTCACCTATATGAGTGTGAAGGCATTGCTTCTATGAGAACGATAAGACTTAATTCTCTAAAATACTTATGAAATCAAAAATTGCTTAGGGCCAAAACGAGCATAACCCTAAGAACCAACTATGTTCGGAAAGATCCTGTGTGAATTTTATTGTCTTGGTTTACACAAATAGCTGAATAGTTTAAGGCATCACGTCCACTGATTAACCACTAAATCTAATAGTCTTTAAGAAGAGAAGACTCAAAGCCAAAAAGTATCTATTCTGTGCAGGAGATTTTCATTTGTACTCTCTCTGTTGTCTGCATTATTTTTTGTATCGTTTATCCGGCTAATTTTTACTCATGTGAGAGATTGTTGAAAAATAATTTTAGAACATATATTTGATTTGTTCAAATCGTTGAGTGAATAAAAAATTAACTCAAATTAGTTTACATGTAAAGTTGACTGCGTTTATTCGGCCAATTTATTTAGTTTGGAGTTTTATATAGGTTTTGATGGCATTTATTAAATGTAAAGTTGTGTCTAGTCATTGACATCTATTTGAATGAATAATAATGTTATTTCTTTAAGTACAAAGATGTCATTTCTTTAAGTACGACGACGTTTTTAGTCGTTGACATCTATTCTGATGAATAATTATGTCACTCCTTAATTAGTGTATTATTTCTTTAATAGTTATGTCACTTCTTTTCGTGACTATTTGAAATTATCACGAATTCTTCTATAAACAAGTGTGTTTTCCCATATGTATAATATTTTTTCAAGACATAACTTAGTGAGTTTTGAATTAATTTTTTATTTACTATTTTGAGTATTGAGTGATTATATGAGAAAGTACAGAAATATTATTTAGCTCGTTAGGCTCATTGATTATAATGCTAATTTAGTAGAATTTTGATTATTTTATCCTAGGAGCCTGCCTATTCAAATCGAGTACCGTAGCGAGAGCAAAATTTATTTTAAAAATATAGTGTCTAACACTAGACTTGATCATTTTCATGTGATTTTCAAGTTCTATCTTTCTATTATTTCGTTATTTTTATTTCATTATTTTATGTTACAGTAATGCAAAGAATATGCATAAGTTTTCTAACAGAAACAAATAGGCTTAAGTTTCTTTTGTGAATAGTTAGGATACCGTTATAAATTTAGCGAACTTTGGTTGAAATTTAAATATTAGTCTTGATGAAGAAAATTATTTTGTTTTGGAATTTAATGAATTTGAATGTGCTTTGAAATTGGATAACTTTGAATGAAATAAGTTTCACTATGTTTTAGAACTAGCGTATTATCCGTGCCTACGGCACGACGTAACGAAATTAAACCAAAATAGTTAAATCCATGTTAGCGTAATATTGCATTGACAGAATCCAAGTTCAACCATAAGATAAAAAATACCTAACTAATAGAGTTAAAATTAATACAAAAATGTAACATAATAAAGGGTGTTACATATAGGTCATCGTTTTGCCAAAAGGATCAAATAACATATGATTATCCATCTTCAAAAAAAATTTGTCTTCATCACTCATTGTCTATCTTGATATATTAGCTTCATCACCCTTCAAAAAGTGTTTGTATCTTGAAGCTATGAAATTGAATCCATGATACCGTTTGAAAAGTGTTTCTAGCGTATGCTCTATTAATAAAACAGAAGAAATTATTAGTACCTTGGTGACAGTACATACCCAGCACTAACCCGTAGGCACGGATAATACTTTATTTATTAACATCTTTTTCGGTCATTACCCCAATCACTCGTGCCTAAACGCAAAAAATTATTATTCTCATTTCTTTCCCGCGGAAGAAAATTCAACATAAACATTCTTCTTCCTTTTTCATTTCTTTCCTTAGTTCCAAATATGGCCTAAATTTATCGGGTCATAGGACCCATAGCATTCTCTCTATCAACAAATGTTACGGGTAACATGGATTCAATTATTTTGGTTTAATTTCATGGCTTTAATTTCATGGATTTAACATATGCTCAGTTGCATTCTCTGTGATCTTCATGTACTACTGATTGAAAGTTCTACAATTTCTTGTCTATTGCATTTGTGTATGGCCTAAAATTACTACATCTTTTGCGTCTAATTTGTGGATTATTAATTTTTCTTTGAAAAAAAAACTAAAAAGTCAAAAAGTAATTCAAAAACATGAAATAAGTTCACAAAAAATAAAAATAATTCTAAACGGGTTCACTAAAAAATAAAAAAGTAAGTCGTACTCGTGCCTATTTTAAACTTACCACCTAGTCTTTTAAGTTATTGCAATTCGTGCTTATTAAGACTCGGGTTCGATACAAATGCATGATCGAAACATGGTTTAAAACTCCTCCTAGACTCCAATTCTAATTTGCCCATAAAATGTTGCAATTCTTGTGAATTTAAGTCTTTTGTCCATGTGTTTGGGATGACTTCTAAATCATTGCACAAAACAATCTAATCCATGTCTTTTTTGGTGGGTAATGAGAATAACTGCATGATCTATATCACATAGGAGGACGACAAAGGCGCAAAAATAAAAATAAAAAGTAGTTTTTTGGTGGCTTAATCCAATTAGATTAGTGTAAACAGTACAAAATTTATTTTTTGTTCGGACAAAGATTGTGGGATATACTCCTGTGTATGATGTGTGATGTTGTCTTGAGAGTTGTTAATATCTGTATAGCTAGCTACACATTGACCTTGCTGGAACATTTTTACACAAATAATAAACAAAGTTTAACAACCCCACAAATTTTGATCCTAATTTATGCAAAATTTGAGTTCCATTTTGCTTGAGCATGGGCAAAAATCTTCCACATACAACGTACTGAACACCTCTCAAATAGGAGCTAGATGGGAGCTCATAAGTTTGGCAACGGCATTTCGTTCAGTACATGAGCCCAAATGAAGACCAAAAAACAAAGTCAATAACTGAAGAGTTCAAAAACTAAAGACATTATGTATTAATATAAAAGCTAATGCGCACGAAGACAAACCCAATAACTAAAAAATATGAGTTCAAAAAATCAATTCAAACGTTTTAATTTTAGAACGATGCTAGAGCTCGGTTTGATCTTTGTACTAACTTTCAAAGATTAATACATTCCTTTTGTTTTTGCAAACAAACCAAAAAAACAAAAAAACAATGTGCACGAAGTAGACCACTTGGATCAAGAAAAATGTTTAGAGATGTACCAAGTGAGCGAGGGATGGAGAGGGGGCGAGCGAGAGTTCTCTGGGTAGAATACAATGTCTCTAAACGATGTCTATGTTAAAATAATTAGAAGGAATATACAATGAAAAAAATAGTGAGTACTAATTCAACTGAGTTCGTGACTGGAGTCATAGAACCCAAATAAAAACTTTTACAGCACATATATATTGCACAGAAACACCTAAACAAAATACAAAAAAATAATAGAAAGGTACCGAGCGAGCGAGAGAGGGAGAAGGAGCGAGCGAGAGTCCTGTCCGTTTAACTCTCAAATAGCCTATAGCAGAAATCAGAAGAAAGTGCAATATAAGGTCCTTACGATACGAAGGGTCTACAATGGAAGGCTGTCAATGGAACAAAAGGAAGAGACAGAGAATAGGAGAGAAATTTACCCAGAAAATGCAGAGACAAAAAGAGAAGCTAGCGAAAATTACTATAAAGAGGGGGGGTGGTATTATAGGCAGCAGTACGCAGTAAAAAGGGATACAACTATTTCCAAAATGAAGTCTTTCCAACTTCTTCTCGGTAGTTAAAAAGGTGATGCTATCGATAAAGACGTGAGATACAACTAATGCCTTTTTATTTGTTTTTTCCAAAAAAAGTCTTTCCAAATTCTATTCATCATTATAGGCAATAGTAGTTAAAATCTAAATCAATTTTCACCGTTGGATGAAAACGATCTCAGCCGTTTTTGTGAAAATATGTTTAGTAAACCCCACACCATCCTCTCTTGTAATATAGATTCAAGAATTTAAATGTATCTTTGCCCTCGTCTCTAAAACAACAAAGGAAGTTTTTAGAGCAAAGGCACCTATTCATGTCAGAATAACTTGCTAAAGTTATTTTTTACTTTCAATGGGTTGGCTTAGTGGTCAAGACTTGAAATTTAGAGGTATGCTTCTTCATAGATCGCAGGTTTGAAACCACTTAGGTGTTATTAACTCCTTTGAGGCCAGTTCATACATAGCAAAATGTCATGACTTTAAATAGGGTCCCCGCAAGTGTACGGTGAAATTGGTCCCCGAGAATTAGTTGACATTAGATTGAGAGTAAACTGTGGTCAAAATTAATACGAAAAACTAACTTTGCTATAGATGAGAATTTTTTTTCCAAATAATTAGTCAGATTATGAAGGTAGCAAAGAGTAGACTTGTTTGTTCTGTTTTTTTTTTTTTTAACCAAAGTATCGGATTGATTTAAGACTAAGTTAGAGTAAAACTTGGGAGAGTCTCCGCCTAGTACCGATTAGTCCTTTGGGTCCTGAGCTGAGCGGTTGGGCAAATGTGCAGTGGCTCCAAGTATTGTCGTCGAGTTTTGACCTTGAGACGTCCAAATTTACAACTCATCCCGATCTCCATTCGGACGACCGTTGGAGTTGAGTAGACTTGTTCTTACTCGTCCATTCCCGAGAAACTGATTCTCGCCATTCAAACTTGATTTTGTCAACGCTCTTTAAAACCTTAACCAAGACCAAAACATAGAGAATACTTGTGTGTGTGTGTGTCTATATATATATATATATATATATATATATATATATATTATATGAATGAATCTGAAACTCAAATTCCCTAAAGATATCCTCGGGGTTTGAGTTTTTTTATTTTAAGGAAAATGGATGAATCTGAAGATGGGTATGATGCAATTGTGGTGGGTTCTGGATATGGAGGATCCGTCGCTGCTTGCCGGATGTCACTCGCCGGCATAAAGGTGTGTATGCTTGAGAAAGGTCGGAGATGGGAATCCAAGGATTTTCCCACTGACACTTTGAAATTAATGTCAGCTGTTAGAGTCGAGAACAAGAATTTTGGGGTCTCCTTCGGGCCCCAAGATGCTCTGTTTCAGGTATCTCTCAGTCTCTGTCTCTATTGCTTTGGCTAATTGGACACATGAATCTGCTGCTTAACCGGCTCTAAATCAATTTTGCTACACGTAATGAATATCAGTCTGAATTCTTCACCGAATATTTTTAAAAGTTAAATTATACACACGAATAGACCTTTAAATGTTGAGCTATTCGCACGACTAATTTAACATTTAAAGGTGTTCGGTGGAGAATTCAATTCATAACTATTCGCGCGAATAATTTAATTTTAAAGGTATTTGGTGAAGAATTTCAGGCTGATTTTCATTGTTGGTAGCAAAATTAGTTCTAAATAGCTAAAAGAAGAACATTTTCTAGTTACACACCCAGTTCAAGATTAAAATTAAACGAAATGAATGAATTTAAAAAATGGAAACACATCATAATAATTTTACGTTTATTTTTAGTTAATTTTATGTATTTTTTTTTCCGTATTGTTGTAAGATAATGCACGAAGAAATATATCGGTAAACGAGTGAAGTTTATGGATTTTTATGAATAAGTTATGAATTTTATAATTAGTTATGTATTTTACTGTTTTTATGGTTTTGATTTCTTATATATGATTTTTGTTCATTTGTTATGATGATTTGTACATATTATTTTCGTATAATTACGAATAAACATGTACAATACGTATCTGAATGCGATTAATTATAATAATATTTAACTTTAATTATAAATTATTTTGATTAAGTCAATAATGACAAAAATTGTACAATAGACTTCTTAGTACTTCTTACCAAAAAAGAAGCTAATTTGCAAGGAGAAGTACTTCTTTTGCTGTATTTGTTTGACTATTTTTATCGAATTGCGGCTTATTGTGGGCTTCTAGAAAGCTTTAACTTATTTTACGTGTGAAAAGATGAGTTCAAATCCAAGACCAGCGTCTCAAAAGTCAAAACTAATCAATCTCCAAGAAGATTAACCATGGATATTGACGTAATTAGTGTTAAATTAAGACAAGCGTGTAAGAGTTTAGTTTAATTCCAATAAGTTAGCTCGATGGTCAAGATCTAATGATGAATCCGGGTCAAGAAATTCAAAATAGCCCTAACCTTAATTGCCTATAAAATATGGTTCTTAAGAAGGCTTATAGAATGCTTTCGAATATGGTAATTCAAAAGTATGCTATATGCCTTTTTATTTGAATTAAATTTGACTTCTCCCTCGAGCGTTCATTATTAGACGCTGTTATATCTAATTTATATTTATAAGAAAAAAGCGTCACCCTTACTTATAAAAATATGATCTATTTTTGAAAATGTCATTATGCATCCATGTCCTATACTTATCCAAACAAATAATGCATAATTAATCCCCATAATAATATAATATTCCTCTCTTCCTATTATATCATTTTTTATATTCCCCCAAGAATTATGGCTTTAACAAACAAACGTAAGTAACTTGAATTATATGAATTTGAGTGCAAGTAAAAATGGGTAAACCGAGTTGAATTGGTGGTTTTGTTTTACTTTTTAGTTAAATCAGTTCGATTCGGTGTTTTAGAAAATAAATTGGTTCGATTTCGGTTCTTTAGTCCTATAAATCGGACTGCACCACAATAAGAAAATCTCAATTGTTTTTTGGTATTTTCATTGTAATATGTATGTTTTATCTGTTGTTTCGGTATACGAAAATCAAATTTCCAGTCACGCAATATGTTACACAGTAGAACATAAGAACAGAAAAATTACAGAAACTTACAGAAGCCAATCTTAGGGTTCCGAAAATTGACGAATCGAGGCGAGTAAATTACTCTGTTCTTAAAGAAAATTACGTCCCCTACACTAGTGCTAATGAGACAATCAGACGTTTACTTCCCAGGATACAACGACTATCGATGAAAGGAGGCAGCACTTTGATCCTTTCGACAGGCAAACCAAGAAACTGCGGCGTAATCTCAGACAAGAATGATATGTATGCAATGCGTGCGTGCAGAGATTTTTTGGTACCGAAAAAATGAAGACAGTCTTCTGGTTTTATAGGCACAGAGGTGTCCGTTTGGAGGCATTGCAACTGACAGGAAAGTTGTGACTGACCGGAAAGTTACAATTGTTCGAAGAAGAACGCGACCCTTAAAAAAAACGCATCTGGATATATTTTTAGAAGATGGGTTTCCGTCCGCGGATTAGGCCATGGGTTAAAAGAAAATTAAATTCGGTTGGGTCTAGCCCAGTCCAAATTAATTTTCTCTAAAAAGAATATATTCATTAGCCCAAGCCCACAACCCACGAGCACGTGCCCGTGCTCGTGCCCGACCCAACCCGCTCGGTTGGTCGGACGGCGGCGCGTGTGTGGAATTGTGTGTGCGCTCACCCGCTCACAAAATTTCTATGACCCTAACGGCCAAGTCCTTGTGCAAAAATCCTAGTAATAAACTCAAGAATTTTTCCTTTTCCAACCAATATGGGACAAACTCACATCCCTCCTTCTACGGTTCTACTAACATTCATGTATGAGCATATAGCTCACTTTAAGAACAATTTTTAATTCATCCAAAAATTATATATGAAAAGCAACCACACGAAGTTTATCTCTATTCAGAGACGAACACAACGGTATGTGGGACCACCCCGTTCGAAGACAGGGTCCCACTTAATTTGTAACTTCAAAATTGAGGTTTTCAATAATTTTTTTCCAACATTATCATCTTTAGTTTTTTCAATTTTCTATAATGTATTTTTGTGCTTGGCCCCTTGATATTCCAAAATACTTATTTGTGAATAATTTTTTTTTACATTTGGCTTGATCTAATCAAACCGAAAGTAGGACCGAACGAAATCGAAATAGTTCGGTTCGATTTTAGTTTGAAAAATTGTGAATTGAGTTTTTCAGTTCAGTCTGAGTTTTTCTTTCGATCCGAACCAAACTGGACCGGTTACATTCTTAGATGTGAACTGAAGTTGCAATTTTGTAAGTTTCAAGCTTATGAAATGTTCCCTTAAAGTTAGACGACCGGAGTAATTTAATTAAATCTGTAGTCATTGACAAATCAGAATAACATAAAATATGCAAAAATCCAACCCCAGCTTAATGAGAAATAATTGGTTAATTTTCTGAGCAAATTCTACAGTTAAATTAAACATCTGGTTGATGAAATTATTATGTAGCTATACGTACAAGATGACTCTATAGCAGCAACGGCGAGTGGGCTAGGTGGAGGCTCACTGGTGAATGCAGGAGTTGTTCTACCAACTCCCCTCCGTGCACGGCGGAACCCTAAATGGCCAAAAGAATGGGAGAGAGATTGGGAGACTTGTGAGGCTTCTGCTTCAGACATGCTGAGAATTCAAAATGTCCCATACAAATTTCCGAATGCCAAAGTGATGGAACAAGTAGTTGGTGATGAGTTTGAAGAAACTAGTAGTGATGGGTCAGTGAAGCTTAGTGTCAATTTTGATATAGAAGACAAGCCAAACAGCTCTCTAAAGAATCAAGAAATGGGTAATTGCTTAGCTTGTGGAAACTGTCTTGCTGGATGTCCTTATAATGCCAAAAACTCCACAGACAAAACCTATTTGCCAACTGCAGTCCAGGTGCTTTCCCTTTTTCCCTTCAATTATTTGAGTTTGTATGTCTATTTCTTCATGTATGTATGTACGTATATACCTGCAGTGCACATAAAATCAGTGTCCTTAACGAGAAAAGGTTGTCCGACTGGTAGAACGGACAAGCTGAAAATCCGAATATCCTGTGGCCGAAACTCGACAACTTAATACGGGGCACTGGCAGTTATGCCCGGTTATTACCTCTAGGGCATGGGCATCCCTAAGTTTTACTCCAGTTTGCTTCCTAAGCCGGCTGGATACTACTGCAAGAAGAAACAGATTAGGCGACTACCCCTTTAGTTGCCGTACCTTCCAATTTTAGTCACCAAATGTTTTCCTGTATTTGGTAGCTAAGTTAATCGCGAAATTGAGGTCGGGAAATGTAGCGACTAAAGGTGTTTGGTCGCCGAAAGTGTTAAATAGGCCAACTAACTGTTTTGCCAGGGATTTAATGGCGACGAATCACCTCGGTCGCTAAAAATCCGATTTTAGGGACTAAACACGGATTTTGTCGTCAAAACACATTATAAGTTATACAAGAAATATGTTAATTCATCCTACATATGTACTGCATGATTTGGATACGTATATATATAAATGTACAGTACTGTATATAGATGATTTATAATATTCTATAGATTTTTTTTGCCTCCACCTTCATTGTTCACCATTTAATTTTATAATATTAAAGAGCTGGTCCAATATATATCAAACTTTGTTATGTTAAATGATCTTTATTCCTCCTAGATTTACGACTTAATTGATATCAAAGCATAAAAAGTAAAAGAAAAATTGAATGTTTAGAGAATTTGAATTTTTTTCTTTGTTTATTTTTTTTAAGAAGAGAGAGATTACTTTTTTTTTTTTTTGATGAAAGAGAGAGATTACTATGTATTAAATACATACATGCATAAATATAGGACGCGGATCCTATTTTTTGCGGTGCCAAGCCAAAGTCCCATTAGCTCTCATCCCCAGATTCTCCTTCGTCTATTCAGTCCATATTATCATACGTGCAAGCTTGTATGATAATACTTAAGGTTATAAAAATCCGAAATTCATATTATATATACCATCTCTCTTGTACTAACATTAGATTTTGTACCCGTAGTAAACTTCAACGACGTATAACATTCTTCGATTTAAAAAAAAAAATTAAAAGAGCTGACAGTTTTTTTGGGATTAAACCATAATAAATATAGCATATTTAAATTTACTCCAATATATTTTTAACTAATTATTTTGTATTCAACAACAACCACTAGTTTAAAATAAATAAACAACGTTAAATGTATTATCGAATGAAATTTTAATAGTTTTCGGTAATACTCTTATACCAGTTAAAATAGTATTTGTTATTTAATATGCTTTATCTAATATCCAGAGGCATTGGTCAGCATTTTCTTTTAATATCAATTAATTTTTCTTAAATTGAGTTTTATATGATACAGGCGGGATGCAATATCAAAACAGAATGTCAAGTACAATTTGTGATAGAAAATCCAAATTATATTTCAAAAAACGAAGGAAAAAATGAAAGAAAAGGGCGGCGGAGGTGGCTTGTCTTTCTCAATGAAATTGACTATTTAACATCTGACTTTGTTATTCTCTCAGGTAAGAATATTAAAACAAGAGTCTGGTAGTACAATTAAATATTACTGAAAAAATATATTAATCTTGTTCTGAAATAATTTATTATTTTTTGGCAGGTGGAGTGTTTGGTACTACTCATATATTATTCCAGTCTGAATTGAGAGGGTTGAAAGTTTCAGAGAGGCTTGGATCAGGGTTTAGCTGTAATGGAAATAATGTTGCTTATCTTGCTGGGAGTCCTGCACCTTTGAATGCTTATGGATTACACAAAAGTAATTTCTCGAAAATACCTTTCCAAGAAAGGCCTGGACCCTCCATTTCTTCATCATACACCTCTTCATCGGGTTTCACTATTCAGGTTAATTTCATATTCATCAAATCAAACCATTGTTTTTATGTCTCTCGCGTCACATGAATTTTTTATCCAAGTCAAAGTAGATAATTAGATAAGTTACACGACACAAATAAAGACATCGGTTATAGTGTAAGGAATTATTTAAAAAATTGTAGAAGACGACACGTGGAGCACATGTATAGAATATATAGAATATGTGGTATTACTTTTCAATTAACGGACAAGCACACGAGATGCATTTACAAATAAAAATTGATTAATTTATCTTATAGTAAAAACATTTACTTAGAATAAATAGTGAAATATGATAGACATGTATCTGATGGGCGTTCGGAAGTGTCCATTGTTTGTTATATCATATCGATGCATGTCTGTAGATGATACACCGACTTGTTATAAGTCTTTTGTGCTTCTTAGCTGATTTTCTTTGTTTAATAATTTGGCAGAGTGCAGTACTCCCAACAGCACACCCTTACCTGCTATTCAAAGGCATAGTAACTTATGGATGGCCATACGGCTATTGGCTCTTACATGGTGTCATAGACAAGTTGAACCACATCTTAGGACTTAAAGCATGTAATGCTATGATCCTTAATGCAATGGGGTATGACCAAAGTGATGGAAAAATAACATTTGACAAGGACACAAATGAGATATGCTTTTGCCCACCTCACGATCTTCTACTGCCAAGAAAGATCGAAGCCTTCCAAAAGTTGACCAAAAAATTAGGAGGTATTCTGTTCATGTCAAGGTATAGGAGCACATCGGTCCATCTATTAGGCGGCTGCAATGCTTCTTCTGATCCTTCATCTGGGGTTTGTAACCCCAACGGTCAAGTATTTGACAGAAAATCTCATGATTCCTCAGTTCACCCAGGACTCTATGTTTGCGATGCTTCATTAATACCCTGCTCTATCGGCATAAATCCTAGTTTGACAATCACAGCCCTTTCTGAGCACGTTAGTAGGCACCTTGTGCAGGATGTTCTAAAGCACAAGAGCAAAGAAGGTACGATATCAATTTCAAATTTTGGTGATCAAAAGCCTGGTTCCATAACTAGCTTGGATTCAGAAAGGAGCTTGAATTATATGATTGTGTTTAAAGAAACCATGAGAGGCTATGTGGAGGGTATGCCTTGTTCAGCTTATCTCAAATTGCAGATGAATTCCAATTCTAGGACATGGAAGGAAATGGATCAAAACAGTTCAACTTCGGAAATGTCTCACCCTCTACTTAGGGGTAAGGTTGGTGGGTATGTTGTAATTAGAGCTTTGGAGGTGGATAAGCTACATATCATTGATGGTGAAGTCGATTTGTGTGAAGTGGATGAAAGAACTCCATACACTCAATATATGCACTACCGCCTCCTCCTTGTTGCTTCTTCTGGTTCAAGGTCTTACGCGGTCCAAATTATAATTTTCCTTTCTTCTACTTTCATATTTTTTTTTCTATAGCAAATGATAAGAATTAATTTGATGCAGATATATTCTTGAAGGGAAGAAAGTGATGAATCCGTATCTCTTTGCATTATACGCGTGGAGAGAGACGACAACTATGCACATGACAGTCAATAAAGTTGTCTCCAACGATTCAAAGGAAGAAGGGGTGAAGTTAAAAGGGAAGCTTTGTATTTCTATGACAGAGCTCCTCAAGTCCATAATAAGCTTGAAAGGGAATGGGAGGGGAAGCTTTGTATCTTTGGTATTACTGACTTTCTTCAGAACCTACATCTCACAAGCTCCGCGAGGAAGTCGCAAGGATTTCATCCCTTTGGAATTCCATCAGAAATTGTATCCAAATAGTACTCTGCATAAGATACAAACAGGTATCCCAAGCATAAAAAGAATCTAAAATTTAATCTACTTTCACATCTTGAATACTGAAGTTTATATTAGAGATATTTATGTCTTTTATTACTTTTCCCACATGATTTCTTAATGTACTTTTGCTTTTGAAACTATGCAGAGGATGGGTTTACCATCAGTTGCCAACAGTGGGAATGCAACAAGAATATATGGAGGGTAGAAGAACGAGAGAAGAAATTAAATCTAGTTCTTCTCGTTAATGGGTATGCAACTGAGAGTTATTGGCTACCAACAGAACCAAATGATTTGGTTAGAACTCTGCTAGATGAAGGGCATGAAATATGGCTACTCCAACCAAGATTACACCATTTGAATTCTTCAAACAACTTCAACATTGAGGATATTGCTAGATTTGACATACCTGCTGGTAAATTACTAACATTAAGGCTCAATTTGGATAAACAAATTTCAAATGAAGGAATTCAAGATTAGTCTTTGGAGGAGAGTTGGTTTATAATTAGATTAAAACAGTAAAGAGGATGATAGAGTTAGTAACTTAGTATGGAGGATGTCAAATAACCTATTTATACATTCTGATGTTAAATCCAATAATGCATGCATCATAGTAAAGCTCTTAAATTTAATTTTCATTCACTAACTAGTCTCGAATCCTTTTGTTTCTGTTCCATGTTTCCATACGCAACGTATAAGTTCTACTTCAGCCAAAATGAGTAAAATTCACAAGGTTGGCTACTTTTGACTCTTAATTCTATTTATGCAGTGATCAGTAAAATCCAGTATTTGCATGGGCCATTGGCAAAGATACATGTGGTTGCACATTGTGTTGGAGGCTTAGCCATTCATATGGCTCTTATGGGAGGCCATGTCTCTGCAGCCCAAATAGCTTCTTTATCTTGCACAAACTCTTCAATGTTCTTCAAGCTCACTGCTTCATCCAGATTCAAAATGTGGCTTCCCCTCATCCCGGTAAGCTTTTATCTCTGCGTTTTTTTCAAAATTTGTCCAATTTAACATGCTTGGAATAAAAAATCATGTTCCATAAATTTGGTTGGAGAATGATGATTTAGACCCCAAAAAAATTATCAAAAGGTTTTTTTTTAAGTGTTTTCATTCCCTTTGCTATTGTTAAAGGATTTTTACCTTTTTGCACCCGAAAATAAGGAAAACATTTGAAAAAACACCCTCTTATTTTTTTTTTTTGTGGGTGACATCTTTTTGGTTCCCTAAGAAAGTGGGTTGGTTTAATAATATAGGAAAGTTGCTTTTTGGAAACAAATTGCTAAACAATTTTTAAAGTGTTATAGAAAAATGAAAACCATACCAATGAGATCTTGTTTCTCAGGGCTCAAAACCCTCACTAATTGTATAGACTAGTTTTGAGTTAATGATGATGGTCATACGGTTATTACTTACATAGCTCTAACACCGATTTTATACTGATTGATGCTTATAATTAATCTTAACTTCTATCAAAATGCAGATGTCAATGCTCATACTAGGAGAGAACAAGACCGTCCCTCTACTCAAAACACCAAATGACACTTCACGCCAACGCCTCCTGAAATTCATAGCTCGCTTGGTGCCACGTTACGAGAGATGCACCTGCGATGAATGTGAGGTCCTTTCCGGCATATTTGGCAATGCATTTTGGCACGGCAACATAAGCCCCACACTGCACTATTGGTTAAACAAACAGAGCTTACCACAGCTTCCCATGGCTGCATTTCCCCATCTCAGAAAGATTTGCAGCACCGGTTACATAGTGGACCCCAATGGCGAAAACTCATACTTGATACATCCTGAGAGAATGGCACTCCCGACGCTTTATTTATCTGGTGGAAGGACTCTTCTTGTTACTCCTCACACTTCTTTTCTTGCTAATAACTACATGAAATTACACCAACCCAGTTTTAGGCATCAGAGGGTGGTTGTGGACGGTTTTGGTCATTCGGATTTGTTAATCGGAGAAGAGTCCTGTGTGAAGGTTTTTCCTCATATTTTAAACCATATTAAACTAGCCGAAGAAGGAAAAAATAGTGTGATGGGTAGTAAGACGAGGAGCTACAAAAAAGAGGCCTTGGCATGGGCTGATGATCCATTTTTGGATGGAAATGGAGGATTTTGGAGCTGTGTTTCTCCTTCAGTAACCATCTGGTTGCTCTTGTTATTGTTGTTGGTCATGGCAGTTTGTGTTTTGTGTTAGACTCCTATTTGGTTGCACAGAAAAGATGAAAAGAGAAGGATTTGCTACTTGTGATGCTTATAAATCCCATTACATTTTTGTGGAGGAAAATAATACTACCACGGGTATGAACTATAGGGCTTAGCTAATGGAAACTATCCCAGTAAATATATAGTTTTTCAAGTGTTGTGTGTTATTTTGTTTTCTTGAGTTCAATAGAGTAAAAGAGGGTCAAGAAGGAAACAACGAACATTGCATGATGCATGGGAGTCCGGCGAGTTTCAGCCGTTCATCTTGTGATAATCCTTGGACAGTTGCTCGACTGGGTCTGGTGGCCTTGTGTAAGCTTGTGTATGCTACGGTCTTTTTGCTAATTTACCTATCTTATTAAGGCTGAGTGATAAGGACATGTCTTTCTTTTCGGCATTTGATTGTATTGTAGTCAGTTACACAATAACTGAAGTTTGGTCCTGATTGATGATAGCCGATGGATAATTCTTTTCTGGTTGTGATATTTTCCACCTTTAGAGATATGGAGAATTCAAGCATGTCTCTTTACAATGAAATTGAGTTGGATTTGTTGGTGAGAAGGTCGCTGAGGGGTGCAACGGTTCTCAAAGCGCTTGATGGTCAAGGTTGTTGGTTTTCTTGATTTCTACCATTCGTGTCACACCCCAAACTTCTAGGTATGAAATAAGCAATGGAATAAGTCAAACCAAAACTATGTATAACCATAATCAATAAACTAAATTAAATATCAATAAATTATATCCAATTATCAAATAACAAGTAATCCATCATATCTAAATCGAATTCGAACTAACCAAAAATAGGCCCACAATGCCTGAATAAATGTATAATCAAAACGTGAATACTTCTAACTAAATTGCTAAACATGAAAATATCTCTAAAACAAAAAATCTAACTAAGCATGCTGAACCATCTTCGTAAGTAAATCTTAAGTCTTTGGTTCCATATCATCACCTGTAAATTGTTAGTTTACAGAAAAAATATATATATAAGCCGGAGTTCAAGTAGGAAGTCATATTGAAAATATCGACATATTGAGTAAAATATGCTCGCATCAACAATATAATATACATAAAGACAATATAAACCATCGACTAAACATTCACAACATTATCATGCTCTCATGTGACTCATGCATAATTTTGACGGTCTTGCATTGTAGACAGCCCACATCGGGGGTCCTGTCGTAGAGTTCACAAGCTGCTCTGACCGTTGAGCCACCTCTTTACCCAGTTGTTTCACGATCGTTCACCGGAGGAATTGCAAAGACTCCCATATCGAGTTTACCGGCTTTCATATCGAGGGGTCATCCTTTACCCAAAGTCCAATATCCATGCATGTTCATATGTACCATTACTAGTCAAAACCAGACTCAAACAGTAACTCTATGTAGAACGAAAGGCAAAAAATAGGCTGAGTGTATACAAATCCAAATTCTATTTTTCAATAAATTACTCGAGTGGATAAAGTTATATAGTCAGGTTTATCCTTAAAAATTCTAAAACATTATAATTTATATGTAGAGGTATTTGGTCAAATGTCAATAGAAACTACACTCTACAAACTTTCAAATGATACGTAATAGGTTAAAAAATAGAATTCGGACAATATATTCGTGTCGGTTCAAAGTTGGATATCTTATTTTGAGATACCAAAACTGTTTTTTCAAATTCAATCGAAAAACTAATTTTGTTCGAGTAAAAAAAAATGCAAAACATATATTTTTTTGAAACTCTATGTGTCTATTTTCCAACAAAATAAACGGTGCGTAATTCCGATACTTGTACTAAAAGTTATGCTCGTTTTACCAAAGTGTGTCAGTGCAGTCTACACAGACGTGAATCTACTGCAGTTCGATCACAGATTTTTGTAGAATTATGTACGTTGAATTAGAATTTAAAATTTTAACCCAACACAGTAGACACATAAACCAATATTTAGTAAAATTTTTAAAAAGTTTAGAGTTTTAGAACCACCCTAACGAAATTTTTCAAAATCAGATTATCGCAGTGCTTTGTTTTTTTTCAGATTCTGTTCTTTACAAAATAACTTCGTATCTACAACCTAACGGTCCAAATCATCTCAAAATCCACACAAAGTATGTCCAACTTGATCACACATCAAAAATAACATATATATATCATCGAATTAAACATAATTTACGCAATATCTCAATGTAAATCAATATGAAATCCTACCTCAAACGATAAAAATGTAGAAATGGTAAAGTAGTCGAAAGGCCCACGAGTACTCCATGCATAATGCTGTTCTCGGACTCTATACGAAGCTCTCGATGTACTCTACAACTCTCTAGTTGATCGTGTTACACAAATCCTTCATCTAAGCACTCGTTCTCCCTCTTCAAGCTTTTAGAGTTTAGAGATCTCCTAAAAAAAGTTGTGTATTTTTAATATAAATTGATTTTAGGGTTTCCTAATCCTTTTATACTCATAATTGGATTAATTACATTAAGGTCAAACAAAAACAATGCCCAACGAGCTCTCCAATCCGTCTCACTAAGTAGTGCTATTCTGTCCTCCGGGGGTCCCCAAGAGGTTCTTTCTCTCACATAATTTCGCCCCCCCCCCCCCCCCCCCCCCCCCGAACTATCACAACCCTTGCATCGAGTCCCAATGTTCCAATTCATTACGATTAAGCCACAATTAAATATTAAACTCAAAACTACGAATCCTAAAATTAATAAAAACAAGAGGTCGAATTTCGGGTCCTCACAATCCGTGCTTCCTTGCTTTGAGTCAGAGCCGTCTGATATTATTTGCTGCAAGAGCACAAGACTCTCATTGACGTTGTTGAGTGAACTATACATTTATTTCTATTTTATTTGTTAAAAAGTAACTGTGCCAAGCAGTTGTTAGGAATTGCTTCATGTGACCCCGTCTATTATTTTCTTTGGGTCTAATTGTTTCGTCCACATCCTACTCATAACTTTAGACCAGTGAAACTGACAGTGACAATCACGGCTATGAGAGAGAAACATGCTTACCTAAGGCTCTGGGATCACTTTGGATGAAACAGCGGTTTTCCCTTGTACTCGTGGGTTGATCGTTTGATTTTTTCCCAGTAAAATAGATGGGTAAACTTTATTCATATCTGCTGCCTTTTTTCTTGTTCAGATGTCATTAACTCTTAGACTGGGAATTACTTGGGCATCTTGGATTTGTGAATAACTTTGTTAGCTTCCTTTTATATGCCCAGTAACAAAATTCTGATTCCCCCCTTGGGTATTGCTCATATGTTTCACATGTTGTTAGTGCTTTTGTTTAATGATAGCCCGAGCAACTAGGGGAAAAGAGAATGCCTGAGCAACTACCAAAGTGGATAAACTACTCCCATCCTTGTGGGTTGTGCAAAAACTATGTTATTTTTGTTTGACATTAGACTTGGTAAATACCCCACTCATAAGCAGGATTCGTTTGGTGGGATTTGTGTTATTGTTGTTTGGAGTATGCCCCTTGTGTAATTGTAAATTGGTTTTCTATCTTTCCTATGCTACTTTATGGGAAAATATTATTGTTCTCTCAAGTTTTTTGAGAATGTGAACTAGGGTTCTCCCTCAAAAACTTTTTAAATTAGTGCCCTTTTGTGCCCCACATCGTATGTGGAAATTCCATGAAACAAAAGCATTGAAGCTACTACAATGTCTGATACCATTGATGTTGCATTACGGGTTTCTGATGATGCCTTGCTATCCTGAGGTTGTGGTGAAATGACGTTTTAGATCATGGTGTTTGAATATTCAGATGCTTTATTTTTCCATGTTCGTCGAATTCATATCTTGTCTTTGTTGAGATGAATGGAGCACAATATGTCAAGACACAAATTCATATTGTTAGGATGTTTACTGAAGTTGATTGTTTAACTTGATTAGTGGTTAAAAAAAGGGCATTTAACTGCATATAAAGATGTATGGTTACTCTCTTGGAGTGAGGGTTCTGTTCTTGAATTTCTCTGAACTTCCAAAAGTAATGGTATAATTGCTTGGCATGCTAAGAAAAGGGGTTACACTTACTGTCTACTTGTTAAAATACTTTGTGGTTGTTCCAAGCAAGGAGCACATGGAATCCAATCTAAATACCAAGAAGACTGTTTCTGCTGCCGACAGTGATTTTCTTGGCTGCAAGTAGAAACCGTATGTTTTAGATAATTTTGAATTATAAAAGAAACCATACAACTATGTCGTAAACTACCTTTAATTGTTTATCTTAAGGACTAACAATCAAAAAATATATATATATGGCGATGTATTAAGGATAGATATTTATGTGAAATGCTATAATATTGACAAACAGAGCAGGTAGATACTTATTTGAGATGTTACATGCATAATAACAAATAGAGTTGGAGTATGCCAAATTTGCACATCAGTAGGCCGATGGTCCATCTATGTTGGGCCTGAGCTGGGCTCAGATATCCCTGACAAACCTTGGTCGATAATAGAGGAGTAATGAATCATGCCAGACTGTACTCTAGTACGGTAGGCCCGCGTCTTCAGGGGCTATCCCATTAAGTGTTAGCTTCCGGTTGTACTGCTAAGGATCTAAGGTCGGCATGGCTACGTGGAGACTTACTCCCCATATTTCAGACAGTAACATGGATAAACGTGGGGAAGGTGGTTACTCCACATGCAGACGTACCCGTTTGATCCGCACGGGTGTGGAACACGTGGCAAGAGCATCATGATTTTCGGACCACGGCGCTACATTCCCTGGCGGAGCCTCAAGCAGGCTGTTAGGCTACTACTCTATAAATACTCTAAGGAAACTCTTACTCTAGGTAATCAGGTATGCGCACACTGACTCATATACTTTCAAGTTGCTTTTGCTCCTTTCTAAAGGCTAACTTGATCGTCAGAGTGCCCTCCAGAGACTTAAGCCTAATCGGCACTAACCTATTGTTGAGTGTTCTGCAGATTTAGCCAATGGTTCATAAGGTTCACTCGAGAAGTTTAATTCAGATTCCATACTCATTTTCGGGATCGTCCAACCGTTATTTTTAGAGATTCGTCGGGATTCAAATTGAGTTATATACAATGCTTAATCAGAAAATAACAATCAATATTACAATGATTGCAACAATAAATTACCACGTAAATTCACGATTTCTGTCTTTTAAAGAGGCTCTTCCGCACAATCTGTGTCCTTCTTAATGTCTTAATTTTTCATTAGAGATAGATCAGACTTAGAATTTTTCTGATATCGTATTTGGAATTTATAACATATTTATCTATTTTTCTTTTCTGAAAAAAGACAAAAGCCAACTAGGGTTGTTTTATCGAGGTCATTTGCTCATTATTTTGAGGTAAGTCGTTGGTAAATTGACTACTAGGTTTGAGTTTGTGAGAGAAAGCTACCTAATTTTCTAATAAGGAAAAGTCTACGGTCATAGAATTGAAACAAAGAAATTCTCCAAAAATTTAAAATTTGAAGTCATGATCTCACTTGTACTATAAATCCAAGTGAATAATAACCTTTAATTTTATATTTGAAGAGAGTTTCTTGATCCCAATTATGGGATTCTAGCACTCCTCTTTCTAATAATGGCAAAAGATTAGCTCCACCAATGAAGTTTGAAAGCAAAAAATTTCTTCTTCTCTGGACAATAAAACAATTATGTTTGCAGAAAGAATTGATAACTATAGTTAACAGGGGAAGTCACTGTAGGACAAGTGGGGTTACTTAATCTCACTCAATTTTCTAAATAATCTATTATTATTAAAGATTTAAAAATTTAATTAGTAAATTTGATCACATTAAAATTATGATATTGTCTCAAATATTTTATATAAGGTATTAAAATCGTCCCAAATATTTCATATAAGTCATAAAAATTGTCCCTAATATTTCACTTATTATATAAAACTGTACCAAATATTTTATCTAAATAAAAATAATTAGTATTCTTACTTGAAAATTGTGAAAAAAAATTTCATTGTATTTGAATAAAAATTAACTGAAAAATAATATTTTACGCGTCGATAATTAAACAATGCCTTAATTTTTTTCTTAATGAATCACCGTTTCTTATAAGAAAAATTTGATGTGTGTTATTTTAAATTAATATATGGATAAAAAATTTTATTTATCTATTAATGGAAAAAAAATGTCTTGTCATTTAGTAAAAATTTTGATTTTATTGGTCAAGACTTTTAGGTCCGCTACTAGTAACGTATGCTAATATTTGTAAAGGTTGTTTCGTGCGACAGTTTGGCCGAGTGGTCTAAGGCGCCAGATTTAGGCTCTGGTCCGAAAGGGCGTGGGTTCAAATCCCACAGCTGTCATTTTAATAATTTTTTGGGCCTGTATATGCTTCAGAACCACTCTGTCTTTCTCACCACGAAACGTCACCGTTGCGAATCTGAGGGAGTCTCAACAAAACGGCATCGTGCCCAACAAGATGTGAACGTTTTGAGAGAGAGAACGACGACGGGAAAACGCACAGAAGATTAAGCAGTCTATAATGGCGAGAACTATCCGAAACAAGCTGATTCTGACCGGTCTGACTCGGCGTCTGAGCTTACAGATTCCGATTCTGCATCGATCCACGACGTTGAGGTCTCTGGAAACCCTAGCTTTCGAAGAGGTACGAACATCCTCAACTGAGAGACCCTACACTTTGACAGCTTTTGTTTTTCACGGCCTCTTGGGCTCTGGCCGAAACTGGCGATCCTTCTCTCGTACCCTCGCTTCCTATCTGTCCAACTCCTCTCCTTCCCCTGGTATTTCCTCCTCCTCTCTCTCTTCCTATATGTTGGAACTAGCAGAAAACAATGCACGAGCTCGTAGAATTAGACAGAATTATGTACTTAGTGATTCCTATGGTCGAACTCTTAAAACTGTCTTTTAACACACCTGGTTCCCAATCATCCACAATAAAATTATCCCGGGGATTGCACAATTTCATAGAATTACGACGTTTTTTCATATGATTTCTACTTTGTCGGGGATCATTGCACAATTGCATTAAAGCTTTAACCGGAACTTTTTACCATTGTGGATATGATAATCACAAAGGTTCTTTCGGATAGTGTTAACATTTAGCTCAAAACCAATGAAAATGGTCAAGAGGAAGTCTGGGTTCATATACATCTTTTGGAGGTAATGATTGTGAACACTGCCTGGACCGGAGGTGTGGAGAGGTAAACATGGGTGACATTTGGTCGGATCACAACTAAAGTAGATGCATTTATGGCACAAATAAAGGGAAATCAATCACTAAGCTCAGCTCTGATACCTTGATAAATTAGAGAAGGGAACAGAATTGATTGATTCAGACCTCCTATGTCTTTTCAAATTTCACCAAGTAGCCAGGTGGAACTCAGGGTTTGTGAGATGAAATACCCATTGATACGACCCTCCATGAGTGGCCCAGTTTGGGTCCAAAGACTCCAAACCCCATACATCTTATTTTTTAATATTTTACACCTTCATTGTATAGAGAACAGGAATCGATGTAATTGAATAGAAAATGAAAATGCGAACTACGTAAGCTATGCTGTTTTTTTCTTCCTATTTTCCTTGGTTTTCTAAGTGGGCAAATAGAGGATTGGAATGTCTCCATATGTCTTATAGGTACTTCAATTCATTTGTTGTTTACTTTTTGCTGATGAAAGGGGTACTTTGTTATTTACTTGGGATTTGGATGGACCAGTTCTACCTTCTATTGCTATTGCTTTTTGGTCATGGGATGTTTTTGTTTTGTCGTAATTAGATTGTATGAGAAGTTCGCCTTCTTTTGTGGTTTAAAGCCACTCTCTCCCTTAGCATAATTAGTATTAAGAGTAACCATGGTTTACTTTCCGTATGCATGGATCTGTTATTTTTGTTGAGGTGACAGTGTTTTGTATAACGTATCTAGATTGGAGGATGGTTCTTGCGGATTTGAGAAACCACGGAAGATCAGCTGAGATAGAGGGCTTATCCCCACCCCATGACATGGCCAATGCTGCTAAAGATGTGGCTGACTTGATACATAGCCAAGGTTGGGCTTGGCCTGATGTTGTGCTAGGCCACTCCATGGGTGGCAAGGTTGCCTTGCAATTTGCTGAGGGTTGTGCTCAAGGTGATTATGGTGAATCTGCTCAATTGCCTAAGCAGGTATTTCTTCACCAGTTTTAGCTGTTACCTTGTCATATGGGTTTTGCTAGTAACAGTGTTGAGGTTGTATTGGCACACAGTTCTAGTCCATGCGAAGGACTAAAAGCTGGTCTTTCATTTATTAGTTCTGCTATTCCTTCACAGTTCTGTGCATTTTTATAACCATGTTTTGCTCTAAAAGAACTTTTAGAATTTCAGATTGTTGGTAATCATGCATTTCCATTAGAAAGAGTTCATTTCCTTTTGGGAAACTGGAAATGCGGTTCTATGAACCCAAGGTACTTCTGGCTAATTGAGCAAAAGAATGAAGGATAAATTGTAGACAGGTTAGGGGTAGTTAGTATGTCTTCAGAATGGACGTTCTGTAGTATTTACAGTAAGTCTGAATCTTCTGTAGTATTTACAGTAATAGTTAACTCGACGATGAGAAACCTGATGCAGGACAGCTGTGGGTGCTGGACTCGGTCCCTGGAAAAGTGAGCGCTGAAAACAGCGATGGAGAAGTGGAGAAAGTTTTGCAGACCTTGCAGAGTCTACCTACATCGATCCCATCACGTAGGTAAAGCTTCTACTCTCTTTTGACCTGTAGTTGTTTCTATTGTTTCATCATGTGCTGTGTTAGTATGCGAATGACTAGATGTGGAATGAGGATTCAGTGTGTTATCGCAGTCTTGTCAGCTGTAGTTATGTTCTGGCCGATTATAATCTGGACTTACTGTCTCTGTTGCTATTTTATGTCCTCAAATCCCTGTGGACGCTATACTTTCAACTGCTACGAGTCAAAGTTCATGAAAGGTATGATGTATCGAAGGGAAATTGGATTGCCCCCTTGTTTTTAATCTGGCTTTTCTACAACAAGTGATGAGAGGATCTTGAACTTGTGATTATGGTTGCAAATGAGTAGTGTCAAGCTGAGTTTTGGCTTGTTGTGCTGTGCTCGATCAGAAATTGCTGTTCAAGCTTGTTTGTAGCTCAAAATGAGCTTGGCTAACATCGTTCGACTTGGGCTATGCTTGTCCTGCCAATAAAAAACTGGGAAAAGACTTACTAATGGTGGCGCCTTTGTCATTATACAAAATTTAACTGAGTTACTTGAGTTCAGCTCAGTTTGATTGATAATCGAGCTTGAAACTTGGGGTTGAATTCTGTTTTTGCACATAAGATCGAATGAGCTTGAAAAATCTGCAAATGAGCCAAGCTCGAACCATTGATGAACAACTTAGGTTCCTTGCTCTACATGTTAGGCTTGTAAGTTAGTCATTGAGGTTACCTGCTCTACGTGTTAGGTTTGTAACGTTAATCAGTATGTAAATGAATCCCAAATGAAACACATGCACTTTTGGGAGATCGTTGTATCCATGTCGGACAATTGGGGATATGGGGACACGTGAGGGCACGTCCCATAGATTTCAATTTGTTTTTAAGGGGGACACGCTAACACAATGGGGACACGGCGGGGACACTTGTGGACACACAGCAGGGTGACTTTTGTAAATTTTAATAGTTTTTTTCGCAGGTATATATCTATAGTTTAAAAGAGTTGGGCTAGAAGCGCAATATAAAATATTTTTTTGTGCATATAGACGTACACCACCGGTTGAATAATGCATTCGATAGATGTCTCAACGCAAACTTTTAGTGATTACAATGTATGTACGCATAACTGGAAAAAAAATAAAAATAAAAAATTACAGATCTGCTTTTCGTGTCCTTGTCCTCATTTTTTAGAATGGTCGTATCTGTATCCATTTCCGGATCTGTGTCCGTGCTACATAGTGAATCCCTATGGTTTTTGTAAGACGTGTGATTGTAAGCATAAATCAATTTCATTGTCCTTGCAAATAGACAGATCTGCTTTTCGTGGTGGTTTTTGTTGTTGCCAAGCCTTTTGACGTGGATGCCCTACTTCTACTGTATGTTAAAGCAATTTACGGCTTAGCCCCAAAAGTTGTGCTAACTTATTTCTTCTGTCCTCCTCAACAATCAGAAAGTCTAAACATTGGCAATTTTGATTAAATCTTGCTGGCAGATATACGCTTCACTTCAGAAGTTCTTTCTGTGGAGATGTTTACTTCAGCTGCTCTGTACATTTAATATTGCAACCTGTATGCTGTATTAAGTATGCCAACTATTCGTAAATAATCACGGTCCTGCCTTCAGGTGGCTGGTAGACCACATGATAAAACTTGGCTTCTCCAAGTCCTTGTCAGAATGGGTAGGCAGCAACCTCAAAAAATCAGAAGAACATGAGACGTGGGCTTTTAATCTTGAAGGTGCTATTGATATGTTCAATTCTTACCGGTAAGCTTACACTTCCTCTTTGAATTGAGTCGTTTTTCTGTTGTTATTTTTTGTTATTTTTCCCCCCTAGCTATCTGGATTCGAGTAACAATACTGAGTAATCCAAAACATGTATTAGGGAGATGGATTATTGGCATTTGCTGGAGGACGTGCCTAAAGGGATGGAGGTATCAATTGTACGTGCCGAAAAGAGCGACAGATGGGACCCTGATGTGATTCAGAGGCTTGAAAGCCTTGCAAATCGGAAGGTTTCAGAATCTGAGGGGAAGCTCTCAGTGCATGTTCTTCCCAACTCCGGCCACTGGGTTCATGTGGACAATCCAAAGGGACTTATGGAGATTGTGGCCCCCAGAATTGCTTCCCTAGCTTAATTCAGTTCTATTCCCTCGAAAAGGTTATTTACTTTAAGGTTTTTCGATGAAATTCTCCGGATTATTTTTCTCTTACAACTTCTACGCTAATTTGCTGGATGTGGGATGTTATTATTGTTGTCGGTTTGATAATCAAATTCAATTTTGCTCTTTTACGAGTGTTTAGTTCATTTGACGTGGTAGCAAAAATTAGATAATTTACGTAAAACTTCCTACATCTATTACTTGGTTTTACTTGAGTTATCTTTCTAAATGTAACGATCAGTTTCTTTTTGATTGATGCAGTTAAAGGAGAATACAAAAAATAATCGTGTGTGTCAATTCAAAAAGAGTTGATCGTTACATTTAGAAAAATCAAAACGTATATTGAGACAATTAAAAGATAAAAAGAGTTAAGTAAAATCGAATGATAGGTAAATGAGTTTTTATGTAAATTACCCTTTAAACTTAGCAATGACACATTTATATGGATCATGAAACATGGAGGATTCAATTTTTGAGGCCTCCAACATTCATTTTATTTTATTTATTTGTTATTATGTCACGTTAAGAAAATATATACAATTATTATAAAAAAGTTAATATTATTATTAACCGAATTGAACTCGTAAGTTTAGATGAGTAGAGCTGCCTAGCTACCCAACTATAGCATCAATTGTCTGGGTTGAATATTATGATTTAAAACAAATATTAAATTTTTCATTTAACATCACATTCCTTTTATCACTTTTTTTTTTAAAAAGTAAAACACTTTTCCTAAAATTATTGAAGCATCATTTTGGCAATATTTTAATATTATTTTTACGTAATCACTTTAATGATGTGTGTGAACACAAATGATAAGAAAAAAGAGAATTTTAAATCCATTTCTTTTGTTTTATTGGATGGTAAATATTTTCAACACGAATTTTGTCTCTTTTTTTTCTTCATCATTTATCAATATTCAAATACAGCATACACAATATAAATAAGAAAATTGCCAGGTCAACTAGGGTTTCCTAAGCTCCGGAACTCTCTCTCTTCTCTCTCTCTCTCTCTCTCTCTCTCTCTGTGTCTCTACGTTCTACTCTTCGCAGCCATGGTGAGCCCCTCTCTCTCTCTCTCTCTCTCTCTGTCTGTCTCTCTGTGTGTGGTTTTTGAAAACTTGTTTAGCTCGTTGTTATACTGTCAGACTGATTTAAGTGACCGTAATCGTAAACCAGCGGCGTTGTAACAGTATAATTAGATCCACCAATCACCCTTTGTGTTCTCTTCACATTGTGCTCATTGATTTTGGTTATTGAACGAAGGGCTTGTGTGATTGCGTGATACTGTTTATCCGATTAGGAAGACGTAAAGAATCTACCATTCTATGATTTTTCCCTCAAATGTTATAGCTATATATCGCGGGAATGATGGAACTATTAGCAGCATACTTTGTTGGCTAAAATTTTGAGATTAAGGCTCCATTTATTTCCAAGTGAAATGCTTTACCCACAGAACTGTTCTGCCTCTTTTGGTTTAAGAAAAAGTGAGAATTTTTTTTTTACGAAGAATATTTTTCATGAGAAGCCTGAAGGTGACTCATGAAACATCCAAAGTTATTTTTGGATCGAGTGTTTTGATAAGGCATAGAGGTGACTCCACGGGCTTTGAGTTCAATCCCGTGGATTTACAATGTAGGGTGAATAGTCTCTATGAATTGCCTTTAGCTATTTCGGCTGATATCACACTTTCTCAGTCCTGTTCAACTATAAAGTGTTATTTAAACTTCAATCAAAGCGTTTAACATAAATTAAGAAGTATTTGTTTTCTGTTAAATAATTGACCGGAAAATTTTTGTGTGGAAACAGACAGTGCCTTTTTTTTTTGTCTCACTGAGTATAAAAGATTTCAACAATTAAAAAAAACTTTTGTGACAAGTGAAGCGACAAATTTTTGTCTTTGTTTCTTTCCCCTCTTCCAGTTTCAGGGTCTGTTTGAAAAGTTTCTGTGAATAATGAACCACATTCCTTTGCTTGCATTTTATAAACCGGATATGAGCCTTATAGTTGGTCGATGTTATATTATCTTGGAGTTATAGTGAAACACTTTTGTTGTTTTTATAGTCAAGGAGTAGGAAGGTCAGGGAACCCAAGGAGGAGACTGTTACTCTTGGTCCTAGTGTACGAGATGGGGAGATAGTGTTTGGTGTTGCACACATTTTTGCCTCTTTTAACGACACATTCATTGTAAGTAGCATACCCCTTTTTGCCTTATTTTGAAGTTTGTGGTGCCACATTTACTTATTAGTGGGATGTTTATCTTACAGCATGTGACTGATTTGTCTGGAAGAGAAACTCTAGTTCGCATTACCGGTATGTTGTACTTCTTGTTTCCATTCACCGTTTTCAAGAAATTCAAGGCTCTATGTATTCTGTAAATTTAATTTCAGACGAGCTGTGCCTTTCTAATAGCTCTTGGTGATGATTACTTATCAGAGTGGAAAGTCGCATTGTAGTTTTGTATAGAATGTATGCATTGGTACTCTTCTATGTAATACATGTAATGATGAAAATAAGTTATAGAACAAAAAACCCGATGTATAACTATAGAGATCTCTTCTTTCAAGAAACACCAGAATTTACATGAGTTGGTGGGAATTGAGGGAGACCATCTATCATATCTAAATACACCATGGTTGTGACAAACTGAATGGTCCTGATGTCAATCGAGTTGCCTCTTAATGAAGTAAGATTATTATTTTTTTTTGGTGTGTGGGGGGGGGGGGGGGGGGGGTTTGGTTGGGGTTGGTTAATTACAAGTATTTTCTCTCTTACCGTTATGTACAGTGGTTCAGAACCTGCTTAAGATTTTTCATAGCATACATATACATGATAATTTTGTTTGTGTTATTTCTAGAGTACGATTATATATTCTGGAGTGATTGTTAGTGGATGTAGCGCTTGCAATTAACTGCTAATCCTCTATCATCCTGTGACTTGTTATTTTGCTGTCCTTTCAGGAGGTATGAAAGTGAAGGCTGACAGGGATGAATCTTCACCCTATGCAGCCATGCTTGCAGCACAAGATGTTACACAACGATGCAAGGTCTTTGGTCTTTGTCCGCTTAATATTATCTGCTAGACTATATGATTGAGCATAAGCATGACCCTCAGTTAGTTGCTGAATGTTATATATTGTGGAGTTTCTTGTGGAATATAATAGCATATAGATATAGAGAATAACTTCATCAACTTTTTTTTTTTTTTTATATTGTAACGACGTCTAGTGGACTATTAATTGATTGGTAATAAATGCAGGAGCTTGGCATAAATGCTCTTCATATTAAGCTCCGGGCCACGGGAGGTAACAAGACCAAGACACCTGGTCCAGGTGCCCAGTCTGCTCTTCGAGCTCTTGCTCGTTCCGGCATGAAAATTGGTCGCATCGGTATGAAGAAACCTCTCCTTCAACTTTAATTTTGTCGACAGTTTTTTCTTTTGTTAGTAGTCTTGTAATGAGTCACTGGTTTCACGAATTTGTGTCGTGGACTACATTCCAAGTTCTCGGCATGTGAAGCATGCTTTATGAAATTATCATTGTTGCATTTGAAGTTTCTGCATGAATGGTTGCTAATGTAACATCTTCCACGTTGCAGAGGATGTGACTCCCATCCCCACTGACAGCACTCGTAGAAAGGGTGGCAGAAGGGGAAGGCGTCTGTGATTTGCTTCATTATTATGTTCAAGCATGTCGGCAGTTTTGTCTCGGATATTTGGATCTGTTGCTTCCTTTGTTTCTTGTTGGTTTTGGAACAGTTTTGTAGTTTTGGATATGGTTTAGACAATATTTGTTGATTCCGAGCACAAATCTTTCTTATTGCTGTTCTAAGTTTTGATTTATCCTGCATTCGTGTTAGTTGTTATAGCGATGCATGAGTTATCTGATATTCGTACTTGTTATGTACCAGGAAAGGTTGGTTAATATAGTTGGTGTCTCGGTAATCGGTATCACGATTGCATTGTTCTGTCAAAATAACGTGTCATATTGATGAGGGCAATTTTGTTATTTTATAATTGTGATGCCATATCAAATTATGAAGTAATTTTGTTTTGAATGTGATTTTATTAAGCGGCATTGTATTTTTTTTAATATCTATTTTGTTTTTAGTGATTCTTCTTATTATAATTATTGTATATAAAACTACACTAGCTATGCCCAAAAAGTAAAATGTGTTGGTAAAAGTTCAAATAAATTACTAAAGACACAAAATGCAAATCACAAAAAGTTATGTTTTTAAAAATAATGTATTTTAGAAGAGAATAAAAAATATTCAAAGGAAAATTCAACTCCTTTTATTTGAAGTTTCTAAACAAATATCCAATATACCATTGTCATCGGTTCCAATATAGGTTGATGAAACATCGATTTTTTTTTTTTTTAAAATCGAATCAGAAGAGTATTCATTTCTCTTGCAACATATATGGTTTGTTCATAATGATGTCGATGTCGATGTCGATGTCTGATTAACTTGATTTTGTGCATGAATGAAAAATATATAAGAACTTACAAATGGACGGCCCAAACCGTTAAATAAAGTCGTAATTTTTGTTATATAGTTAAATTGGTAGTAGAACACAGTTTTAGGTGAACAAAAAGACTTATTTCTAACAGTTGTTGAAGCATATAAAAAAAATTATAATTTTTTTCACTTGTTCTGAAAAGAACAGTGAATACTCATAAAGACTAGAATAACTCAATTGAAGCAACTAAATAAAACATGGACTCAAAATGGTAAGGCAGAAACAAGAAGATTAAAAATTTTAAATCGAAGTCCGTGCTAAACATGCTACACAAATGTATCTTGATCGACGGACTAAAGGTCAACATTACTAGCAATAAACATGCCAAAGAAGAAACCTAAAGAATGGACATATATAATTGATGCGCTGTATGGTTCTAGTTCTCTGTTCACAATAAAGAGAAGACGACTACCATAGACCCTAAATTTACAAATAGTTAGTTACAAAAATCCTAATGTTACGATAGCCACAAATTAAAAGTATTGGATACCATACCTGTTGGTTTCAAGGCAAAAAGCATTTGTGGATTCTCGCACCAGAGTCGAAGCCGAGATAAAAAATAAACGTCTTTCTTTAAATAGTAACAAATACTCATACATCAACACATTACTTGAATAGTAATTCCTAACCTAGTTTATGAAACAAATATACAAATAGTCACATACCTTTGTGATTTTGGATTGGATCTTTGTGATGTACCTCTCTAATGTTATTCTGGATCTCTTGGATAGTCAATGCGTAGACTTCGTCGGGAGGAAATAGAAGAGTCTGGAGACTAGGAGATGATGATTGACGAATAGTTGATGTTTGTTACAACGACAATGGTTGATTTTTCATGTGGATAGTTGATGGTTGAAGGTTGATGATGGAAGGTAAAAGTTCGAACACTGGTAGATAAAACGATAATGTCTGAAAGAATTGGAAGAGTCTAGAGATCAGGGGACTTTAAGGAGAGCCTTGACAAAATGGAAGAGTTTGGACTCTTATGACCTTTCGATTTGAAAAAAATAGCATTAATTTTAAAAAAAAAACTACTAAAAAAATTTAAAAAAGTGAGTGTGAAGGAAAGACAAAATGGTCAAATTGAAGGACAAAATTAATGAAAAATAATGATATAAAATAATAATTTAATAGTTTTAAAAGTAAAAGAGGTAATTACATTGTCTGAAACATGACGAGAGATCTTTAAAGTGTAAAAAACAAACATTTTAACTTTCCAGCTTGCAATTTATCCTCTATTTTAATACAATGGTAATGATGTCACATTGTCTCTTCATAAGCAGTTTTCCCACCCTTTTAAGTTGGCGGCTTGCAATTAATTGAAACCAATTTAAAAATTTCGACACTAATTTTGTGTACATAATTTTTTTAATTTCAAAGAAGCCAGCAAGACTTTTAAATTTGTGTTAAAATTTTAAAAAGTTATGTACGATATACTTTTATTTTTTAAAATTTTGGTACTAATTTATTTATTTATTACTTTTTTGAATTGGTAAAAATAGATTTTTAAAAATATTTATGAATACTTTTATCAAAAAAAAAAAAATATTTATGAATATTTTTTAATCTTTTGATCTGAAAAAAATAACATAATTTTTTTAAAAAATTTATTGAAAAAAACCTTAAAGGAATGAGTATGAAGGAAGAACAAAATCAAATTAAAAAATAAACCTAATGAAAATTAATATAAATTAACAGTAAAAAATAATAATTCAATAGTTTCAAAAGTAAAGAGATCATTGTATTTTTTGGAATCTCAAAGTAAGTCTCTGCAATTATTAGAAACGTTAAGGGAGGTAACTGCATTTTACCCATATAAATAAGAAAATTGCCATGTCAATTAGGGTTTCCTAAGCTCCGGAACTCTCACTCTCTCTCTCTCTCTCTGTCTGTCTGTCTCTACGTTCAACTCTTCGCAGCCATGGTGAGACCCTCTCTCTCTCTCTCTCTCTGTGGTTTTTGAAAACTTGTTTATCTTGTTGTTATACTGTCAGACTGATTTAAGTGACCGTAATCGTAATCCAGCTGCGTTGTAACACTAGAATTAGATCCACAAATCACCCTTTGTGTTCTCTTCACATTGTCCTCATTTATTTTGGTAATTGAACGAAGGGCTTGCGTGATTGCGTAATACACTGATTAGGAAGACGTAAAGAATGTACGGTTCTATGATTTTTCCCTCAACGTTATAGCTATATCGCGGGAATGATGGAACTATTAGCATTTAGCAGCCTACGTTGTTGGCTAAAATTTGAGATTGAGGCTCCATTTATTTCCAAGTGAAATGCTTTACCCACAGAAATTTTACCCGTTCTGCCTCGTTTGGCTTAAGAAAAAGTGAAAATTTTTTTTTCGAATAATATTTTTCATGAGAAGACTGAAGGTGACTCGTGAAACATCCATAAGTTAGTTTTGGATTGAGTGTTTTGATAAGCATGGAGGTGGCTCCACGGGCTTTAGTTAAATCCCATGGATTACACCGTAGGTTGAATAGTCTCTATGAATTGCCTTAAGCTATTTCGGCTGATATCACACTTTCTCAGCCCTGTTTAACTCTAAAGTGTTATTTAAACTTCAATCAAATCGTTCACATAAATTAATAAGTATTTGTTTTATGTGAAATAATTGAATGGAAATTTTTTGCGTGGAAACAAACATTGCCTTTTTTTTTTTTATGTCTCACTGAGTATAAAAGATATCCACAATTAAAAGAAACTTTTGTGACAAGTGAAGCGAAATATTTTTGTCTTTGTTTCTTTTCCCCTCTTCCAGTTTCAGTGTCTGTGTGAGAAGGTTCTGTGAATAATGAACCGCATTCCTTTGCTTGTGTTTTATAAACCGGATATGGACCTTATGGTTGGTCGATGTTATATTGGAGTTATAGTGAAACACTTTTGTTGTTTTTATAGTCAAGGAGTAGGAAGGTCAGAGAACCCAAGGAGGAGACTGTTACTCTTGGTCCTAGTGTACGAGATGGGGAGATTGTGTTTGGTGTTGCACACATTTTTGCCTCTTTTAACGACACATTCATTGTAAGTACCATACCCCCTTTTGCCTTATTTTGAAGTTTGTTTTACTTATTAGTGGGATGTTTATCTTACAGCATGTGACTGATTTGTCTGGAAGAGAGACTCTAGTTCGCATTACCGGTATGTTGTACTTCTTGTTTCCATTCATTGTTTTCAAGAAATGCAAGGCGTTACAGCATGTTACTCTTGGTCCTTGTGACTGCTTAAGATTTTTTCATAACATAAATATATATGATAATTTTGTTTGTGTTATTTCTAGAGTATTGTTATATATTCTGGTGTGATTATTAGCTGATGTAGTGCTTGCAATTAAACTACAGCTTCTGCTAATTCTCTATTCATCCCATGACATGTTTTTTTCCTCTCGTATTCAGGAGGTATGAAAGTGAAGGCTGACAGGGATGAATCTTCACCCTATGCAGCCATGCTTGCAGCACAAGATGTTACACAACGATGCAAGGTCTTTGGTCTTTTTCCACTTAATATTATCTGCTAGACTATATGATTGAGCATAAACATGACCCTCAGTTAGTTGTTGAATGTTCTACTAGACTATTGATTGATGATAAATGCAGGAGCTTGGCATTAATGCTCTTCATATTAAGCTCCGGGCCACAGGAGGTAACAAGACGAAGACACCTGGTCCAGGTGCCCAGTCGGCTCTTCGAGCTCTTGCTCGTTCCGGCATGAAAATTGGTCGCATCGGTATGAAGAAACCTCTCCTTCAACTTTAATTTTTACGACAGTTTTTTCTTTTGTTAGTAGTCTTGTAATGAGTCACCGGTTTCATGAATTTGTGTCGTAGACTACATTCCAAGTTCACGGCATGCGATGCATGCTTTATGAATTTGTCATTGTTGCATTTGAAGTTTGTGCATGAATGGTTGCTAATGTAACATCTTCCGCTTTGCAGAGGATGTGACTCCCATCCCCACTGACAGCACTCGTAGAAAGGGTGGCAGAAGGGGAAGGCGTCTGTGATTTGCTGCATTACTATGTTCAAGCATGTCGGCAGTTTTGTCTCGGATATTTGGATCTGTTGCTTCCTTTATTTCTTGTTGGTTTTGGAACAATTTCGTAGTTTTGGATATGGTTTCGACCATTTGTTGATTCGGACCACAAAAGTTGGAAAGATAACAATAGAACCGCTGGCCTTTCTTATTGCTGTTCTAAGTTTTGGTTTATCCTGCATCGGTGTTGGGTGTTATAGTGGTGCATGAGTTATCTGATTTTCGTAATTGTTATGTACCATGGAAGGTTGATTATATAGTTTGTCTCCCGGTCACGATTGTAGTGTAATTTTGAGGCATTTTGGATGTTTTTGGATTATTGATCTGTGCCTTGATTTACCATAGGAAAGTGTGACGTTAGTTTGCATCCACATTATCTGCTTCCAATACAGTAGCAGTATTATTAGATTGACCATCAGCATGTCAACCTTGGGAGTCATTTACTCAAGGCATTGGCACATCAGGGTATAAGCAGCAGCATATTAGCCTGACAGCATCCAGTAGCAGCATATATCAGAAGCACTTATAAGAAACATCAGTTTCAATCCTGCATTCTCAAACGTCTTCCTTTAAACTTATGGGCAGTCATGATTCATATCTCCTAGTAATCAGTAGCCAGCATGAAATTTCATCTGAAGTAAATAGAATTGTTTCCTTTGATTCTCATTAGCTTTTGTCATAATTCCACAATATTATTTGACTTAAATGAAGCAAAATAGTTATTACTTTTTGTTAAATAACGATTGTTTGGTTAATATGCGATGAATTAATTTTGTTATCAATGTGATTTCATGAAGTGGCACCCAATCGTGTTGTTGGCTAGACGCCTAGACTTACTCAGATAATCTCTCTTTTGGAACAAACGACCATTTGTGCAATTTTCGTGATCTTTAAGGCATTTTTTTTTCTCTGAGATGATCTCACAAAAGCTCCCCTCTACGTTTGTACAAATCAAACCAAAGGCCCTGGACATGGGGTGTACAAATCAATGTTGGTTTTTGTTTCTGCAAAGCCGTTTCAATTTGGTGAGTGTTTTTTGAAAATGAATTTTTGGGATTAAAAATCATAAATGGTTTTGTAGTTTCTTTTTATTTGTCTTCAGTCCATTTTTTTTCTAAATTTTATCAACTTTTTTTTAGTTTTTGGATGTATCAAGTGTAGATACGTTTGAAATGTAACAAATTGACAAGTTTACTACTAAAAATGAAAAAATTAGCCAACTTTGACTAGACATTTGTATTTTTTTGAATATCCATTTTGTTTGTAGTGATTTTGTTTTATATTATATATTTTTTGTTATATAAAATTACACTAGGTATGTCCAAATACTTTTTATATCTATTTTTTGTTATATCAATATCGTTGCGTGATTAACTTGATTTTGTGCATGAATGACAAATATATAAGAACTTACAAATAGACGGGATAAATTGTTAAATAAAATTGTGATTTTTTTTAAATTAAAAATTAAATGTAACATAAGAACTAAGAAGCAGAGGATTCTTCCTAGATAGAGTACAGTAACCAAACTATTGGAACTAGAAAAACAAGAAGGGAAGGAAAAAAATGCTGAGGAAATTGTTGCTTTTTGCTAAACATAAGACAGCTTTTGGTTGTGTCAATTTTTCTTGTATTTTGTTTGTAAAAGAAAGTTTACGAGAAAGGATTTAAACCATTGTAACGAGTACAACTCATCTTTGGGAACTGCTATTGGGTGCCCATTAGGCACCGGTTAAGAATTAAACAAATGCCATCACCCATCAAGTCAAAGAAGTTCACGTGCCATTTATAACATTTTGCTTTGTACTCTTTTCAAAATAACACCTTTAACCCATATGTTGTGTTCTCATTTTTCATTTACCCGTTCTACTCTTTTCTCATAACAATTTTAACCCATATGCTTTGTACTCTTTTCTCAATGAAACATTTTAAAATTTCTTTGTCAAGACAAATGATTAATTTAAAAAATTAATATAAATTTGACATAAATTTAAAAAAATGACCAAACAACTGGTGATAAAATTACCCAATCATTACAAGCGTAAGTTGTGAATTTTTCACTTTACAGATAGTGACTTAGAATTTCGTAGTAAAAATAAGCTTGATTTTATCCTAAAACAACTTTTTAATTGTTAATAAATTCTTTTATAATTTTTCTGTTATAATATTTGAATTTTGTAATTCTTTTTAACAAGAAAATCAAAAAATATTTTTTTATTTGATTAACTTGTTACAAACTTCCAAGCCTTATTTTCTCTGCAGTTTTTTTTGGGTGCTAATATCTTATTATTATGGGAAATACTAGACTACACACCGTCGTATTAAAATCACAAATGATATAAATTTTAAAACAAATGCTTTGAATCTTTATACTAATATTATGAAATTTTATGCAAATGGTATAAATCCTATTGAAAATGTAAGGAATTCAAGACGATTTTATAAATACATATTGCACATGCACGCTTAGTAAAAGTATATGTTATAGCACTTTCTTAATTTTATTTGAAAGTGACAGTGCTTTAATAAGTTCTAATCCTACTAAACAAAGAAAACAAAAACTTAAAATTTTTCCTTAGAATGAGTCCTTAATTGATTTGAGCTTCTTAATAGAATATTTATAATGCTTAAAATTTTAATCCTCTAAAAAAATCTAATTGATCTACTTTAAATTGGATAAAAATCTTAATTACACTATGCTTCTTAGTTAGGTTTTGAAGTAGGTTATTGATAATTCATTTTTCTTATGTAAAACCAACTAATCAATATCATATTTTTTACCGATTGCAAATTTTAAATATTATGTTGAATTTATTTTTCTATTTTTTGGTATAGGTAGATAAATAATGCATTATTTTATTTTGTAAAAATTATATTTGTTTTGTTACTCTATTAAAAAATATTAAAACTATTTTTGTGATAAAATAATAGGTAAAATGATTCATAATTAGACATTCTCATTTTTAGAAGTTATCTTAATTGTTTCAAACTATTAAATTTAGATGTTCTATTTAAATTTTCCTTAGAAATGAGATTGAATGAATACTTGAAAAAATTAATTTAGACCAAACCCAGCTCGCTAAATTGACCGGATTGTTGAAAGCCTTGGGGTTTATGGTAGCAAAATATTTAGTCATTGAGATCTTAATTTTAATACGTCACCAAAAGTATATTTAGAATAAAATATTAAATATTTTTTAAGTTGCATATGTTATAAAAATTACACGCTTTACATTGCTTTATTGCGATAAAAAAATATTATCAAAATTAAAAAAATATATGTACTAACATAATAATATATTTTTTATTTTATTTTACAAGTCTCGTGCATATCACAACATGGGTTATTGCAGTCTTTTATTACAGCAGGAGTGCTTTGTGTAACATTCAAAAAGATTTGGAGAAGTCATTGTAATTTAACCTAATTGCTTTATGGATCACTTGACCTTTGATAGGAATTTGTCAATCAAATTTGTAATATTTGACAAGTGAGTAGACACTAAGCAGTGCCCTTAGGGCGCTTGTTAACTTTTGCCTTAATTAAATTAGTAGAAAAAATAAAATTTGAACTCAAATAGTAAGGCAGACTGAAAATTTCAAAGCGAAATTCATGTTAGACCTAGTTTTCTTAAAACAAATTCGTAACTTTACCGTGCTGCTAAAGGTTTTTGTCGACGTTTGTCTCTCATGATATAATATTGGTTGAACTATTTAAGTGTCACCGCACAAGAATAATTTAGCGAACTGAACTGGTATTTTTGACTCTCTATATTAGAACTTAAAGAACTCAAAAAATTAAAGAAAACTCAAAGAACTCAAAAAACTGAATTCGGTTCATGGGTTTGAACCCGGTTTTTCAATCCTGTGTTTTTTTTTTTGTAGAATGCTGTTCGGTTGTTTTGAAAAAATCTTTCCCACGTAAACATCTGAACTCCTTACCAGTCTTCTGTAAGGAACGAACCTACGGCAAAAAAGGACCATCTGTGAGACCCCGACCCGAAATAAAGAAAATAAAAAGGAAAAATATATATATATATAATTGGTAAATTTGAAAATTCGGTCGAATTAATTCCGAAATATGTTAGAACGTGTTTTAATTCCGGAACTTGATTGGGCGTAGTTAAAACACGGGTGATTTTAAAGAAATAATACTAATAAGGGAATTGTGTGTTTTGTAGAATTGGTATAAGTTAATACACCAAATAAATATTTTTGCAAAAGGGGCTGGATATTTTGATGTTAACAGGGATTAGTTTGGCTAGTCATCATCAACTCCTTCTATTAGCTTGACACCAAGGTGCTTGTCTCCCACCTCAAGCTTCCTCATAAGCCTCTATAAAACATGTCCAATGATCTCCCGGCCTTATTTTCTTTTTCCTTTCAGTTCGTGCGTGAGTTAGTGAGAGAGAGAGGGAGAACAAGAAGAAGAAGAAGAAAAGGAAGAAGCCATTGAAGAGGTACTTGAACTTTGGGTATACTTCCTTGCTCTTCTTAGTTTAATGGTTTATATAGTAATATAACTATGAGATAAACCAGTCTAGACTTTAGATAGTGATTATGGAGGTGTATAATGAAGAAAAACAGAGGTGTTAATGGAAATATTAGAGAAAACCCATAGCTGAAATTGAAAGGAAACCCAGCTGCTATACAAAGGTCCAAAATCCCGTTTAGCACATTGATTACCGGTAGTAGGGACCTCTTGCCTCTATGATATGTTTATGACTTGTTTTTGGTGGTTAATGAGCTTGGTTGTTGATTTAAAGCTTGAAAATGGAAGTTAGAAAATCTGTCAAGAATTTGTCAGAATCTGGAAATTTCGCCCAGAATGTTCCATTACCGGTAGTAGGGTCTGTACTACCGGTAGTACTGTTGTTTTCCAGTTTTCAGATTTTGGGCAGTAGGTTTTACTACCGGTAGTAACGCTGGTACTACCGGTAGTAGTTGTGGTAATTCTGACAGTAGATTTTACTACCGGTAGTTCGTGTCTTTACTACCGGTAGTGCGGGGCACTGATGTGAACCTTTGCCTTCTACTACCGGTAATTTGCGCATCCATTACCGGTAGTCTGAGATTTATTACCGATAAAATATTAGGATTTTTATTAATATCATTGACCATTAAACATCAATATTAAATAAGATATCATTGATTTATTGTAGGAGATTGGCAAGATAGTTAATTACTCAAACAAGACAGAAGGTGAGTTCAAATATGACTTGTTACGTGTATAATTTTAAAAGCATGAAAGCATGAGATATTTCAAGGTTATATGTTGTTTTAAGCATGAAAATGCCATGCTAGATCATATTGAATTGTTCATACTTGGACCATGCGTTAATTAAGAAAACATTGATTAATACGTGGAAAGTGGTTCAAACGGTACCCCGACCGCTAGGGGATTAGAATATAGCGAGAGGTGTGAAACAAGGTTGTTAACCACGGCCAATGTGATTTATGGATGACGTCATTCCACGTATGCGATGATGCATAAGGGGGTAGCTCCCACCTACGAACAATTGGCAACCGTTTAAATTGAACTAAATGAGATAAGCTTGAACAAAGTCCTAGGCTTGACCTTTTGGGCTATGCTGTTAATTATGTTTATCAAGATCATTATGTTACATGCATTGTGCATATGGATAACATGGCAAATACGTAGAATTTCATATTTGAATTCACACTAGCGATGTGCTAATGATGTTGTTAAACAACATACCAGGTTCTGAGGAGGCGAGCCATGGACAGTAGAGAGATAAAGGACTCTTGGTTGTATATATTGCATAGATAGTATGTTTAATTTTGTTTAATCGTTAGGACTTGTTCGGCCACCTGTTAGGCTGACATTTTTGAGGATGATGTTATAGGATGTCTGTATGCTTAGTTAACACGTACACTTCCCTGTTGTTTGTTTTGAGGTTGTAATACACGTTTCCATTTACTCTGATTAGTTTGGCTTAGATTTTTGCGTGACAGATTGGAGATCCTTAACTGTGTTCGTTATAGGCCTTAACGGGATTAGCTCGTTGGCCGGTCACTAATCTATTCCAAATTGGAATGGGTCGTGACACCATCTCTCTCTTCCCTCTCATTAAGGCGTTCTTGCTTTTTACCCTACACCAGATCCAGCTCATGCGTATTCCTCACCGCACCAATCTTATGGTCTAGCGGGTGAGTCCTCTATTTGAAGTCAGCCACAAAGGCAACATACCTTGGGTCAGTAAAATCTCTAATCGTTCATCAGCTTTTTCCATCCACCCTCCATCAGAGGAGTAAAAGTGTTACTCTAAACATTTTCCCTCTCATTTCTGCTTAAAATGCCAAGGAGGGCCTCTACTAGTAACAGAAGAGGCAAAACCATTGCGAGCACCGTTCGAAATCAGCCGAAAGTAAGGTGCGGCGGTTGGAATCTGAGACAAACGAAGATCCGGAGAGCAAGAGGTGGGTTTGAGTTTGACATGTTTTTGGAAATTCTCATTTTCCATTAATTTGAAGATCCGAAATTTCTGTCTCTCTCTCTCTCTCTAATCAAGGGTTTCCAATAAACTATACCCTTCTTTTTTCAAAGAAAGTACGCAATCGACAGCTTTGGAATCACCATGTTTTCGTGCCTTTGGGTGTGGTTGCAATAAACTATATCCTTAGACACGGGAATGCCTTGGTTTTTTTTTTTGTATCTTGTTATTTTATCCTGATCTATTTGGAGGCAGTATTGTGGATATAACAAGTTCTTGTAGGACTTATCATTACCCAATAATTATTCCCATAAATCCCAGGTGAGAAAAGTATTATACAAAATAATTTGGTAGATAAAAAATTGAACTCACAATCACAGAATTTATGATTCCTTGCTTTCCATAAATCCTTAGTTTGACTGAATTGTATGTCTGTTGAGTGTTGTCAATGTCAATGGCATTTGTAAGTTCCGTTTGCAGTCGGATTACTAGTATTGCAGTTTGTGGCAGGTGTGCTTAGAGCGTGCTGTAGGGAGATCTGGTTTGTCTGGTTGCTCTGGTCTGTCCTTATTTCTGTGAAGGGCTGCTGCTGCAGTTTAATTGTTTCTGCAGCAGGGGTGTATTTTTGCTCTAGTTTGCTGTTGTTGTTCTGCCGCTAATGCACTTTCCTCTTTCTTGTGTTCCTAGTTTGTTCTGCTCATATATCTCAGGTTTGTGTTGTGATTCTGGTGAAGGGCTGATGCTGCAGTTTGCTTCTGCCTGCACCAGGAGTGTTTTTGTTTTCAAGTCTTCTGATGCTGCCTAATTTTTACGTTCATCTTCTGTTTCTTTTCTCAGTTTTTATATATTCTTTCGCCGTATTAAAAAAAAAAAGTATTGTACTTTGAGGCCTAAACAGATCACACAGAACCCAATAAAATTATTTCCATGCATGATGGTGTGGCTTGGTTAGGTTGATTATGATTATTGGTCAGTTTTCCATCAACAAATTGTGCCTCTAAGATTTATGGCAAGTTTCATATTGGTTCATATCGGTTACTGATCTCTGACTTTTTCAAGCTATAAGAGACTATCATGCTAGAATCAACTATGAAGATAAGCCATTTTCAGTTTGTATCTCCATGTTTACAAATCAAAGATGTCTGATTAATTTGTTAAACCTTGGTGAACGAGATGACAGAGACCAAAGAGTTCTGTTCCTTGTGAAAATCATACATAGAATGAAAAAAGGTTCATTTTGAATCTGGGGGCTGTAATCCCCCCAAATAGGGACAGCCTAAGCAATAACATCGCATTTAATATATTTTAAAATTTGACAATAGTACCAGTAGAAGTTTAAAACACAATTAACAATTTAATTTGATGAAGAAATTTATGTTCAGTAACTATTTTTTCATCCCAATGGATAATTGCACCACTGTCAGCATGATTTTTCTCAACTTAGTGTACAAGTTTCATATGTGCCTTTAAGATGTATGGAAAGTTTCATATTGGTTACTGATCTCTGATTTCTTCAGTGTAGGCTTGGTGAGTACTCGAAAAAATCTACTTGTACACACCCCGAAGAAGAGGAAGAAGTCGGTCTCCCCTCCCTCCTCTCACAACTCTTGTACCGGCATTATTCAACGCCGAATAGTACGTTTATTCCTGGCCTCAAGCCCATTGTCATTCTGTGGGTGGTTATGTGTGCACACAGTACTTTATTCTTGGCCTCAAATATCGTACACAAGCTGTTAAATTCGGTGAAATTTGGAAATTTTATATTTGTCGGTTATTATGTCGTCGCACCTCGACGATTTACGGATATGAAACACCACAACCATTAAGTTGTTCATTAACCTAATGTTGGATAAGTCGAGGGTTAATGACAGTGGACGTAGTAGGAGGGGAAAACATTTAATGACCACCAATGGTCCACTATTGGCAGGGGGATGGAGACTAGGACCAAATGGACCGGGTACAGTACACTGCGATTGAAGGGTACACAATTGAAGAATGGTTGGAAACTTTTCTCCCACTTGGGGAACCATACGTGATTTGGGTGGGACCCGGAAGCGTGTATGTTCACTGCATCGGACGACGTGTGGAGTTTGTTCATCCAGGTGCCATATTAGTTCACCTATTTAGGCACAATACATTCGCACTGAAGTCCTAAGTTATTGCACCTAAACTGTAATTTCTTATTGCAGCTAACTTACTGCACACTGCAGTCGTAACTTATTTAGGCACTTGACTTTGTAGGCTAATCCTGATGCTGCGAAGTTCCGCACAAAAGGGCTCAAACACTACGAGCTACTCATCAAACGATTCGCCACAAATGCCGCCACGGGAGCTTTTGCACAACCGTCGACCCTAAGGGCTCAAGACGCTGACGACAAGCTACGCATGGGTGAAAAAATGACAGTGTCAAAGTTTGTGTCGAATGAAAAAGGCGTTTGTAGTCAGGAGTCGTCGGCTTCCCACGGTAACCGCAAATCAGAAGAGTTTGAGAGTTACGGTAGTCCGAGAGGGAAGATAGCCGATAAGAGGGAAGTACTGTATGCCAATTTGAACGATTACATACTCAAGCGGTTGCGACAGTGTGACCGTGCAGATGTTGGAAACAAGATGTCAGACCCTACCTCGGTAACTGCTTGCATGAATGTCCTCAACGAATACATTGGAGTGCTTGAACCGCATGAATATGTGAAGGCCTGTACCAAGTTTTGCATGTCGCCCGAGTGGAGGGAGTCTTGGATGGGTGTTCATCCAGAGTACAGGGTGTATTGGGTGAAGGCTCTTCCGTGATTGGGGGTTTGGCTTGTACCAATATTTCTGTTAGTTCTGTACTTTTTTGTTAGGTAGTTTATGTACTTGTTTTAGCAGGCATTTTAGCTATAGTGTTTTCGGTTTCTTAAGAACTTTTAGTTGCTTAATTGCTTAACTATGGATAGCAGGCCTTTTGAAATGCTTATGTTGATGAAACTTGCTGGTGTTCCTAAATCCCTAATTGATCAATTTTCTCCATGTGTCCAGCTTCTGCTATATTGCTTTATTATGCCTTTGAATAGATTGCTATACAGAATGCATTTATTTATTTTTTAATAACAAATTGCTATATTGCTATATTATGCTTTAGTTGAGCTACTATAAGGTGTATTCAGATTGTTTACATATATAAATTGTTTACACATACAAGTTGTTTATACCACCGGGAGCTGTTACCGTTGTATCATTACGCCCTCCGACACAGGGTCGTGCGTGATGGAAAGTGGTCCCTCTGTATTTGTCGCAGTTGCCATTTACGGTTATTAATGGCTCTTCTGTTTATTTCATTTCTGATTCTCGGAAAGTTCGTGGTTAAGTAGTATGGTTATTCAGTACCCTTGGATTTTAGGTGATGGGTTAATTGATGGATTACGTGGATTATGTAATAGTACTATGAGGCAAATTACGCTGTTCGTGTTCGTGTGTCGTAAATGAGGTTCATTTCTTAGCCACTATTTTGGATTACCGTTGTCCCTAAACCACTGTTTTGGTCAGTCCTCTGATTTGCAAATGACCCCTTTTTATGATTTTATTTGATTAGTCTACTATTTATTGTGTAGTAAATTGCTGCTTCTTACAGTATAAATTGGTCAGTGGGACGGAACTATAAATTTCACTAAGCAGAAATGAATTTTTTTTCAAAATGTTTAGTAGGAGTGAGTCTATATATTTCATAAATTTTTTTCTGTATCTCGTTGGCTCCATTCCTGTTGATTAGTCCACTGATTTGCATGGATTTGTCAAACATTTGGAAACTAGTGCAATTGATTACAATATCATGGTCAAAGGGAATCAATGTGTTGCTTTAATACTAGAAAATGTTGTCAACATAATTGTTAAGTAAAACAAGCCAAAACAATGTTTGGAAATTTTTGTTCACAAACTTAAAGTTTACGGTTAAGTATTCTAAAAAAAATGCAAAAATTCCAAAACGAACAAGGCCTTGCGCCAATGGTAAGAGAAGATCATAAATTTACTGTGTTTTTTAGTATTGAAAATCATAAATTTAGGAACTTATTTATACGAATTTTGGCAACTAATTTTCACAATGGAGGAGATATAAATTATAATCATCTAACTAAGAATTGGTGAAAGTTTAAATTATGCACAGCTAAAATAGTTGAGAAAATAATTTTTTCACAAGGTTATGAGATAATTCAATAACATGGTATTAGCTTCATAATAATTTCATACTTCTTAGAGCATGTCCAAGAGGCTAGGTAGATGATCAATTTAGCTATTTTAGATAGCCAAAAACAAAAAAAAAAAAAAAATTCCAACAGCCTCAATTAGGGCTAGCTAAAATAGTTTGATGAACAGTAATAAGTTAAATTTGACTAGTTACTGTTCACCCATCAATTTTTTTTTAATGTATTTTAATCTGGCATTTTCGTCTCTCTCTCTCTCTCTCTCTCTCTCTCTCTCTCTCTCTCTCTCTCTCTCTCTCTCTCTCCTTTCTTTTTTGTCTTCTTCCTCCATTCTTCAGCAGAAACCCACCTTCCCCTCTTCACAGCTGAAACCAAATCGCCTCCACCAACATCGTTGCCTCCTACATCTTCTCCACCTCCTCCCATAGCACCCGCCCCTCTTCGCCTCCGACGACTCTAGCTCCATCGATTCAACCCGCGCCAAATTCAAAGGCCTAACACATCTCATCTCCTCCGGCAAATGCTTCATGGTTTGTTTTTCTTATCTATTGAAATTAAAAAGGCATTTGGAAACTATGTGTTGTCTCTATGAGTAATTAATTAGTATCTGTTTATGGAAGGCCATGTTTTCTAACTAGGATGGTTTTTACATGTCACAAGAATCAGCGGTCATTTGGTATAATACAACTCAATTTTGTTTTATCCTTCCTTGTAGTTGACTATGATTCTGTTTGATTATGTGATTTGGATTGTCAAAGGCATTGTTTCGTTGCTACATATAGTAAAACCTAGGTATGTGACTGGAAAAACATACCCATGTGTACATATATATTGTCTATATGTATACTGACTACCATTATAATTTTTTACTTTGTTTACAAATTGATGAAATCTGAAAATTAGACATTAGACAAATTGATCAAAATCTGGACAAATTGTAATGTTATTTCATTCTTCTTTTTGGAATTACTGAGGAAATTTTTTATGGAGATTTGGTTTGAGGAGTATTTGGTGCTGTGTTTCTCGAAGCTAAATTTGAACTATTCTGCCCTAAATTATCAGAATGGTTCATTTTTGTTGGGCGTATTGAGTATATTATGTATGAAAGTACTGCATGTGGATGGGAGATTGGTTGGTCATGTTACACTTTTTAAAGAATTGAATATAGCTAGTAGGATAAGAAGATTTAATTGATAGACAAATGTGTCCCAATCACGTGGCGAACCTAGTTTTTCACATGATAATGCTCAATTGATTCTGCAAATTGAACAGTTCAGATTATGAATTATGGACGGTAGATGGGCACGCAATTTGGGGCATTAGAAGGGGTCAGTGACTCCATATCCCTTTCTAAGGTTCAATTCCTTAAGCTTTTTGTAGCATATTCAGGCATATTTGTTAGATTGTGCCACCATTTCTAGTATTTGTTTATAGGGTTAGAATCCGATAACCCGATCCAAGTTTTTTCTAGCTGATTTTGTAGGAACTTTGATGCTGGATGGACAAGAGAAATTGCTAATGTGCTGGTTGAATTTATGCTTGTTGAAGGCATTCCTAAAGGTATGGAGCCTCAAAGTAATAGGATGTACTTTTCCAATCTTTTGGAATCTGGCTTGAACCCTGATGAATAATCTATGCTAGACACACACTATCATAATCAAAATGCTAATGCTAAAACCCAAGAAACTGAAGTCATTCTTGAAATGAGATCAACTTCTAAGAAACAACAACTCGGCGGAAATTTCTCTACAGAAGAGGACAAAGTCCTTGTATCAGCTTGACTTAGTATTAGTATGGATCCAATACATGGAAATGACAATAAAAAAAAGCTAAATTTCGGCAAAAAGTGAAAGAATTCATTGATGAAAGCAAGGAATTTGATTTCAATCGTACCGAGAATTCTTTGATGAATAGATGGTCTGCCATTCAACTTGCAACAAATAAGTTCCATGCCAAGGTTGAATCACTGAATCAAAGCGGCACAAACGATGACAAAAAGGTATTAGACATTATTTACTCTAAAGTATTTTTCACATTTATCAACCACATGTATATATAACTCGTTAATTAGTGTTCATTTTATTTTTTCAAATTTTTAACACAAAACATACATACAAGGAATTGTACGGTAGTGCATTTCAATTTGAACATTGTTGGCTTATCCTGAAAAACCAACCAAAGTGGTTTGTGGAGTGTGAGAAAAAAAAAATCACGCTAAAAGGCCAAGAAAAGGGGTCGCATTTTCTCCTTGTACTCCATATTCAATAAATCTAGGTGAAGATGATGTGGTCAAAGACAAATTTGTAGACTTGGATCGACCACTGGGGAAAAAGCTGAAAAAGAGCGATTGAGCAAAGGAAAAAACAAAGAGAGCACAACCGTATCTCAAATTTCTAGGGCGTCGAATGATATAAAAGAATTCAAAAGCAAGTTGGTTGAGAAGAAAATGGAGATGCTTGAAAAAACACATGCTCAAGAGCAAGAGAAGATTCGCATTAAGCAAGAAATGCTCAAAATGAAACAATTCAAAGAGGACGAGCGGATTATGATGATGGTTCTCAGTGGCTTATCAAAAGAGCAACAAGAATTCTATACGTACCGACAAAGGAAAATCCTTAGAAAAGGAAAAAGGGATTAGCTTGTGACGAGCAGTAAACTAATTTTTTTGGGTTTTGAAAAGCATTATGTCCACAATTTGTTCATAGGTAGTTTTTGAAACAACCATCCATATGGGTCCATATCTATCTGGTTTTTGCTTTTGATTTGCGGCATAAATGTGGGAGCTTGATATGGTTAAGTGGTTTTTGCACAGATAGTTTCGTTCACAAGAATCTCAATGCTAGCTGGTTCAATCATGAAGTTGTGCTTTTGTTTTTGTTTGATGGTTCTCAATGTAATGTGTGTTTAACACTTTACTCAAGAAAGTTGTGCTTTGGAGTTAATCAAGAAGTTGCAGGAGGTTATTTGATTCAATTAGAAAATTGTGCTTTGATTGTGCTTTGAAGTTATATATATATCTGTGTGTGTGTGTGTGTGTGTGTGTGTGTGTGTGCGTGTGTGCGCTTTGAAGTGGATATATATCAAGAAGTTGCTTTGTGAAGTCTATTTGGGGAGCAGATAAATTCAGAAGAAAAATGACACAATATCAATGTAATATGACTGGCCATTTCTTTGCCAACATGGTAATCAAAACAAAGGGGGTATCCAACGTCTTGCACAATTCACATTTTCTACAAATTCTTACGACCGGCTATGTCTTTGCCATAGATGCTTGACTAAATCCGATCGGAGTTGAGAATGATTCCTTTATCTCTATTGCGATGATGACTTTGGATAAATTCCATTAGCTCAGTAGTTCTTTCATGTGAGATTTCTATTGGAGGAATGTAGTCAAATGGATCGTAGTCAAGATCGTTCACTCCATTATCATTTTGTTCATTCTCAATAATCATGTTGTGCATTATAATGCAAGCAGTCATGATATCTTTAAGTGTTCTATGATCCTAGAAACGTGCCGGTCCTCAAACAGTTGCAAATCTTGCTTGAAGCACTCAAAATGCACGTTCTACATCCTTCCTTGTGGATTCTTGAAGTTGTGCAAAAAGTTTTTTCTTATTTCCCTGTGGAGATGAAATTGTCTTCGCGAATGTTGCCCATTGTGGATATATACCATTAGCCAAATAGTATCCCATGTTATATTCATTATCATTGATGGTGTAATTGACAGGAGAACCACGTCCTTGAGACAGTTCACTAAATACCGAAGACCTTTCTAACACATTAATATCATTGTGAGACCCATGCAACCCAAAAAATGCATGCCATATCCAAAGATCATATGATGCTACAATAATTGTAGGTGCACGGGCATGACCAGTGTAAATACCTTGCCACGATACTGGACAATTCTTCCATCTCTAGTGCATACAGTCTATGCTCCCCAACATTCCAGGAAATCCACGACTTTCTCCAACTGCTAGCAATCTAGAAATATCGTTGGCGTTTGGCGACCTTAAGTACACTTTGGGAAAAACTTCAATTATTGATTTAACAAATTTTTTTATGCTTTCTATCGCAACGCTTGCTCCGATCCGCACATATTCATCCACGTAATCAGCCCGTACGCCTTAAGCAAGCATCCTAAATGCGGCGGTAATCTTTTGAAAAGATGATAAGCTAAGCGTTCCAGCATTATTTCTTTTTTGGATAAAGTAACGATCATGTTACTACCCTATCATGTATACGACAAAGAAGTGAACGACTCATCCAAAACTTCCTCCGAAAAAAACGATGATAAAATACAGGGGGTTCAGCAAAATAGTCATTATAAAACTTTTTACGTCCTTCAAAAATATTGTGATTAACGACCTTGTGGCCAAGAATAGAACCATGATGTGAGCTTGATCCTCTCTCCTTCTCGTGTTCTTATTCACGTATAGCAACTAATTTTAATATCTCCAGCTCATCATCAGAGTCAGAGAAATCTGAATTGTTCATAATCATATTTTGTAGGCGATTGAGAGCCATTTAGTAAAAATGAAGGAAATAAAAAAATGATTGAGATGTTTCATCCAAAAAAATGATTCAGATGCTGGGGAGGTATGAAGTTTAAGCTATTTACAAGAAGTTCTATTTATACTTGGTAGATTTGGAAAAAGATGCTATTGGAAGCAAAAATGTTGCCATTGGTACATTTGTTCCAAATCAGCTGTTTGAAAAAAATGTTGCCGTTGGTACATTTGTTCCAAATCTGCTGTTGGAAGTAAAAAAGTTGTTGTTGGTAGATTTGGAAAAAAGGTTGCCGTTGGAAGCAAAAAAATTGCTACGGTCCTTGTCCATTTGTATTGCAAAAAGACAAAGGGAAAAGGCAAAAGAACAAAACAATATTTAAAGGTTAGTATAGCTATATTAGATAAAATTGTTGGAATGATGATTGACACGTGGCTGGCTAAAATAAAAAAAATAGATTATTGGCTAGGTATTTTAGCTAGGAGCTGTTGGACATGCTCGTAATTTCGTTTTTTTTTAACAAAGCTTCCAAAATCGTTGTCTTTAAAAGACTTTTGAGGTTTTTTATTTTCCTGAGATTCATTGTATATAGTCTAATTTGATTTGCTTTGTATGTCATATCAATCCAGTGCTCTATCGAAAATCCATGTAAAAACGTACAGCTGGTAATGTATAAGACTTGGACACGAAATATATGTAGTGCACCAAACGTACTATAAAGTTATCATCTTTTGATGAGGTTTGACAATTCTTTCGCAAAGCGGTGACTTGTAAAAAGGTTAAGGCACTAGTGTTGTGCGGTCAACACTTTTTCGATATTTAAATCAAATCAAAATAATTCTTTATGAAAAGAAAATAAAACGGAAATAGTAGTACGAGAGTGGTGAACTGTACCTATTTGCTCATACTGTAAGCACTTCTAGGGGCTAGTCATCTGTTACATGTGTAACAAGGAGGGGCATATTCAATGCTATTGCCCACAAAATCAAAGGAGTGGTGGTATGGAGAGTCTAGCACAGAATCGTCTAATGCAATCAGGTTCAGTTCAACGGAGTTTTGCACAAGCACGGCAGGCAGGGGTAGCCCGACCAACCCCACCAACTCAGTCGGTACAACAGGGACAGATGAACTGGCCGGGGATGTACTTATACCATCACAGAGAGGAGGTGATAGTAGTGGGAGCCTCAGTTGTTCGAGGTACTTTCCTTTTATCCCGCACCTGGGTTAGTGTTTTGTTCGACACAGGTTCTTCACATTCGTTTATGGCTCTTCCAGTTTTGCTGTTACCTTGGGTCTTGAGGCTAGCCTGTTAAATTATTTTTTGTTGGTTAAGATGCCAATTGGGGGCAATGTGGCCATTAGACACTTATGTAGGTCGTGCGTGATGGTGTTCACCGACCACAGTCTATTCTTTGATCTCATCATGTTAGATATGAGTAGGTTCGATCTTATTTTGGAAATAGACTAGTTGACTTTCTTTAGAGTTACGAGTGACTGTTACAGGAGAAGGGTAACCATTAATATTCTAGATGGAGACAGTTTTTTTTTTTGGGATACTGGGAAGATGTTTAGCCAGTGATTCATGGGCTGCGGGGTCGAGAGACTTTTGGCCATTTGTTTGCAGTGACCTGGGAGGATGAAAGGAGTTAGAATCGTGGAGAGTTATCTCGAGTAGTATGTGATTTTTGGGATGTCTTTCGAAAGCTATTGTGGGCTAACCTCCTCAACGAGAAGTGGAGTTCTCTATCGATCTCGTGCACGACACTTCTCCAATTTCTATGGCACCTTATCGATTTGCTAGCAAAATTGAAAGAATTGATGGTACAACATCAAGAATTGTTAGACAAGAGTTTCATTCGACGTAATACTTCACCATGGGGCGCTCTGGCCCTAGTTGCTCAGAAGAGTTTCATTCGACCTAATATGCAAAATATATTGAATATGCGAAATAAATTTTATTATTAAAATTAAAATACGGATCCTTACAATAAATCTCCTATTCTATTATATCTCGTTATTATATTTGTGGTGTCTCAGATCATGAATCTACCTTGTACAAGACATTTTAAAGCCGCAAGGGCACAAAAATCAAATGAAACTTCACAACTAATTGTGCTCGTTCTGAAAGAATTCAGGGATGAGTGACCTAGTAAGAAGTCCATAGGATTTGGGCTGTGAATGGAAGCAGTATTGTACAAGGCGGAAGCGGGGCTTACTTACAGTGATAGCTGCAAAATCTTCAGCTGGTACATGGACCAATGTGTGGACTTGACTTACTAGCCTTGATCGTTACAAAGGGCAATGCTACCACATCGAGCCTGTTGTTGGAGAAGAAAATAAATATATATTGCTTATGTAGCTTATGGTTTAGACCTTTTTGAAGAATGTTTTGGTTACTAATATGTTTATTTCCATCGTGGATAATATATTTCGGTTCAAAGTCCTGCGCACTCTATGTTTGGAAGATTTGCGAATCCTTGCTGCGTATGCTAAAACTTTCCAAGAGCCGCCATGAATGTATGCACCATATACAACGTGTGTATATATATTCAATATGTGTATATGTATATACACAATATGTTGCATACGTATACGCACATAATGTACACAATTAAAATACGCAAAATAAAGTTAAGACGCAAAATAAATTTTATTATTAAAATTAAAATACGGATTGTTACAATATATCTCCCGTTCTATCATATTCCTTTTTTACTATAGTATCGTATCAATTCTAAAATTTTGATCGTTAACAAACAAATAGTAGATTAAGAGTTTCCTTGGGCTTTTAAATAGCATTATCATGCAAAGGGAATGAGGATATAAATTCTAATTCTTTTAGTTGATATTCTAACTCTTTCTAGTTCCATACGTAGCTCTTTCCTTGTCCTCACTCATCCCAGCCTTACATACGAGGGCATTCTATTCAAACCCTACCAATCAGCTTGAATCTAACGAGTTCTTCCACACTCCAAAACATAGTATTAGTATGTTTTTGGTTGGCAAGCGTAGTCTAAGTATCAATCCTAGTACTTAATAGAGGCAAAAAATCAAGGCCCCTTCAACAATATTTCAAGTTCTAATAGTTTACAAATTCAACCTCAATTACTTGCATTTAAAATTGAGTCTAAAACGAACACTGAATTTATTAAACCACAGTGAATCTCACAGTAATTATGCATCTGCACCTCACTTATATCTTACCATATTTAATCCAATCAAAGCCAATACTTTGTGACTCTTCAATGCAAAGTGGATCATCCTATTTGCATTGATCACAAACAATTAGACACGAACATATATCTATGGCGTATCTGGCAACTAATGTTGCAGCCGTTATTTCTTGTAGTGATATAATATCTCACCAGCAAAGTAATCGGTATATTCTCATCTCACACCATAAGTTTCTCAACAAGAGACTTGCTATCCAACCCCTTGCTATAGAAGTTTTCGTGGAACTCTTTGACAGTGAAGTTTCGATACAGAGCCGATTTCTCCGGGGTTAACAACTCTGGTAGAGGCCCGTAGCAACGAGATTCAGCCCGTTTGTCAATACTAAAGAATTCGACTATTGAGATTCGAGGTTTCATTGAAGAGTTAGCCAACACACGATGCTCTACGCTATTATATTCACCGTTAGAGATAATCTGCAATACAAATTGATAGGAGGGAGTTAGCATATGACATGTAAAATGCATGGAAAAGTCTAAGCATGGAATTGTATTTTGTAATAATAGTTCAATATCAATATTAAGTACACCTAATAAGATAAGGTCATCATGTCTTTTGGTTTTTCTTGATTCAATGATGACATCCATGAATAAGAAGTCGACTCAATCAACCAAATTTCTTCTTCTTTTTTTTGACTATTTTGGTCATTTCAAAATTATATTGATATTTATTACGTATGTGCATTTATAAAATAAAACAGAATTGCTTATTTAAAAGTTGAAGTCGAAAGCATTTAACTCGCAAAAATCAGATATTTTTAATCAAGTTCATATTTTTATTTATATTTTTAACTCATTTAAAAAAGAAACCATCCGGTCATTCAGAAATGAATGCAACCGCCCTCTTCTTCCAACCAATGCTTGGCCTTCTTTCCGTGTGAACGAAAAAAAGGAATTGAGTTGGGCCTCTTAACTTAAAACACCGAAAAGCATTTTCCATGTCTCTGACCTATCTATCAATCCATCATCGTTTTGAATGCACATGTTCCCAGCCGTGTTGGTTGGCGGGTGGGTTGAAAGGGAGGGGTCTCGGCTTTATCCATTCATCCATAGATAGAACGATTCGTATGTCCGGGTGCGCCCCTACAGATAAAGCCGGTTAGGAAGGAGCACTGGAGCATTGAGAAAGAAATAGGTAGGCATTGGCCAGCCCAACTTCGGGAATCTACAGGATGGAATAGATGGCCAGGCGATACATACTTTTCCTCCTTTCTCCCATCCGAGAATGATTATGGGGGAGATAGTTTAGAGAGAGGCATTCCCCTAACTATAGATAACCACCATTTGCCGCTTTCAAGCTTGTCTAAAGGTCTCAATCTTTCTTAAGTTAAGAAGCCAGAGCAAGTGCATGTGCAAATTCGCCTAATACTCGAATCCACTTGGGGTTCTCCTTCCACTTTAACTTCGACTATTGCTACTTCCTCGACCCGACCCCGAGATCTCGAATTCTTAACAGACAGAGACTGCCCCCACTTCCCTTAATTAGCTTGTTGAGGAACGTGCTTGACTATATAGGGCAGCCCCAGTTCCAGTGCGCGGTGGGAACGGGCTTCCCAAAAAGCCAGCCCGGGCTGGGGTCAGCATAGAATGAAGGGGACGGCCCTAATGTTGTGTTGGCAAAGCCAACTTCTTGGGTTGCGGGCGGAGAAAAGCGGACGTGGGGACTCGGGTCGGGGCGCAGCGATGGACCAACCTATGGTGTGTTCCGGCGAAGCGCCGGGTTGTTGGTAAGGAGCGTGAGCGGGCGGGGAACTCACACAAGTAAGTGAAGGACCCCCGTAGGGCCTTTCTGAAGTGTGGCCCACACACGGTCAGGGGGGAAAGAAAAGGGAGGGGGATAAGGGGAGCCTTAGCCCTTAGAATCTAATTAGAAACCGGCGTGGCGCTGCTGGATGCTTCTGATCAATAGAAGAGGAATAGGAAAAAGTAGAAATGATACAAAAAAAAAAAAACAGACCGAATTTAACTTGTGATCAGAGTCGTGTATATATTGCATGCATGTATATATAGCTTCCTTTACCTGAAGAGCATCTCCGATGTTGATAATCAACGACCCAGGGACAGCCTTAACATCCACCCACTCCCCACCATGCTTCACTTGCAACCCAGCCACTTGATTCTCCAACAAAACCGTTAACACCCCTGGATCCGTATGGTGATTAAGCCCCAGTGTTAAATCCGGCTGAGGACAAAACGGGTAATACACCCCCGCAATCATCCTAGAAGTCAACAGCCCCGCCTCCTTCAAATATTTCCCCCCCACTCCCAGCCCTTCCGACAGTAGCTCTGCCACCATCTCCCCCACCCCCGTCGCCTCCTTGTCCCAGGCGACGATCTCTGACCGGCAAGCCGCTGGGATCTGATCGATGTCTGCCTGCTCCGGCGACATCCACACCTGGACATAGTCGTGCCAGCTGGCCGCCTTCGACCGGAATAAATCGTTGTTACTTGCGAACAGTACGCCGCTCTGCTCCGTTCGAGCGTAGTGCTTCGATTTCACCTCTTCCGGTTGTTCGTGGAATGATTTGAGAGATTCAATTGTCTTGTTGAGCACTGAAAACAAAAGATTCATGAAGAAATATAATGGAAGGAAAGAAAATATAAAGTCAACCCAAATGCTACATTAATTTGTATACTGTGAATGGAACTCACCGGAAATGGGTACGCCGTGGTTGATAATTTGAAAGAAACCCCAATGTTTGGCCGCTTCTCGGATATGGTGGACGATCTTTGGGCGGTGATCAGGAGAGTTTACATGAGAGAGATCTATAAGGGGAATTCCGGCTTCTTTTGAACAAGATTTCAGAGTAGACCGAGTTTCCGGCGTCTGTATGAAGAATTTAGGGATTGTTGTGATGCCGGAGTCGGAGAGGCCTTTGACTCCCTTTTTGGATTCATCAAATTCTTTCACCTCCTTCATGCGATTGTAATCGGCCAATGCATTCACCACTGCCATTTTTGTCAGGCTTTTTGCTGCTTCTGCACATGGTTTGCAATATTCCAAGTGAATGCTATATATTAAAGATAAGGGTAAAATGCACTGACCTCCCTTGAGGTTTCCTTCAAATGCCGAGACCTCCCCTGAGGTTTCAGAAAATACAATTATCTTCCTTATTTTTGAAACTATTAGATTTTCTTCCATTGCCGTTAGTTGTCTATTAATGCTGTTAGTTTTTATTGCTAAAAGACAAAAATACCCCTCTTAGTATCCTTTTCATAAGACTGTTTACTCTTTTTTGTTGAATATGTTTGATTTATTTATGTATGCATTTAAATATATGTTCGATAATTATATATATATAACTGTATATAGTGTAAAATAATTTTTTAAAGTAAGTTTTTTTTACTTCTTTTTATTTAATATGTTTAGTTTATTTATGTATGTATTTAAATATATGTTCAATAATTATATATACAACCATATCTAGTGTAAAATAATTTTCTAAAATTAAAATTTTAAACAAAAAAGAGATAAAAAAATCTTATGAAAAGGCATCGAAAGAGGGATATTTTTGTCTTTTAGCAATAAAAACTAACGGTGTTAATAAAAAACTAACAGCATTGGGGTAATAGTCTAATAGTTTCAAAAGTAAGGAGGGTAATTGTATTTTTTTAAATCTCAGGACAAGCCTTTGTATTTGTTAAAAACCTCAGAGGAGGTCAGTGCATTTTATCCTAAAGATAAATATTAGATTGTCACGTGGTAGTATTCAAACACGAGTGAATAATTACTCATTCCTTCAAGACGCTTTGGGACTTCCTTCGGTTTTGATTTGGAAATATCTGTGAAAAAATCGATTATTTTTAAGCATATTTTTCTATATTTTTTATATTTATTGTTGGTTTTAAATTTTTATAAATTATTAGTCTGTCTCATATCTAAGAAAAGAGCTATTTTTTCACATTCACGGGATACGTTTGGCCTAACTTTCTTTCTCGGTTATTTTTTTGTGTTTATTTAAATTTTTGCTGCATTTAACTATTTTGTGTTATTTTTTTGAATTATTGACTTGTCTCCATTGGAGAGATCAACAACAACAAAAAAAAATCCCAAGGGAAAAAATTTAAAAATAAATAAATTGAACTTGAAAATGTTCATAAAAAATAATTTAGCTGTAAACATATTAATAGTCCCGTATTATTGGTTCATAGGGAATTAAAGTCAATTTACCAATGAATCACGAAAGAAAACCCATAATGGACCTAGAAATGACGTGCCCCCCCTCCCCTCTTGCTCATTCTCTCTTAGTGACTATCCTTTTTTCAACTCCTCTTTCTCACACACCCATTTGTTATACACATATTTATTTTTTAATATACAGATTTAAATTATTATTCTTATTTTTCAATTTTTATATTTATGTAATTGTTTTCTGTAATTATTAATTTACATATTTTTATAAGTTATTAGTTCATCTTAATGAAATAAATTTAAAAAGTATAATTTTTTTGTCTAAAAGATAAAAAAAAGTTTACTAAAGACAAAATATATGCCTAAACATGATCTGTTTTGACTTATTTTTCATAATTTTTTTAATTTGTGGGTATATTTTTTAACTTTTCTCAAATATTTGGTCGAGACAAACCAATCATTAGACAACAAATATATTATTGATTCATGTCGACAAGATATTTTAAAAAAGTGAAGAATTATATTCAAAAATTAAATAAATCATAAAAAACAAAAAATAAGTCTAGACTAACCCTGTTTAGGTTTTTTCTTTTAATTTTTAATGATTTTTTTAATTTTAAGATTAAAAATTGTACTTTCTAAATTTTTGGTGTTAAAAAAATTATGCTAAACTAAAACAAATATATTTTAGTTTTAGTGATTTTCATAAAAATTTAATTGTAGTTATATTTCAAATTATTCTTGTCAATACAAACTAATAATCTACAAAATAATTTAACACAAAATAGTTAGTTCTTAAAAAAATTATTCTTGCCAATACTAACTGTAACATCCAATTTTATGGGTTCTTTAAAAAAAATTATTGTGAAGATAAAAAGTTGAATTGTTTTATTTTTTAAAAGAATTACATATTATTATTTATTATTACTTATTCAATTTTATTTTCAATTATATATTTTTTAAACGCAATGTGAAATAGTGAAAAGGAGGAGAGTGTTATTTTTGTAATTTGCTGGGGGATGATATTTTTGTAATTTAGAAGAGAATGAAAGGTAAAGAGAAAGAGAGGGGAGAGATAGTTTTAAAATTTCAAGAAAAAGATAGAGCATTTATTCAAGGATGTACGATTTTTATCTTTAGGAGGGGTAAAAAATAATTTCTATCTAACAAGTATAAAATTATGTTCTAAAGTTAAAAAAAATATTACTAGAACGACAAGTAAATACAAAAGACCATTTTTTCGTCTTTTCTATTTTGTTTTTAAAATTTGGATCATTATTTATAATTTTTTCTGAAACCACTTGTCGGAAAGACGAAAATAATAAAAATAAAAAAGTATTTCTCATATTTTTCTATTTTTTGAATTTTTCCGTAATTCACAAACAATTGATGAAAAAGTAACAAATTTGAATATTTAAAATAAAGTAAAAAATTAAGCCAAAAAAATTAGGCCAAATTCAATTAGACTGGATCACAACTTGAACAATATTTTTATTTGTTAAATAAATATGTTCTAATTAGATATTTATCGGTACTCAGTTAAAATGACCTTTACTTGGTTGTTTTATTCAACGATTTTTACAAATTCTATGACTCCAACCATTCAAGTGAACTTAAAATGGGGTAAAAAATAGCCAAATCCAATATTTTTTTGTTAAATAAGTTGTCTTTTTTTATATTATTGTTAAGAACATTAATTATACAAGAAAATTATATTGATAAGATATCAATAAATGATTGCAATATATTCTTTTGAAACAAATGTGTTTCGTAACGTGTTAATTGGTATTTGATAAAGAAAAATGCTAATAACTGCTTATTAGGTGGTGAATAACGTGTAAAAAATGTGTCAATATCCGTTAATCATGTATTAAATTCCATGAGTACACATAGATATTCATAAAATGTGTATTGATATTCGTGCTTATTTATTTTTATGTGTATATTATTCATCGTCCATTAGGCGGTGGCTAGTAATACCTTTTGATAAATATGTCTTACGGAACACCCAAAACTAAAATAGAAAATTAAACATATTGAGAAATAATAAATAATATTATTCTTTTATAGGGAGAAAAATTTTAATTTGTAGAGCTTGTTGTGAATAATACACAATAAAAAAATACTGCGCACCAAAACAAACCTTGCAGCTGACGAAAAAAATCAAACAAGTAATTTTTTTTGCTTAAAGGTAATTTTTTTACTAGAGACAAAAAATAAGCCTAAACATGATCTGTTTTGACTTTTTTTTTCTTTTATGAATTTTTTTAGTTTTTTAATATAATTTTTTTACTTTTTTAAAACGTCTCGTCGAAAAGAATTAATAACTAATCAAATATTAAGAAGTTAAACAAAAAATAAGTTTAATTAGGCAAAAAAACATGTCACGTGTTGTATTCATGTTTTTCGTTTGTAAAAAAAATTATTTAATGTTATATTCATATTTTTCGTTAATAAAAAGACTTGTTTCTTGCATGTATGTGTGATTTTTTAAATCTAATTAGTTTATCTGATTAGTTTTACCTAATCAGATTTGTTTTCGCTTAATCAAACTATACTACATGTTACAAAAATTAAGTCTGATTAGTTTTACCTAATCGGACCTTACTATTCTTTTATACTTTCTTCTTTTTACCACGCGATAATTAACAAAATATTATTAAGTCAGACAAAAATAAGGTTTGATTAGCCAAAATTAATCAAATAAATTAATTAGATTGGAAAAATCACACATACATGCAAGAAATAAGTCTTTTTACAAGCGAAAAATATGAATATAACATTAAATAAGTCTTCTTACAAACGAAAAATATGAATACAACACGTGACATGTTATTTTTTACCTAATTGAACTTATTTTTTGTCTAACTTATTAATTTTTAATTAATTATTAATTTTTCTCGAGGAGGCGTTTTAAAAAACTAAAAAATTATATTGAAAAACTAAAAAAAATTTCATAAAAAAAAGTCAAAACAGATTATGTTTAGCCTTATTTTTTGTCTCTAGTAAAAAAATTACCTTTAAAGAAAAAAATTACTTGGTTGATTTTTTTCGTCAAAACAAACTAATAATTGATAAAAAAAATTAATGTAAAAATAATAAATACAAAATAATTAATAAATAAATAACTAAAAAATAAGAATAAGAATTAAAAAAATAAAAAAAAATAAATAAAAAAAATAAATAAAAAATAAATGCTTAGCAAAAAAAAAGAATTAAAAAATAAATATGTGAGAGAGATAGAAAATTGTAGGAGCGAGAGGAGGGCGGTACGTGTGAGATGGAGAGTAGGTGGTTGGAGAGGGTGGGGGTGGGTACCACAAGGGTGTGTTTTGTAATTTGTGGGGGTAAGAGTAGCATTCTTGCTTTTGTAAAGTGTTTGACAAAAAGTAGTGTCGTCATATTTCATGGACCAAAGTGCCAGCCGAAGAGTCTATTTTGGCGTCTCTTACTTTGATTTTTGTACAAAGGGGGTTGGTGGAAAACAAAGGATGCAGCTTTTTCCTGTGTCAACAGTAGGGATTCATTTTTTTCTTTCAACAACTTCATATATTATGTGCCCTATTCATACTGCTATTAAGAATATTCACATAAGTTTCTTTTAAATTTTTTTTTATTTTGAAAAGTAATTCTTTCAAATACATTATGTTGAAATAAAATGGAGAAATATTACTTTCACAACTAGAAATTACCGATAAAAAGGTGGTGGAGATTGAGGCGCGGACTAGGTCGCTCTCTTGAGACGATACGCGCCGCCTACGAAAGATTCCGGTGTAAAAGACTGGAAGTGCACGCCGTCCCCAGGATACAACAAGCCCAACCACCAAGTTGAATACCCACACAAGTTTACACTACTTATAGGGTGAGAAACTCTCAAATAATACTTTCTTAACCCAAAAAAACAAATAATATACGAAAGGTATATGAGAAGAATGATTACTTCTTAAAAATGAATAAGCTAGCAATAAACCCTTTTCTTTCTTTATCTTTTTTCATTTCACTTTTTTCTTCCACGCTCCTGGGATTTATATATACTTGTATGGACATAAAAGAGTAACATAAGCAATGATGAGAGAATTAATATGCAATTGAAAGCATATATATCTCTGCTACTCCCAAACGTAAAAAACCATATCAACAGCCATATTGCTTTAATATGTAAGGATTGTCTACAACGGTAATATTAGAAATAATTACTATTAGTTTAATTTTAAGAAAATCAAAACGGTAAGACAATCAATCTCATAGTAAATATAAGAAATTGAAGACCGTTCATTACATTTAAATTAATAATAATAATTATTTTTTATAAAAATATTCTAACACATTATACATCACCCTCTTTACATATTATTTCTATTTTGTGAATGTTACAATGACTCTTTATATTTGAAGAGTCTGTAACTTTCCTATTTCGTAAATACAAAATGAGAGTTGATCACTATTCACCCTATTTAGAGAGTCTGATGTAGGATACATTAGAAAATGTGACTCTCTAAAGTAGAAAAGTAAAAATTCCTCTCTAATTTGGTTCAAAAAATAAATAAATTGATGTGAATGCTCTTAAGATAAACTGTAAAAAGAGAACAAAAATCTAGAAATTAGCATAAGAAGGGCCACATTGAAATAAAACCCACACCATAGGCACTATTAGTGTAATCTATCTATAAAAAACAAAAAACAAAAAAACAAAAAAACTATATAGGGAAATGTATTCAGACCACTTATCGAAGTGTATAGGGGCGGGCCGTAGCTCTCCACCTATCTAGGTTTAGAATATTAGATTAGTTCAATATATGAATTAGTTGTGTACATATTTGACCCAAGTTTGGCTTTGTCAATAATAGATCGATCAGCGATTGATTAATACATTGGGCCAATAGAGGACAATTCATTGACTGGTTGACCGATCGATCATCATGCGCACATTGGTCCGATCGGTAGATATTCATCCCAATCGGTCAGGATCCGCTCAAGAGTGTTTGGTTCAGTTGTATTCAGAAGGACCATGCATCAGGTGCCGATCGAAAGAACACGTCGAGACGCTCCTACTTACATGGGTAATCCCAGAATGACTCTAACCGCTCAGGACCCCATGGATGATGCCCGAAATTAGCGGTCTACTCTTCCCAATATGGAAAGGAGATGCGATCAACAACCATAAGTCCGTCTAACATCAACCCTTCTTCAATACTATTAAAGGTAATCTCCGATTATATGATCAGGTATGCTTCTACAGACAGAGTCATTACATTCACATATAATCTCATTATTGACTTGATCGTTAGAGGGTCCTTGACTGAACAACCACTCTCTAGTGACCAGAATTTTTTTCAAGAGCCCAAGCATAATTACATGCCCTCTCACTAGTTTTCGATACCATTAGTTTGGGGTTGATTATGGGAACGAGTTCTTCTAACTTGAAACAAATTCAACTAAAGTAATTAGAAACAATGGTGGATAGCAGCTCCACCCTTGGAGGAAGACATGAAGGTGTTGCCTCTTAGAACTAAAACCAATTGGAGGCACAAGTATAAAACATCACCTAGCTAGTGACAATGTAGGTAGAGCAGAACGAAACTCTGGTGCAGCAGCTACGCGTCAGATCCCTACCCCCAGTTGTAAACCCAGCATCGTTGGAATTCCGAGAGGAGTCTAAGGGCCAAGAGGCCAGATGCCAAGAAAACAACAGGCGAATAGCCACACTATTGGACTGGGAAAGGAGGTCCAACGAAGACCAGGGAGGGCAGCTCCCACTGAAGACTTTGCGACATAAGACGCAGAGATAAATGAACTCCGAGAAAAACTTGAAAGGGTCATGAGGCAAATAGAGGAGAAGGGGATAGGACCTGGTGATGAACAGGTGCTCAAGACCAACTTGTCATTCACTAAAGTGGTGATTGCCATATCACTATGCCCAAAATTCAGAACACACAGATGGAGCTCCTCGATGGCTTGGGAGATCTCTTGCACCACTTGGATAATACACAATAAAAAATTACTGCACGCCAAAACAAAACTTGCAGCTTTTGTAAAGTGTTTGACACAAAGTAGTGTTGTCATATTTCATGGACCAAAGTGCCCTCCGAAGAGTCTATTTTGGAGTCTCTTACTTTGATTTTTGTACAAAGGGGGTTGGTGGAAAACGAAAGGATGCAGCTTTTTCCAGTGTCGACAGTAGGGATTCATTTCTTTCAACAACTTCATATATTCTGTGCCCTATTCATACTGCTATTAAGAATATTCACATAAGTTTTTCAAATACATTCTACATCACCCTCTTTACATATTCTTTCTATTTTATGAATGTTACAATGACTCTTTATATTTGAGGAGTTACTGTAACTTTCTATTTAGTATATACAAAATGAGAGAATTGATCACTATTCACCTTATTTAGAGAGTCTGATGTAGGAGACATTAGAAAACGTGACTTTCTAAAGTAAAAAATTGAAAATTCCTCTCTAATTTGGTCCAAAAAATAAATAAATTGATGTGAATGCTCTAAGATAACCTCCAATACCACAAAAGGCGTGGGTTGACTATGATTTACCTAATTTTGTTTAGGAATATTTGATTTAACATCCTCTCATTTATGCCCCTCCCACATATGGATACCCTTTTTTTCCGTCTTAAGTTATCATGGTTTAATATTTAGGTGTGGAGATATATATTCATAGCCCCATTTCTTAGCACTACCCAAATGAGACGATGAATGGCTTTACCCATTCGTTCCTGAAAATGGATATCCCACGCTTCTCTTTCTTTTGTAAAGGAAAGTAGGCGGAACTTAGGGATTCCACTGAGGTGGCAAAAAACCGCAAAAAGAGAACAAAAATCTAGAAATTAGCATAAGAAGGGCCACATTGAGACAAAACCCACACTATAGGCACTATTAGTGCAATCTATCTATAAAAAACAAAAACAAAAAAAACTGTGTAGAGAGATGTATTCAGACCACTTATGGAAGTGTATAGGGCAGCCGTAGCTCTCCACCTATCCAAGTTTAGAATATCAGATTAGTTCAATATATGAATTTGTACATATTATGACCCTGGTTTGGTTTTGTCAACAATAGATCGATCAGCGATTAATTAATACATTGGGGCAATAGAGGACAACTCATTGACTGGTTGACCGATCGATCATCATGCGCACATTGGTCCAGTCAGTAGATATTCATCCGGATCGGTTAGGATTAGCTCAAGAGTGTTTGGGTCAGTTTTATTCAGATGGACCATGCGTCAGGTGCCGATCGAAAGAACACTTGCGAGACGCTCCTAATTACATGGGCAATCCCAGAATGACTCTAACCATTCAGGACCCCAGGGATGATGCCCGAAAGTAGCAGTCTACTCTTCCCAGTATGGAAAGGATGTGCGATCAACAACCATAAGTCCGTCTAACATCAACCCTTCTTCAATACTATTAAAGGTGATCTCCGATGATATGACCAGGTATGCTTCTACAGACACAGTCAGTACATTCACATATAATCTCATTATTGACTTGATCGTTAGAGGGTCTTTAGCTCGACGACCACTCTCTCATCACCAGAATTTTTTGCAAGAGCCCAAGCATAATTACACGCCGTCTCACTAGTTTTCGATACCATTAGTTTGGGGTTGTTTGTGGGAACGAGTTCTTCTAACTTAAAACAAATTCAACTAAAGTAATTAGAAACAATGGTGGATACCAGCTCCACCCTTGGAGGAAGATATGAAGGTGTTGCTTCTTAGAACTGAAACCAATTGGAGGCACAAGTACAAAACGTCACCTAGCTAGTGACAATGTCGGTAGAGCAGGATGAAACTCTAGTGCAGCAGCTATGTGTCAGATCCCTACACCTAGTTGTAAACCCAGCATCGGTGGAATTACGAGAGGAGCCTAAGGGCCAAGAGGCCAGATGCCAAGCAAACAAGAGGCGAATAGCCACCCTACTGGACTGGGAGAGGAGGTCCAACGAAGACCAAGGAGGGCAACTTCCACTGAAGACTCTGCGACGCAAGAGGCAGAGATAAATGAACTCCGAGAAAAACTTGAAGGGGTCATGAGGCAGATAGAGGAGAAGGGGATAGGACCTGGTGATGAACAAGTGCCCAAGACCAACTTGTCGTTCACTAAAGTGATGATTGCCATATCGCTTTGCCCAAAATTTAGAACACACAGTTGGAACTCTTCGATGGCTTGGGAGATCTCTTGGACCACTTGAAAACTTACGAAGCCTTCATGACATTGCACGTTACCTCTGACAAGATATGTGTCGAAATTTTCCCATGACCTTGAAAGAGCCAACCCTAGTCTGGTTCATGAAACTTACTTCTAGGGCAATTGACAACTTTGAGCACCTCAGCAAGCTATTCATCAACCATTTCTATAATTGTCGGCGTCCTCGCTTGTCACGCCCTCAATTTCGAACATAAAAATAATACATATCTTTTAAGAAAAACCTCACAATTCTCACCAATAAACCCAAATATTTTACTCATAACCAACCATCCAGTGAGCATGAAGCTTACAATGTACATAGCTTTAAACAAAATAATAATATTTCAGAGGAGTTTACAAGACTCAACATGCAATCTATGCGTAGTCCTCCAGAATGATGCATCATCTCATGCACTCCAAGCTCTCCATGCTAAACCCCGAGAGGATACCTGAAAGGGATAGGGTGAGCTACACAGCCCAGTAGTAAAGTCTACACAAATATTATGAACATATGAAATGAAATGGCATGCCACCCGATACTCAATAACCACATAAGTATGAACTTACACATTATAGCACAAATCATGCACGTACAACCTATCTACACATTTCCTCATCAACCCATCCATTTCTCCACTCAATATCCACCCGAGACTTTCAAGTCTCATCATTAAAACGTTATCATCCATTCCTTTCATAAACTCAGGATGTTCTCGTGCTAAGTATTTCACATTACTCAATTCTCACCACTCGTATCGATTCGAAGATTATCTCTCCAACCAGCACCTCACCCCACGGTGGCTAGAAAACATCGAAAGATAACTGGCACGTATCCGAATGGAAGCCAGGTAATACTAAGATTCAAGTTGCACATCTCCCGCCGGAGGCTGAAAACTATAAACATCCACCTAGCATATCTCCCACCGGAGGCTAGTCAAAGGTATTATACATTTCTCATTTAGTTCCTTTCATTCATACTTTACCATCCAATGTCCAAGGTCACACACGAACGGTCTATCAATCCCATGCAGTTCAGCAATTTAAAGGACATGACGTTCTATGATATCAACACAATTATCCGTTCTAGCAATAAAGAAAATGAACGACAAGGCATGTAATAGCAACCGTGCACCACACGTCATTCGCCGACAAACCAATATCACTTTCAAACCGAATTCTCATAACACGTTTCACAATCAAGTCGTTCCTTTAGAACTCATCATGAACTCACATACGCGGGTCAAACACGACAGACGAGGCATCTCAACATGCCGGGATATCAAACCATACTTTACTCCGAACTCCAATCATCCTAAAGTCCAAGGTACGCCAAGGTTTCTCATCCTTTCATGGAACCAAGAGCCCTTCACAACACTAAGACATATTGGATCACCTCTAGACATGGTAACAAGGTGTATAAACTCAAGGAGGAAGAATCTCTCCCATAAATATCTCACAACCCGACTCACCCACAGTCGATCGTACGGTACCTCGCGAGCAAGTCTAGGCCTAACGATAGGTAGACAACTTTCCTATGAGGGACAGAAGGGTGATAGTAGTCTCGATGCGGGTTCACCTCAATACAAGGGCATACTTGTCAACTCAACTTGTTTTTCACCGAATGCAACCAATTCCAAGTAATCCCGTTCCGGGGGTATCCTACCTCATCATTCCAACTCTTATTTCTTACCAGGCTTAGGCAGATTTTCGTTAAAACTTTCGAAACATTCATGTCATAAGTAAAAAAGGTGATTTATATCCAGTGCTGACATTATCCGATAATTTCACAAAATATAAGATTTTCTCTCAACAAAACACCATTGATTCTCGTTTAAAGCTCTCACATAACTTTCATCTCGTAGGTTAAAACATCATCCTTACCCGACTCCCAACTCAACCCAACCATCCTCAAGATGTTATTGAATTCTTCCAATCCCTCACGGTCCATCCTATAATTCTTCAACTCAACGATTATACCGAACAAATGTCCTTCGACACTCTCTAATCATGCACAGCTAGCCCAATGGGGAAACTTTATGCCAAGATTACGTGCAAGTGAGATGCATGGCATGCACAAAGATTACGGTATAATAATGCATCACTTTCATATATCAAACACATCCACATGAATAACAATCCACAGTTCGCCAATACCCATACAACAACCACGTCTCGCAATTTACCCATTGCTCATATCCAATGTCAATCGAATACAAACACACAAGTCAAGATAGTTCATACCCTAGCACTTCTCCCAACGGAGGCTAGACAATGCACATGTCGTGCCAAAACAATGGTCGTACATATATCCTAGCACTTCTCCCAACGGAGGCTAGCCAATGCCGATTCATGGCGTTCAAGATAGTTTATACCCTAGCACTTCTCCCAACGGAGGCTAGACAATGCCAATTCATGGCGTCTCCTAGCACATTCCCAACCGGGAGCTAGTCTCGTTGTTTTCCTAGCACCACTCCCGACGGAGGCTAGTGTTACATTTATCATTCACAAACAACTTATGTTAGGTCAATTAGCCCCATATCACATTCAATAATTCATCAATGCATAACCAATCCCAATAGTCTATATTCACGTCAAACTACCAATTAACGATGTTCCACGGCATAATACGCAACAGAAATAAAATCAGAACATAAAAACACGCGGCCGCCCGGTTCCCGTCCGGTCCCGTCCGGACGCCGGGCAGGCTCCGTCCGGACGCCGGGCACTTCCGTCCGGACGCCAATTTCACTAACTCTCTGTAGTTTTTCCTGGATCAGCCGTCCGGACGCCCATGGTCCCCGTCCGGACGCCCCGACGCGATCTGCAGAAAAACAGCGCGATCGCAGATTTCGCAAACTAACCAAATCCTTTCCAAACATCAAAATATACACGAAATAAAGACCAAAACACATCATATACACATAATAGAAGGTAGAAATCCCTACCTCAAGCTTCAAATGTTGGGTTTGAGCAAAGGAGGTGAAAGCCCTAGCTCGGTTGATCTTCCAAGCTTCGAATCCGCACCTCCCGGGTACCAAATCACGATCCGTCTTCGAATCCTTGTCGAGCACGATGCATTCATCCTATATCTCCGAGGAATTAGGAAACGGTGGAGTAGATTGGTAGAGAGGCTAGAGAGGGGAGAGAGCCAAAGGGTAGAGAGAGAGAGTGAGGTTGGGGGAAATGGGGGGGCTTCTCCTCCCTTCACCCAAAATCTGATTTTTAAGGCCTAAAGGGGCTCCCACGAATAAGTCACGTAACAAGACGCGCGCGAAATAAAACGAGAGACTCCGGGATTGAGTCCTGTAACTGACATCCGGTACATATCATAAATAATCAAATTTTTTACCCGAAATAAATTTCAAATTAATTATTTTTTTTTAAATTTCAAATTTTCCGGGTCCTTACATCGCTGACTTGCCACCTAGCTTCTAAACGTCAAGCAACGGAGGAAGGATTCACTGCGGGATTACCTCAAGTACTTTAATGATGAAGCCTTGCAAGTCGATGAGGTGAATGACAAGATCACCCTTACAACCTTCACGAGCGCTCCATAGTTGACCCAGTTCTTCTACCATTTATCTGAGAAGTCCCCATCCATAATGCCTGAGTTGATGATCAAGGCTCAGCAACACATGAACACAGAGAATGCCATTGTGGCTCATAGAGGCCAAAAGGAGGAAGTGAACATGGAATGGTCTTGTTCAAAGCCAATAAGACATCAGAACAGATGAGAGCCTCCAAAAGGGGGGCATGACAAGTAGAGGAAGGTTCGCTAAAGGTTTGAAGGATTTACTCCACTGTCCATCCTAGTCAAGCAAGTGTTGATGCGAATAGTTGACGACCCAGAGGTCCACTGGAGCAAGAGACTCAGGTTAGATTTAAAGAAGAGGGATGAGAGCAAATACAACCATTTCCACTGAGACCTTGGCCACAATTTAAAGAAGTAGGTTGAAGAACTAATTCAGAAAGGAAGATTGGCCGGTTTGTAATAGGTTGGCAAAACTGAGAAGAGCAAAGGAAGCCAAGGGAGCATAGGGAAAAGCGTCCAAGAGATCAAAAAATAGAACATGTCTAACTGATTGGAGAAATCAAGATGATCTCTAGAGGATTCTTCGGAGGAGGGGAGACCAACTACTCTAGAAGAGCCCACTCCAGAAGGCTAAGAATGGAGGGTGAAGCAAAAATCATGGTGGTAAGTAGACCATGAAAGGGAAGAAAAGGAAAGGAGCATCCGTTAACTTTTCAAAAGAAGATGCTAGTGGGGTCCAACAGCCTCATGATGACCCTTGGTAATAAAGGTCGTGGTTAGTAGCTACAAGACGAGCAAAGTACTAATTGACAATGGCAGCTCGACCAACATAATCTTCTCAGGGGCTCTCAATAAGAATGATGTGACAACCCAACTAGACGGTAGTGCTAGCTGTGAGGCCAATGTCCGGGAGATGGATTCTCAGTGGGACGTCCGGATGGGTGGTCAAGGTTCCCACATCGCTTGGTAGATGTAAGTTCGGTAGTATTTATAAGATTATAAACCTTTCTTGTACAAAGCCTTTTAAAGCCGTGATGACGTCAACACCAAATGGAACTTCACAGTCAAGCGTGCTTGCTCAGGAGAAATCCTAGGATGGGTGACCTACTAGGAAGTCCATGGGGTTTGGCCGACAAAAGCAGACAATATTGTACAAGGCGGGAACGGGTCGTTACAAATGGTATCAGAGCCTGCACCAACCGAAAATGTGGGAAATCTCGGCCCCAGACGAGGACGTGTGTTCCTAAGTGGGGGAGATTGTGACACCCTAGCTAGACGGTTGTGCTAGTTGTGAGGCCGGCGTCTGGGAGATGGATTCTCAGTGGGACGTCCGGATGGGTGGTCAAAGTTCCCACATTGCTTGGTGGATGTAAGTTCGGTGGTATTTATAAGATTATGAACCTTCCTTGTACAAGGCCTTTTAAAGCCGTGATAGCGTCAACACCAAATGAAACTTCACAGTTAAGCGTGCTTGCCCAGGAGAAATCCTAGGATGGGTGACCTACCATGGAAGTCCATGGGGTTTGGGCGACAAAAGCGGACAGTATTGTACAAGGCGGGAGCGGGTCGTTACAAATGATATCTAGGTTGATAGGCTATAGCCCCTACGACCACCACTTGTTGGATTTTTGGGTAAACGGGTGCCCTTAGATAAATAACAAAAATGGTTAGGTTTCTGGTTGTTGACTGCCCATCCGCCTACAATGTTATCTTGGGCGGGCTGTCCTAAACAACATGAAGGTGATTACATCCACCTACCACCTGATGATCAAGTTCTCCATAGAGAAATGGAATGATGAAAAAAGGGGAGATCAGACAATGGCCAGGGAATGCTACGCAGCAATAGTCAAGGAAAAGAGATCCAGGGAAACATTGGTGATCGATGCCCTGGAGGTCAAGGAAAAAGAAGAGAAAATAAAAGAGCCAATAGGAGCTTTCGAGGTCGTACAACTTGAAGACAACATGGAGGATAGGACACTTCAGGTGGGGGTATAACTCCTTGCTGACTTGAAGGAATCTCTAATTCAGTACCTTAGACATAACACTAATGTGTTCACTTGGTCTCACGGGATATGATCGGGATTCATCCTTAGGTCACGTTGCATCATCTCAATGTGGATCGCAACTTCAGGTTGATCAAAAAAAGCCGAGGGTCTTCGATAGAGACGAAAGTGAAGTAGTGGAGGCAAAAGTCAATAAATTGGAACATGCCAAGTTCATTTGAGAATTCCAATACCTAGATTAGTTGGCCGACTTAGTCTTGGTCAGAAGAACCTTACAGAAATCGGAGGATGTGTGTGGGCTTCAAAGACCTTTACGAATCTTGTCCGAAGGACAACTACCCGCTCCCAAGGATATATCAACTAGTGAATTCCACATCCGGCCATGAACTCTTTAGCTTTATGGATGCCTTATTAGGATACAAGGAGATACTGATGAATTCGGCCGATTAGGGGAAACCACTTTCATCATAGAGAGGAGCTTCACGGTAATGCCGTTTAAAGAATGTTGGGGCCACTAACTACCGCCTAGTTAACAGAATGTTCAAGGGGAAAATTGAGAAAAACTTAGTGGTATACATGGATGACATGTTGACCAAAAGCAGAACGGCTTATGATCACCTGGCCGATCTAGGAGAAACTTTTAGGGTACCAAGGAGTTACAGGATGAAGTTGAACCCAAACAATTGCGCGTTCGAAGTTGCGTCTTGAAATTTGTTGGGGTCTATGGTCAGCTGGAGAGGAATAGAAGCTAACCTAGAGAAGATACAAGCAATACTCGACATGCAATGCCCAGGATGGTGATGGAGGTCCAATTCCTAACCGGAAGAGTGGCCGCCATGAATGTATGCACCATATACAACGAATATATATATATATATATATATATATATATATATATATATATATTTTTTTTTTTTTCAGTATGTATACATGTATAAACACAATATGGTGCATATGTATACATATTATGTACATAACAAAAATACGCAAAATAGATTTTGTTATTAAAATTAAAATATAGATCTTTACAATAAATCTCTCATTTTACTATATTCCGTTCTTATTATATCTATCATATCATTCTAAAATTTTAATCGTTAATAAAAGGGTAGTTAGATTAAGACTTATCAAGAGCTTTTAAATAGAACTATCATGCAAAGGGAATGAGGGTTTGAATTCTAGCTCTTTTAGTTGATATTATAACTCTCTCTCCTTCCATACGTAGCCCTTCCCTACCATCATTAATCTGAGCCTTTCATTTCCACACTCCAAAGCATATTCTTACTATGTTTTTTGGTCGCCAAGTGTAGTCTCAGTATCAATCTTAGTACTTAATAGAGACAAAAAATCAAACTTCCTTCGATAATATTTCAAGTTCTAATAGTATACAAATTCAACCTCAATTACTTGCATTCAAAATTGATCTAAAACGAGCATTGAAGTTATCAAATCACAATGAATGTCACAATAATTATGCATATGCACCTCACTTATTTCTTACCATATTTAGCCAATCAAAGCCAATACTTTGTAACTTTGCAATGCAAAGTGGATCATCCTATTTGAACTGTTCACAAACAATTAGATACGAACATATATCTATGACATATATGGCTATAGTATATATGGCGACTAATATTGTAGCCGGTATTTCTTCTAGTGATATATACCATAATGTCTCACGAGCGAAGTATCGATAAATTCTCATCTCACACCTTAAGTTTCTCGACAAGAGACTTGCTATCCAACCCCTTGCTAAAGAAATTTTCGTGGAACTCTTTGACAGTAAAGTTTCGATACAGAGCTGGTTTCTCCGGGGTTAATAACTCTGGCAGAGGCCCGTAGCAACGAGATTCAGCCCGTTTGTCCATGTTAAAGAATTCGACTATTGAGATTCGAGGTTTCATTGAAGAGTTAGCCAGCACACGATGCTCTACGCTACTATACTCACCGTTAGAGATAATCTGCAATACAAATTGATAGGAGGGAGTTAGCATATGACATGTAACATGCATAGAAAAGTCTAAGCATGGAATTGTATTTTGTAATTGGACAAGATCAATAGTAAGTACACCTAATAACATAAGGTCCTTATGTCTCCTATTTTTTCCTTGATTCAATGATGACATCACATCAATGAATAAGAAGTCGACCCGATCAACCAAATTCCTTCCTCTTTTTGTGACTATTTTGGTCATTTCAAACTTATGTTGACATTAGTTACATATGCATTTATAAAATAAAAAAGAATTGCTTATTTAAAAGTTGAAGTCGAAAGATATTTTTAATCTAGTTCATATTTTTATTTATGTTTTTAACTCATATAAAAGTAAAATTATAGTAAATAGAAATTTAAAAAAAAAGGACCGAATTTCATTAATTAAGAAGAGATATGTAACATAATTATGGAGTATGAGGCCTTGAATTTTATGCTAATAGATCACAATCGACAGTTTAAAATGACCAACTAAATCGCTAACCAGTGGTAGAGCGAATGAACCGTAAACCCTGATATTTTGCGATCGAAACTCGGCAACTTAGTATTTGGGGCCACTGGAAGTTATATCCAGTTGTTAGCTTCAGGGCTCCGAGAACTAGTCATTAATTTAGGTGGAGATTCTCTCAAATGTCACGCTAGCTAGATCTCAAGCAAACCGGTTACCTCAGTTATAAAAACAAAAACTTACGTATGAATATATTGTACGCATGTATAGCTTCCTTTACCTGAAGAGCATCTCCTATGTTGATAATCAATGACCCAGGGACAGCCTTAACATCCACCCACTCTCCACCATGCTTCACTTGCAACCCAACCACTTGATTCTCCAACAAAACCGTCAACACCCCTGGATCCGTATGGTGATTAAGCCCCATTGTCAAATCCGGCTGAGGACAAAACGGGTAATACACCCCCGCAACCATCCTAGAAGTCAATAGCCCCGCCTCCTTCAGATATTTTCCCGCCACTCCCAGCCCTTCCGATAGTAGCTCTGCCACCATCTCCGCCACCCCCATCGCCTCCTTGTCCCAAGCGACAATCTCTGACCGGCACGCTGATGGTATTTGATCGATGTCTGCCGGCTCAGGCCACATCCACACCCGGACATAGTCGTGCCAACTGGCCGCCTTCGATCGGAATAAATCGTTGTTGCTTGCGAACATTACGCCACTCAGCTCCTTTCGACCGTAGTGCTTCGATTTCACCTCTTGCGGTTGTTCGTGGAATGATTTAAGAGATTCAATTGTCTTGTTGAGCACTGAAAACAAAAGATCCATGAAGAAATTAATGGAAGCAAAGAAAGTATATAGTCAATTTGTATATGTAGTGTATGTACTTTTTTTTTTTTTTTGAATTATCTTATATTCATAACATTGTATATAAAAATTCATTATATCAATTTTAAATATCATAACATTTGAACATTATGAATTATGGTCTTGATATTATTATGTTTTGAACAGTTGTCGCATTAACGTTTTGTGAAGATATTAGAAATTTCATACAAAACATCGGGTCCATTTGGAAATTTCTACACATCCCAAGGGACATGTTATAGATGTTAGGAAGAACAAATTTCTGTTTCTAACAGACATGTTTTGTGTCCCACCGCATGCAAATCGTTGCTGTTTCTAAGAGAACAATAGTTTAGAAACAAAAATTTTGCCCACGCTGGAAGTGTTTGTTGACGAACTTAATGTAGAACTTTGGAACTTCGACTAACATTGACGACACATCTCTTTACTTTAAAACAACTGTTTTGTATGTTGTGATGAAAAAGATACCTGCATTCATCATCACCAGAGTCACCCCTCGGAACAAGTTGTGTAACAACATCCCGACATTTATTGCCTAGAGGGGATGGATCTCGATATGCATTGTATGTACATAGAAACGTATGTTATTTAATGGAATTGTTCTTAAAATAATTTACGAAAGTGTGTTATGGAATTACAAAGACCTCCGTTCATTTACCAATAAAAAATTGTAGACGCTATGATTGGAACGAGGTTGAACCTTGAGCGCAAGTTTGTAACGTTGTAGTAAGATATCTCTAACACAATAACACGTGTAGGAAGTGTGGTTGAGATTGATACTTGTCTTTCGTTAGGTATCTTGTGTCGGGGATGTAACATCATAAAGTCTTGACTTGTTCTATAACTTTGTTTTCCAAGTGCAATGAAGCAGGGTGTTTTAAGTTGGATATTGCCTAGAGGGGATGGATCTCGATATGCATTGTACGTACATAGAAACGTATGTTATTTAATGGAATTGTTCTTAAAATAATTTACGAAAGTGTGTTATGGAATTACAAAGACCTCCGTTCATTTACCAATAAAAAATTGTAGACGCTATGATTGGAACAAGGTTGAACCTTGAGTGCAAGTTTGTAACGTTGTAGTAAGATCTCTCTAATGCAATAACACGTGTAGGAAGTGTGGTTGAGATTAATACTTTTCTTTCATTAGGTATCTTGTGTCGGGGATGCAATATCATGAAGTATTGACTTGTTCCGTAACTTTGTTTTTCAAGTGCAATGAAGCGGGGTGTTTTAAGTTGGATATTGCAGTGTACCCATCGAAATGACATCTCAAAACTCAAGCACCAATTTGAGGTGGGGACGTAGGTTGTGACTGTGGCGAAGGACCATGCAACGTACAAATTTCTGGCTCAACCCATAACCTCAGGAGGTGATATTTTGTATGCCCGTGTAACATGATAAATATGTTGCATGGCTATGAAATTGTTGTACAATTGTCATTCATCCACTTATCAAACTTGCAAGTGAAATTGATGCTATATGTTGTTCAACCTTGCAAGAACTAGATTGGATAGTGCATGGATCCAAAGCCCAACATGGCGCGGATGGCAACCATCGCCGGCATTGAAAATAAGCTATTCAAAACAATGGATGCCATTGGCGGTGTCATCCGCGAATTGTGCATTATCATGAAGTTGTTGGCAATCATATGCATTGTACATTTCATTTTTGTATTGCATTCGATCTTCATGTGAACGTAATGTTGTTGTTGAACTCAGACTTAAGATGTCGTTGGTTATTTTGTTGTTGTACTTAGGTGTGGATTTTTTGTTCTTGCTTATGTATCGCACCATACTCTCTCTCTCTCTCTCTCTCTCTCTCTCTCTCTATATATATATATATATATATATATATATATATATATATATATATATATATATATATATATATATATATATATATATCATTGTCGATATATTAGTTCCTTTTGAAAGGTTATTTATTCGCTATTGTTAGCCGACATATCTTTCTTGGTATGTGACGTTGAAACAATTAATTTATGTTTGTTAAGGTAGTTCACATGCAACCAGATGCTTTCATCATTGGGGCTTCCAAGTTGGGTGTGGAAGCATCACAAGAAAATAGTGCACGCCGAGCTAATTGATCTTTATCTCTAACGAAGTTGTTCCTCCTATTGGTAGATGTTGAGATTGAGAAGGGAGGTCGGTCCATTGCTCACATGGAGCAGCTTTTATTGTGACACTCTAGTTAGGCTGTGAGGCTGGCGTTTGGGATATGGTGTCTCGATGAAACGTACGGATGGATGGTCAAGGATTCCACATCGCTTGGTGGATGAAGTTCGGTGGTATTTATAAAATTATAAACTTTTCTTGTACAAGACCTTTTAAAAGTTGTGAGAGTGCCAAAATCTATTAGAACTTCACAATTAAGTGTGCTCGTCTTTGAGTAATCTAAGGATGAATGACCTACCAGAAAGTCCTTGGGGTTTGGGCAAGTAAAGTGAATAATATTGTACAAGGTAGGAGCAGGTCATTAGAAAACCTAAGTGAGAGAGATTGTGACATCTCAACTAGGTTGTGGTGCCAACTGTAAAGCTGGCGTTCGAAAGATGGTGTCTCAATGGGACGTTCGGATGGGTTGTCAAGAGCCTCACATCGCTCATGAATATAAGTTTTGTGGTATTCATATGATCATAAATTTTCTTTATACAAGGCTTTTTAAAAGCCGTGAAGGTGCCAAAATCCATAATAATTTCATAGTTAAAGACACTCGTCCTAGAGCAAGGATGGGTGACCTATTGGGAAGTTCTTGGAGCTTAGACAACTAAAACAGATAGTATTGTACAAGACATGAGCGAGTCGATACATTTATGGGCTGAGATTGTTATGGCTTTGTTCGAGTACCAGGGTGGTTATGAATACAAGACAATGTAAGAACAAGTACCAAATGCCAAAGAAGGAATTGTAGGCATGGAGCTCCTCTTCGACGCCAGAAGGGGTGCAACTGGATTGGACATGGATCCAGAGTTGGATACCTTCACAACACTTGACCATTTTTGGGTTTGACTCGAAGTGGTGAGTCTCATTATTTACCTTCCATTTACGTTGATTTACAACACTTGGACGTATATTTCATTTGTTTTGTTGTAAATATGTTCCATCGCAATATTAGTATAGTTATTGAACTTGTCTATACTCATGAATTGAATTTGTCACTTGCAATCCTATATTACACTTGCGAGATACGTTGTTTAGATACAAATTGCAAAGTTGTGAACTTTCTTGTTTACACTAGATTTGTTTTACCGCTAATAAGTTGTATATAGTTGGAAGTTCAATTACATGTTTGTAGTTGTTCACTAAATTGTTTGGACATGTTTTATCACTAAACTACAAACATTGTTGGATTTGTATATAGTTTTACATACTTGGAAGTTGTATATACCGACCATTTGGATAAGTTCAATTACATGTTTCAAGTTCTATGCTCCATTCTTTGTGACATATCGAAACTTTGTAGATTCTTAGTTCATTCGACAAGAACAATCAAAAAATAAATCAAATTGTGAAAATTAAAAAAATATATATAAATAGTCTACAAAGTTTATCTGTTTTTAAATATTTTTATCTTTAATGAACTTTTAAAATTTTTGTTCAAAATTCACTTTTTATTTCTCTTATTCAGATTGATCAATAATTTACAAAATTTAACGGAAAACTAAAAAAGATACATAAAAACAAACAAAACAAAACACAATTAATGCAAGAGGTAAGTAAGGCCAAACAGAATTAATGACAGAGACCAATTGAATGAAGAAAGTAAAGATTATGAGCAAAAGATTTATTTATTTTTTTAAAAATAAAAAAGTTTGGAAGATACAGTTTTTACTGTATTTGGCGTTTTTAACATTATCTATGCAAATTCATAAAATATTAAATAACATCTACTGTATATATAACCCAAAAAAGCTAATAATTGAGTCCAAACACTGTACATTTGTTTTTTAAAGATTAGGCATATTCTCTTTCCTTGAAAGTTGTCTATTTTTCTTTTTCTTATCTATTGTTGTGAACGGATCAACTCACCGGAAATGGGTACGCCGTGGTTGATGACTTGAAAGAAACCCCAATGTTTGGCCGCTTCTCGGATATGGTCGACGATCTTTGGGCGGTGATCAGGGGAGTTTATTTGAGAAAGATCTATAAGGGGAATCCCGACTTCTTTTGAACAAGATTTCAGAGTAGATCGAATTTCCGGGGTCTGTATGAAGAATTTAGGGATCATTGTGATGCCGGAGTCGGAGAGGCCTTTGACGCCCTGTTTGGATTCATCAAATTCCTTCACCTCCTTAATGCGATTGTAATCGCCCAATTCACTCACCACTGCCATTTTTCTCAGACTTCTTCTGGGTTTATAGCAAAGGTCCCAACTCTCTCCAGTATTAAAACGAGAGTGGAGTGCCACGTAATAATGCTCCAGAACCTAGCAATCATTCTTGTGCGGAAAAGTCTAGGGTCCGTAAATTTAGAATAAAAAAGTGTGCTGAATTTAAAAGTCTAAATAAATTATGATCTTTAATTTTAAATCAAGTAAAATATTTACTTAGTCCCTAAACTATGTTCAAAATTTTTGAAATATCTTTTAATTATCAATTTTATTTATTTAGTCTCTAAACTATTAATTCGGACTTTAAAAAGTCTAATTACTAATATTAATTTAAGATCCATTAAGAACTATTAATGGGAAAACTTAATTACAATTTCAGTTTGTAGTGATGGAACTCAAAATATAATTTCAATCCCTAAATATGAATCAAATAAGTTTAACTGTCGTGAATTTTCACGAATTAAAGATGCAAACATAACTCCTCCCAAAAGAGAATAAAATGACGAGAAAATGTTGAGTTCTTCTATTTTGTTTTTGATTTTTTGTATTTTAAATTACTTTGTATGTTCACGAGGACTACGATATTGTATAGGTAAAACAGTAGCAGTGGAAAAAGTTACTGATGTTTCTTCTATTGCTAGTGCTTAAAAACAATTTTGAATAGAGGTAAAGAGTTACTAATACTTTCATTTTATTTTGCATAAATAAGTGAAAGTTTTTTACCTTTCCTTTGGTCTGGTATTATAAGCCGAGATATTGGGTTCTTATTTTCTATGCTTCTGGTTTCTTTCTCGTCATTTTATTCCCTTTTTCGGAGGAGTTTAAGCATCAATGTAAGTTGTGTTTAGATCTTTAACTCGTGAAGGTCCTGACAGTTAAACTTGTGATTCATATTTAGAAACTAAAATTGTGCTTAAAGTCTCCTCCTAATGGACTAAAATTATAATTAAGTTTCCCTCTTAACGGTTCCTAACAGATGTTAGTAATTTAACTAAATAAAGTCTAAATCAATAGTTTAGGGATCAGAAACAATGGTGAATACCGGCTCCACCCTCGGAGGAAGACTTGAAGGTGTTGCTTCTCAGAACTAAAATCGATTAGAGGCACAAGTGCAAAATCTCACCCAGCTAGTGACAACGCTAGTAGAGTAGAATGGAACTCTAGTGTAGCAGCTACGCGTTAGAGCCCCACCCCCAGTTGTAGATCCACTGTCAGTGGAACGCTAGGAGGTGCCTGAGGGCCAAGCGGCTAGATGCCAAGCAAAACAAGAGGTGAATAACCACATTGCCAAATTGGGAGAGGAGGTCCAACGAAGACCAAAAAGGGCAGCTCCCACTGAAGACTCTACGGTGCAAGGGGCAGAGATAAAAGAACTCTAGAAAAAATTTGAAGGGGTCATGAGGCAAATAGAGGAGAAGGGGACTGGACCCCTTGATGGACAGGTGCCCAAGACCAATTTGTCGTTTACTAAGCGGTGATGGCCGTACCGCTTCGCCCAAAATTTAGAACACAAGATGGACCCCTTCGATAGCCCGAGAGATCTTTTGGACCACTTGGAGACTTACAAGCCTTCATGACCCTGCTCGTTGTCTCTGACAAGATATGTGTCAAGATTTTTCCATGACCTTGAAAGACCTAACCCAAGTCTGGTTCGGTAAACTTATGTCTGTGGCAATTGACAACTTTGAGCACCTTAGCAAGCTATTCATCAACCATGTCTATAGTTGTTAGCTTCCTCGCTGACTGATCACCTAGCTTTTGAACGTCAAGAAACGGAGAGAGGAATCACTGTAGGATTACCTTAAGTGCTTCAATGATGAAGTCTTGTAGGTGGATGAAGTGAACGACACGATCACCCTTACAACCTTCATGGGTGGTCTATAGTTGACTCAATTCTTCTACCACTTATCTGAGCGGTCCTCGTCCACAATGCATGAGTTGATGATCAATATTCAGCAACACATGAACGCAGAGGATGCCATGGTGACTTGTAGAGGCCAAAAGGAGGAAGTGAACATTAAATGGCCTTAGCTAGAGCTAGTCAGGCATGAGAATAGATGGGAGCCTCCAAAAAGGGGGCATGACGAGCCAAGAAAGGTACAAGATTGAAAGATTTACTCCACTGACCATCCCAGTGGAGTAGTTGCTGATGCAGATAGTTGATGACCTAGAGGTGCATTGGCCCGAGAGACTCTGTTCAGAGCCAAAGAAGAGGGATGAGAGTGATGACTAGGCCACACCATTGAATCTCATTGTACAGCTCCTAGTGCCGAGCTGTATATTGTTGGAGTGTCTTATTGGCTGACTTGCATGGACTAAGTAAAGAGTTGACCTCCTTCTTTTGTGTTGTGCTCACGACGAAGCGAGCCAAAAAAGCGATGGACAAATTCTTGAATGTTGATATGGTAGCAATCAACAACTTGTCAAACCACAACTGGCTGAGCACCTCCATGGCATGACGGGAAGAGCTTGCACATGAGTGCATCATTGCTGCTATATAGTGACACCGTCTAGCAAAAGTAGACCAAATGAGTGTAAGCGTTGGTTTTGGCATTATACTTTTGGAATTTCTGTCGATTGAATTCCCTTGGGGGTTTCATTGACTCAATCTTCTTAAAGAAGAGGAAGGGGATGAGCTGGGCGTGAACTATGCCGAAGTAATACCGAGTTGGCCAAGATGCCTCTTCGATTGGTCTACTAAATTTGTTTGCCAACTATTCCAGAAGATCAAGTTGGGGCACTTGATGCTCACATCTGGGGGACAGCTCCCTATGGCTCTTTAGCTAAGGGGACCTCTTTCAGTGCCTGTGATGTTCTATTTGGCAATCGTCTTAGCGTTTGCGGTCATCATGATACTTGTGATGGCTGAACTAGCTATTGTGGGTTATTTGTCTTGTCACTAGCCACACCCCAGACATAGATGGAGAGTGAGTTGTTGATTGAGGACATTGATTAGGCACAGGGCTATGATCCTCGCAAAGCCTACCCCTACCATATTCGCAGTGTTAGTCATTGCCGAGTTCACCCAACTTGTCCTCTGCATATATCCTCTTGTCGTGGCGTCATCGTTCGGGGGACAACATCCTGCACGACGGTCGTGGTGCCCGCATGAACGTTATCCTCTACCAAATTGTTGTGAGTAGACCTCCATCCTCAGCTTGGTAACTTTCTCCTGGATAGTGAGAATGAGTTTGTCCTTCTCATTCATTCTTGCTTCGGGATGCGTGATGTAGGCTTGAGAGTGGGGGTCCAAAGTGGTGTTGTCAAGAGATAGGATAAGGTTTTGTGATCCACTAGCTATGTGTTGTGGATCAACAATGTCCTTATCGCGTGCAATTCAACCATGATTATTGCAAATCAGAGAATACATTTGGAACCAAATAGAGATGTGAGTAAGTTAATCAAATGATACTCACGGTCATTTGCTCTTATATATCATGTCTAACAAGTTTGTGAAGTAAAAAGATAAAATATGTAAACACAAAGGGTTGTCTGAGTGGTAGATTAGATAAACTATAAATCCAAACATTCTATGGTCGAAACTTGACAACATAATATTTGGGATTACTGGATGATAGTTTGTCAGATCATTTTCACCAGGGCCCTGAACAAATAGTACATAGATTAAACCATAATAATTTACCTATCGAGACAATTTAGGAAATTTCTGCAATACACACTCTACAAATTCATACCCACGTGCCATTTTCGTTCATTCATGTGTATACATACACACATACATACGTGTATGTGTGTGTGAGAGAGAGAGTATCTCATAGGAAACACCATTACACAATTATAAAGGTCTCATAATAACTTAATGCCACTTTTAACCACCTTTGGGGCGTCCAACTTATTTTAGCACACAGAGGGTGTGTGTCACTTATTAGTGATAGTAATTCATAGTTTGATTTTATCAATAAGAGACTTGGTATCCAATCCCTTGCCATAGAAATTTTCACGGTACTCCTGAACGGTGAAATCCCGGTAGATAGTTGGTTTTTCAGGAGTCAACAACTCCGGCAAAGGGCCGTAGTAGCCAGAACCTTTCCACTTGCCCAGATTGAAAAATACTACTATGGAGATTCTTGCTTCCCTGCTGGAATTGGCCAACACGCGGTGTTGCACACTTTTGTACTCACCATTAGAGACTATCTGCACAAAACATGTTGAAAACCAATAGAAAATGGACCTTTACTGTGCTCCTTATTTTGGATTAATTATGACCCTCACACACACATACGGATATATACCAGCGTGGTATCCGTACTATCCACGCGATACAAAAACCTTTTATTCAATTACGATTTCAATGATAAATATAGAAGCCGAAATTTATTCATCGATTTACAATTTGATAGTGAAAGAAGTTTAAAGACCATTTTATGGAGAGAGAGAGAGAGAGAGAGAGAAACGGTTCAGTTGATAAGGGAGAGGAGCAAATTTGACCCAAAACCCTCTTTATTCTTTGCAACACATGAGATTATTTTCCAAAATTAAACTCTCGTCTGAGTCTGTTTTTAACGTTAAATCATGATTTGGTTAGTTTGACGGGCCCTAGAGTTTAGAAAAAACCCAATAAAAAATGGTGTAATATTCACCCCTTTTTTAAGAAGGTGAACAAAATACAACTCCGTAAATTATACGTGCTCATTTGATTCACTTAACTTAAATTTTTATTCAATTAATTTTTGCAGTGCTCATTTGATGGCTTCAATTTTGTTACCTGAAGGAAATCACCAACGTTTATTATCAATCCCCCATGCAAAGGCTTGACATCCACCCAATCCTCCCCATGCTTAACCTGCAACCCTTGCACCTGATTCTGCAACAAGACAGTCACAATCCCAGGATCTGTGTGTGATGTAATCCCCACCGTCAGATCAGGCTGTGGACAGTAAGGATAGCAGTGGCCCACAAGTGCCCTTGCGTCCGAAAAAGTCAACTCTTTGAATTTTCCAGCTTTCAATCCTAACCCTTCAGACATCAGCTCCATCACACTCTCAGCCACCTTATTAGCATGTAGGTCCCACTGCACCACCTCTCTCCGGCAAACCGCCGGAATATCCTCCGCCGGAGCTGGATCCGGCGACATCCACACTTGCAAAGAGTCGTGCCAGCACGCCGCCTTTGCTCGGTACAAGTCGTTGTTGCTTGCGTACATGACGCCACGTCCTTCTTCCCGTACGTAGTGCTTTGATTTCTCCTCGATTGGTTGCTCGTGAAATGCTTTGATTGCGGCTATTGTTTCCTCAAGTACCTGTTAAGAACAATTTTGATCATTAAAATGCCTAACTTGTTTGCTATATCCATTTAATAATTTTGATCGACATATATGATCAGCACTAATTTCACGTTTTTTGTTTAGATAGTGACCTATATACGGAGGCAAAAAGAGATGTCATCAAATGAGTAATGTCTAGTAGTGAGCCAAGACTAGGTCCCACCACTTGAGAGAAGCAAGGCTCTCAAAATTCTACAATAGGTGTGTGGAATCTGTCGTCCAACTTCTTGTCCTCTCTTTGAATTCTCGAACATCCTTTATTTTAGTGCAAAACACTATAACCTAAGTTAGCGTAGATCGGAGTTAGGTCTTTGGAGGGCATTTCGATATTAATCTAGTTTACTGTGAAGAAAGTAAAACCAACTTGAAAGCTTTAGAGTTGTGATTTCGCGTAACTGAGAGTGAAGCACTCTCGACCTATTTATAGAAGAATCCAACAGACTACAGGGAACATCGACCGAAAATGTCAGGCCGTGGACTGCAAGTCACGATGCTTCCGCCACGTGTTCCACGTCCGTGCGAATTGGGCGATAGCATTCGCATGTCTGGAAACTACCTCATCGCCACGTATTCCCAAACAACTATCCGCAACGTGTGGGACATGTCATCTTCTTGTCATGCCGAGCATAGTGCCCTTGGCTGCACGACAGAACAATCTGAGTTGATAGCTTTAGACACGTCATGTGTGTTGGGGCTGTCACGTCATCCCCGACGACCGATTGAGGGTCATGCTATATGGCCGAACTGCGTTAATTATTCCTGTACACCCCATGATTAGTTTTCTTATTTTCTCACGACATCAGTGTGCTATTTGATAGGATGTCCAAGTCGATTATGTGCACATAGTAACGTATGACAGTAACAACAATGCCAAACCGTTAGAGTCAAGCCTCCCCTTAGGGGGATCTAATGCGAGAAAATTCGATAGACCAAGCTCTTTGCCGAATCGAGAGTTTGGCCAAGTTCTACGACGCCTACAACATCCCAAACAACATTTACATTGAGCTAATAAGGTCAGGTGACGACCTTCGGATCGATGAGTAGCAGATCATCGTGACACTTACAGCTATAATAGGGTGTCGGGGGGGGGGGGGGGGGGGGGGGGGGTTCAGTTCCCCTTCCATTGCTTCCTTAGGAAAGTGCTATCGACGCTGAGCCTCACCACTTCCCAGCTTTCCATCAATTTCTACCTTATAGTAATGGGGGTTGTCAAACTAAAGGAGAAATTCGGCATCCAATTCGAGCTTGACGACATGATCAATCTGTATTATGTCAACACAAGCTGAGTATCGAAGAAGTACCTCTCCATTAGGGCTGGCAAAAAATGACTAATTAGAAAGCTCGCAGACTCTGACAAATACGCCAACGAATTTGTAATTGTGAAAGGAGAGTTTGAGTTTGCCCTCGACGAGGAGAGGATTTTTTTAGTGTCGAGGGTGATAAGGAAACCAGGTAGATTTGATTTTCTTTTTTCTGCATCTCATAACATTTGGTTTTTGACTGTCCTTATCCATTGTAGGTGCCCGAGTCATTGACCAACTGAAATAGAAAGTCATCCAAGACAGGATTGATGCAGCATTCAACATCTCAAAAAGAGAGAGGATGTGCCTTTCAATGCTTGGGTACGTGTCATCTTACTAGTCAACCCTGAAAGGCCGAGCCGAGTCAAATAGCAGCGCTAACACCAACTGCTGATAGAACTACTCCAACAATCCAATGCAGCCGCTTAACTACCGAGCCCCTACACTAGATAGTCCAGTAACAAAATCTCACATTATCCCCCTGGTCAACATAATTTGAGAGTCGAGGGACCAACCCATACTTGACATAGTAATTGAAGTGTCAAGTGCCGAATCATCTGACTATAGCCCCTCGTCGAGCGCAACAGCAGTGACTCAAAACTCAGAGAGCTATTCGCAGAACTAACAACAATGTCGAAGACAATAAACCACATTAAGGTGCTTAAACTCATTGTCAGACCCGCCACCCTCAAGACCACGACCAATTTGTTAGATTCCCAAAAATGCCATAGGGAAAAGCAACCTGAGGACACAACTCGAAGAATGAAGCAGAGGATGGAGAAAGAAAAATTCCCCCAAACCGAATAAGGGGTTGTCATGGTTCTCCCTCTTTCCAAGAAGATCCTCCCGACCACCAGACGCTCCACACCAAGCCCCTCTGTATCTTCAAAGAAATTTGTACCAACCATTATGATCGACCATTGACAGTCGATGACACAGTCAACACCACCAAGCATGCTACTTGCCGAAGGAATGATGCTGCCGAAAGATGTTGAGAAAGTGGCAAGAGATCTTAAGAATGCTTTCAACGAAATGGTGAAACTTGGTGTCAAGGTATGTTTGTGCATCTTGCCTTGTGATTTTCTGCATTGCCCTTCCTTAACGTTGTTCTTCTATCGTGCAGTCAATCTAGCACATGGTCGGCATTAAACCTAAGTTGATCAAACACGCAACCCATTTGAGGACCTTGAAGAGCTAGCTCACCTAATAGAAAAAACTCACTCTAGAACCAAGCAAGAGAGGGATTGGGCTCCGAAGGTAGCTACTAAGGCAAAAGGGCCAATAGTAAAGGTCACGACTGATGCCGAAGAAAAGGTGGTCGAGCTATTGAAGAAGGCAGATGAAGCTAATGCAAAAGAATTTCAAGATGGCTAAAACAAATGCGAAGACGGGTACAAAATGCAGATACTACAGATCAACATCGAGCAAGCCGACCTAGAGGAGAATGCATTCAGGGCGAGCAAGCTCCAAGCCATAATGGAAGCTCAGGTGCCGGCCGACTCAAGCTTTCACTCTATCATCCCATCATACCGAGCTCTAGCCAAAGTCCATGGACCGTCCAAAGCCAATGTTGCCAAAGTCTCTTTACCTTCTCTCAATGCTCCAACCCGTAATGATGATGCCCCACCCAAGGTGATAAAAATCCACCAGCTCAAGAGTGAGCTTGTGATTTGTATTGAGGGTAGTTTGAAACTTGATACTGAACTTGTTGAACTTATTGATTTTGTATTTAAGTCTGAATGGTTGGCACCTAAACTCTATTCCACTTGGTGGCCGGACCGGTGATGTTTTGTTGGTTAGTCGATAGTACCCTTCATTTTCCCGAGTTGTATGTCTTTGAGTGTTTTTTATTTCAATTTATGAATGTTTACACTTGTGCAGGTCTCTCCGTTCTGATGGGGCTGAATCTCCACCTTTAGTTGATCCACCACCTCCCTCATGGTTTGTAGCAGTTGATCCTTCTCTGCAAGCTGAGCCTCCAAGCACTCTACGTAGAACAGAGTGTGAAGCTTGGTGCGACGGTAGGCAAGCAAGATCGTGTGATCAATTGATCCACCTCACGCCATTGTCTTCCCAACTCGGTTGGGGTCTGCACGATTATCTCTTGTCTAATCACGACTTTTGTCATGTTGTTTAAGTGATAAAAAGGAAGATGTTTGTGAGGTGAGAAGTTTGAGGGACTCCCATTGTGGTTGCCAAAATGTGGAGTTTGAAATCTCACTTGTTGACCTCTCATTGAATCCTCGAACGTCCTTCGATTTGCTACAAAATACTACGACCTAAGTTGCAGCCGATCTGGGTTGGGTCTCCGGCGGGCACTCCGATACTGAAGTTTGTTTATGGTGAAAAGAGTAAAATCAACTTGAAAGTTCTAGAGTTGTAATTTCACGTACCTGAGAGCGGAGAACCCATGACCTATTTATAGAGGAACCCAATATACTATCAGGAGCACATGCCGTAACTATTGCGCCACTGACTGCAAGTCATGGCGCTTCCGCCATGTATCTCACGTCCGTGCAAATTAGAGGGTAACGTTGACATGTCTGGTAACTACCTCATCTCCATGTCTTCCCAAGCAACTACCCGTAACGTGGGGGACATGTCACCCTCTGGCCCTGTTGAGCATAATGCACTCGATGGCACGACCAAACAATGTGAGTTGATGATAGCTTTAGACCCGTCATGCATATTGACTGTGGAGGAGGTTCGGCCCAATCTAGAGTCGTGCGCAAGACAAGGCTTGAGGCACGCCAGATGGGTTTGCCCAACCTCACAGCTCAGTACGATTTTATCCATCTTTGAGCTTAATCTAGCTCAATTCCAGCACAGATAGACCGAACGTGTACTTGTCGGCCCAACCCTTTACGTATCCACCTTACTTAAAGGTGAATAGCTACTAAAATCATATAATATGGTTTCCATACGAGAAACATACTAAAGTTTTTTAGGACAAAAACACATTATAGTTTTTCTTTGATTGGCAGAGGACTAATTTATAAATGATTAAAACATGAAATTTGTACAATAAAAAAAATACAGGGGAGCACTTCAAAGAAAAACTATAAACTCTCTCCCCAAGTTACTTTTGGCAAAATATTAACCTGTCCCTAAACGAAATCTTAAACAATAATAAGTTTAAAAAACAACTAAAAGGAAAAGGCCAAGCAAAACAATAGCAGAAAAAGCGTGGCTGACAAGGTGCTAAACCTTAAATCCACCCAAAGTGTCCCTAAGGCCCCGCTTGGATGGGGTTAAAAACCCCTCAAAACTTATTACCCTTTTTAGGGGTGGGTTTTCATTATTTGGCATGGTTTGGAACCTAAAAATCTCCCCCTCTTAGTTTTTACCCGGTATTTTTTTTCCCTTGAAGTGGGTCTTGCCCTTGATAATTTTTGGATAGCCCTTAGCCTCCCCAAAAATTATCCATGGGTAAAATTTTATCCATTTTACCCCTTTTTATCCTTCTAAAATTCTTAAATTTCCCAATTTTAGAGGAAAAAAGTGATCAACGCCGCTCATTCGAATCCCTTTCGGTCGTGCTTTTCGAATTTTATTTTTAAAAAAATACAAAAAATTTACTATTCACTTAATAAATTATTTCAAGAAAAATCGTGAAGTCAAAATATTTTGATAAAGGATTGTTAAATTATGCGAAGATATTTGTTGATTTATATTTTGTTATTTTTTATTAATTAATAAAACAAAATTAAAAATCTCTTAAATTATTCAAAAATATTCACATTCATCAGATGTCTTAATGGACCTAACTTTTGAGAATAAAAAAGTAACCGACGCAGCTCATTCGAACTCCTTTTGGTCATGCTCTATGAATTTTAATCTCAAAAAATACAAAAAATTTACTGTTTACTAAAAAATTATTTAGGGCTTAACCGTTAACTCGAAATATTTTAATTAAGGGTTATTGAATTATACTAAGATATTTATTAATTTATATTTGTTACTATTATTTTTTTAATTGATTGATATTTTTATTTACTATGCATTTTTTAAATAACATTTTTTATTAAATATAATACATTAATGAATTTCTTAATTAATTAATATTTCAAATTATTTAATATTAATTATATATTGAGTTTTGTATTTATATATACTTTATTCAATATATAATCAAATTTAATACTGCACAAGGGTAAAATAGTCATTTGTCAATTTTTTCCTTATCTACCAACTCTTATCCTCTTTGTTTTATAAACCATCTAAACCAAGTCAAAATATATTCGCCTGTTTAATCTCTCATCCAAACCATCTACTTTTGTATACCTCTCTATAAATATCACATCATTATAAGATTATTCTCCAAAAATAATAATATTTCCTATTAGTTTATCTCCCCTTTATAACTTATCTCCTGAAAATAACGATACTACATCCAATCGGCCCCTAAAATTAGAGAGGACCGCTTCATGCTGTATACGAAATTGGGGGAGGTGCTGTGCACCAAAACGGCGCAGTTTTGTGCTGTAACGAAACGCCATTTTGTATATTTTGTGCACGTACCTTGTTAAAAAATTTATTTTAAAATTTCAAGTTTACGGTTAATTTCAAAATATTATTTTAAGTCGACGGTGAATTTTTCAAATTTTTTTAAAAATAAAATTCAGAAAACCTAACCTAAAGGGATTCAAATGAGCAGTATCAGTTATTTTTTTTAATGCGGCTGTTGTCACCTCCGCATTAAAAAAAATAACCGATACCGTTCATTTGAATCCCTTTAGGTCGTGTTTTTTGAATTTTATTTTCAAAAAAATTTGAAAAATTCACTATCGACTTAAAAGAATATTTTGAAATTAACTGTGAACTCAAAATTTTAAAATAAAATTTTTTAAACAAGTTATGTGCACAAAACACACAAAAAGACGTTTCGTCGCGACACAAAACTACGCCGTTTTGATGCACAGTACCACTGCTGCGCACAGGTGCACAACACCTCCCCAGTTCCGCTGTATACCTACCCTACCCACCACTCTGCCATATTCCGTCACCATCAGCCCAGCTATCATGTCTGCCCACAGTGCCTCCCTGTCTTACGAAACAGATCTCGCCGCCTAGCTGTTTAGTGTTTACCATCGCCGCCTCCATACTCACCAATGCTACTGCCATATTAACAACCTCCAACACCAGATCCATCACCTAGGAGCCCTAACTAATGTTAATGGTGTAAAGGTAGCAAACGATATGTAGCAGGAATGAGGTGTAAGGCTCAGTGATTTCTTAAAGTTATTTTTGGCACAGAACACTTGTCTGTAGCAGCCGTCAAAGGGTAAAAAATGAACCGATCAATATTCTTGCGAATTTTTTATATCAAGCAATATATTAGACTCTGCCATCATCGCAACATAGAGAAACCAACACGTTGCTTTTTTTCAGTTAATAATCATATTATAGTTCTGCAATGGAATTTTGTAGAAATCAATATATTCGCGAGGAAAAAAAGTCATGGAATTCTACTTTAGCAGAAAGTTTCCAACAGTACGTACCGAGATGGGTGCGCCATGGTTGATCACTTGGAAGAAACCCCATGTTTTCGCAGCCTCTCGGATTTGCTCTACGATCTTCGGCCGATGAGTATCGGAGTCCATGTTAGAGAGATCAATAACGGGTATTCCGGTGGAGGTCGAAGACGATCTGAGACCGGAGAGTGTTTCCGGTGGGTGTACGAAGAACTTAGGAATGGTGGTGATACCGGAATCAGACAGACCTTTGACACCCATCTTCGATTCATCAAACTCCTTCAGTTCCTTCATCCGGTCGTAACCCGCAATCGCACCGGCGGCCGCCATTTTCTTCCTCCTCTTTATGATTTTGTTTATGATTTTGTGTATGTATATTTATATACAGTAAGCGAGGGTCCCATTTCCTGATCAAATTTTTATGATTTGAATCGTTTAATGTGTTTAAAATAAATTTTTATGATTTGAATCGTTTAATGTGTTTACAATGTGTTTAAAATACTTGGTAGAAATTAATTCAAAATATTATGAGGAAGAGTATGATCAAAGCTGTTTTTTGTAAAACTATTTTTGTCAGTATTTATGAAAAACTGCTTAAATCAAGTCATTCCCGATATTTTTTTGAACGATTTTCTAAGTAACCTTAAAAATATATTTTAAAAATATTTAACGATTCTGATCATTAAAATATAATCAAAAAATGTGAGGTTCTTATTTTAGTAAAATGAGTAATCTCTCTTTAACTCTATTTATATTTGGACCCCTAACTTTATCATATGGAGTAACTATTGATTGATAAGATTAAAAAAAAGTCTAAGAACACAAATATATCTGGATACAATATCCGAAATTGTTGGAAATCCGCACATGGAATCTCAATTTATTAAGAGACCCACGTACATCCAACAACTCAAAATACATCTGTACCCAAATGTGTCCGGACACATCTATATCCCTAGTATTATTCTAAGATTAATGCCTCGTAACGTTGGGGTCATTTGTTTGGTAGAATTAATATATGATGGTTACACAAGTTCATGGAATTTTTTTTTTTTTTTTTTTTGAAAGGCAAACAATTGTATTGAAAAAAGAGAAATACAAAGGAACCAGAATATCCAAGCTATTCTCGGTTTGTGAGGAACCAACAAAATTAGGAAAAGCTAAAAACAAAGCAACAATCCAAATACTACCCTATAGAAAGCAAAAAAGCAACCCCTCAAGGCAAAAAATAAACACATTCGAGAATTTCTTTGATATTAAACAATAGAGAAGCCAAAGAAATGGAATCCGGATTGTGATGCCCCAACACCCCTTGAACCCATCTGAACCTAATTTCTTGTTCCAAAGCTTCCCATCTTGGAGCAATTCCTTCGAATCTACACTGGTTTCTGTTAAACCAAATTGCATAGATAATAGTAGTTGGTAAGGCCCACCATAGGAATTTAGCCAGAATAGTAGAACCCCTCGAAAATTTCCATCTCGACCACCATTCGAAGAGGGTTTTGACAGATGCTGGAGTTACCCAAGCCACCCCCCATAAGGCTAGGAGTTTGCCCCATATCCCCCATACTCTTGGAGAATTGATCAATAAATGGTCTTGTGATTCAATAATAGCCCAACAAAAAGAGCAAAGTGCATTCTGCTGTTGAATAATATCTTTGTCGAACAAAAATTTTGCAGATTTCAATCTACCTTTCCAAGCTAACCACGCTAAGAATTGACCTTTAGGGGGGATAATTTGAACCAAACACACAGAGGAGGCTCCTGTCCTGAGCCAAACCTTGCAGAATCCATAGAAGTATAAAGAAATTGCACTGAGAAATGCCTCTCTTCCCTCCATAGTTCCAGACTAAAGCATCTTCATGGCCAGAGAAAACAACTCCTACTACAAAAACAATATTCTGGATAGAAATAAGGTCCACCTCCTCCCAAGAGAATAAGGTCCTTCTAAATAGGATTGTGTCCTGAATAGAGGTAGAAGCAGACAGAGCGGCTAATCTCACCAAATTAGTAATACTTGATTTAATAATAATGCGCACTCCATAATATCATTTGTTTGTTATGTATCTGATGTATATTTAGTTCAGATTATAAAATCTATATCAATCACTGCATATTTGATCATATTGACTATGTAATTAGTCAGATGCTTATGTTACATTAAACAAATGGACATTTCTTAAATATTTTTGCAGGCTTAAATAATGTAACTGCAATTCTACTCTTTGAATAAAGACCGAGCTTAAAAAATGTAACTACAATTTTAGAATGGCGTGCGCTCCTTATTTTATTGTACAACTCTCAATACTAAGTTACGTATTGCCATATTGATTCGACCTTGGCTTTCCATAGACCAAGCAAAGCATCCATTTCCTTCTTTATCTTTGTGTTGGTAATGAAACTGAGTTGAGAATGCCATACACAATTTCTTCCAGTAAGAGATGGACCCCCTAGAAGGTTGTTGAACCACAGGAGGCCAAGTCCCCGAGGTTGAAAGGGAACAACTTGCACATCAAAGCATCATACTCACCTAGTCCATTGCTCGAGTATTAGGCTAAGTGAGTATATCAATCAGTTTTGGACTTATACTTGTTGAACTTGAGATAGGAAAATCAGGGTGGAGGTTTAACTGACTCAGTCTTTTGAGTAAATGGGGACAAGATGAGTCATTCATGGATAATTTTTGACCTAGACCGACTTGACGTAGCACCATGAGTTGGCCCTCGATTGTTAGTTCTCTTTGCTTGGCCCAAGAGTCGGATTGTTGTCCACTTCTTGTTTTGCCAGCCTTTGCATTGTAGAGACCTTGCGATTATCTCTTCTGTATGCCCAATTGTCGATCAGGCGTCAGCCTTTGCATTGTCGAGACCTTGCAATCATCTCTTAATATCCCAGTTTGTGACGCACCAATATGCGCCCTGGCCATTCTAGAGGAGGCGTTCTGGTTCTAGCACACTCCCTATCCCCCATTCGGCTACCTGTCGGATCCTGACTTTTCTTTGCATCCGTCCTGAGCTGGACAACCTCCAAACGCAAATGGTTAATGACTTGATCCCTCTTCTTTAAACTGTGTTCCATTTGCTTGATATACTCACAGGTGGTCAGCCTGGGGATCTCTTCTAGTGATAGCGGATCCCTTGGCCCAACCTCCTTGATCAAAGTTCATCCTTATCCAAGGGCAAAAGATCCCACTGGTTCCTTACCATCAAGACTGGTTGTCCTAACTTTCTTCATTAATGGAGATCCTGCCATCGTATTGATCAAAAAAAGAGATTTTTGTCCCCAGTAAGTCACCAATTGTGGAGTTGCGAAAATTTGCCAATCATAGTTGATTTGTCTTTGAGATTCAAGTTGCTCCTGTAGCCTGCACAGAAAATAACCAATTAGTGCCACCCGGCTATTACCAACCAGAAGGCACTTCGATGCCTAAGTTAAAACATATAGGATAAAAGCACAATTGTATTTGCATTTGTAATTGATAGCGTATCTTATTTTGCCTTGCAATCTCATATTTATAAGCCATCAAGTGCCTTAGTTTGATAAGTGAATAACATGAGATCCTTTTTCAAATTGTGTATTTTCAAATCTGGCTATTTTCTTATAGTAGAAGGGCTTCCTAAACAAGAACATTTTCAAAATCTTGTATTTTTCTATTCAAGCTACCATCTAATTTCAGAAGGTTTTTGCCGCATGACAGAGTGGCGGGTTGGTTGCTTGGCACTACGACGACCTATGCGTCGAGCCCCTGATCTCGGGTCAGTCGTTCCTTGATCTCGTCGGACGTGGCAATGACCCACGTTGCCAACATGGACCATATACCACGGGCCTGGCCCAACATTCAACACATTATGCTCTCCTCGGGTTGGACCGGCAATTCGATCCACTACAGGTATATATGTGTATATGTATATACGTGTGTGTGTGTGTATACATATATATAGAGACAATGTGCGTGCTGATCAATTTCTGTCTTTTCATATCCATTTACACCAAGAAGCAACGAGAGTGCAAAAGAGTTACATGATCTGTTGGAGCCCTTCATTCCCCAATTTCGAGCCCTAACATCTCACCTCTCCGTGTTCCCAGATGTGTACTAATTTCAGTAGTCTCAAAGGTAACATAGGCGCTAAAAGTATGACATCATCTCCGTTAATTTTTTTTCTGTTCAAGACAAGATTGTCAAGTAAAGTAAGAGATGTGAGTGTAATTCCAGAAACTTCAGAGGAGGTCTCTATAATTATAAGTTAACTTAAGGGAGGTCAGTGAAATTTACCCTTTTGTTGGTAATGATAACGTGTACTAAAAAAATTAAATCTTTAAACTTTAAAAGCAGTATTCTATTATATTTGGTACCACGGAGTCAAAAGAGGATGCATAATGGCAAACTGATCTCGACCATTACCTACTACTAGGAGCTGTCGCTTTTTAAGAAGAATCACTCTCAAATGGTTTAAGTAGTCAAGAAATTTAAGATTTTCGAGTCGTCTGATTAATGAGCAATGTTACGGTTTTAGAAATTAGATTAAGGAAGTTATTTCGAATTTAAAAACAATGGCGATGATCCAGTTGGATTACTAGGATCACAAGTACAAATGAATCGTGACTATTAATTTTAAATTCGAAAAAACTTTCTTGGTCCAATTTTAAGAACCGTAGACTTTTCAAAAAACAAAAAAAAAATGAACATATTCTCTGGTCAAGTTTGGGTTCTCCCCTGAAGCCTTGGAGTCTAAGAAATACAGCAATATTCTCTATTGGTGATTGGAGTCAATGGTTTACTACTTATTAATGGTAAACTTTGTTTTTTCTTGTTTTTTTTTTTTATCGGCAAAGAAGGTATTATAAATAATAGAAGTAAACGATTACACATTATGGGGTTGAGTTGCCAAGAAAACAACCTGCCCCCCTACAGGCCCCACACTTGAGATCAGCCTAGAGATACATCAATATAAAAAATTCCACGCTTAAGAACATTCTAGAATCTCAGATCTTGATCAGTCTGACTCCTTGAAGGCACCGAGTAAAATCTGCTACAGCGACACCTTGTAGATGGAACCTCGACATAATCCATGAACCCACCCACCATTTGATCTTCTCCCCCAACAGATCGGCCCTAACTTGTTTCTGGTTGAAAACGCAGCCATTCCTAGCTTTCCAGATAACCCACATGGTTGCGAAGACAGAGCTCTACCAGATAGAATTCTCAAGATTCGAAGCAGGGGGAGCCAACCTTTCATCGAAAAGCCCTTTTATTGACCCCGGAACGCACCAGGATATCTGCCACCATCGAGAATACCTAGTTTGGAAATTTAAGTCACCTAATTTATTGACAATTTTTTTTTCCAATGTTGGGCCAAACAACTTGTGTTCAGCTACTAATAAAAAGATGGCACAAAACTATTTTTTACTAAAAAATAAGAGAAAAAAAAACTTAGGTGTCCTTTTGCTTCTAGAAGAGTATATATACACACATACATGTAGACAGGACAACTTGATACTGATCTCCCCTGAAATTATTAACAAATGCAACGATCTCTCTTGAGGTTTTGAAAAGCGAGTGAATGTGAAGGAAGGCAAAATGATCAAATTTAAAGACAAAACTAACGGCATCTACTGAAAACTAACAGTAGGAGAGAAACAATTAAATAGTCTCAAAAGTATAAAAGATCATTACATTTTTTAAAACGTCAGAGAAGATCCTTCCATTTATCAGTAACTGCAAAAGAGGTCAGTGCATTTTACCCTATATTTTAATTAATATAAATATCTAGAAAGTAAAAAATTATAAAATTCTTCCTCATCCCCCCCCCCCCCCCAAAAAAAAAAAAAATTCACTAAATAAGAAAAAAATTCAAAAAAAAAATTTTTTTATTATTGTTTAGGTTTCCGTCATCTTATCTGGATTTTTTTTAAACTTTTAGTCCATGCATATGCTCTTATACTTTTATGATTTTCTCATCCAACTAAACAAAAAAATATAAAAAAATTAACGAAAATTATACATAAATAGAAAAATATCAAAAGAAATGCCTACTGTCTTTTACGAAAATTGATTTAACCGCAGGTGGCTTATTTAATAAAGTTGTCAAATGAGTTTTAATAAAATTGATCTTGAGTAGCTTGAGTTTTATAGAGATTATAAACTGAAGTAGTCAATTAATGTATAACTGGTTCATATACTTCATTTGAAAACTTAATGAGTTTGGTTTGTTTATGGGATAATCAATCTTCAAAAAGTTTTTATTTAGTGAAAACGAGCTCAAACTGGAGCAACTTCATTTGTTTACCAACCCTAGTTTGGGAGCTCTACACAGTGATGTAGATTATTTTATTAACACATATTTTCAAGAATAGTAATTCCTACACAATATATTTCTTTGTTGTTTTGGATATCATCAAATGGAGAATTCATGTAAACTTAGGAATGGTACAGCAACAAAAAAAAAGACTCGAGTAAGAAATAAAGTAGAGAAAAAAAAAAACAACAAGATTTTGTGTGAAGGATAAATTAATTTGGGTAGGCAAATACAATTTGAGTTTGTTTACTAGTTCGACCATGAACAGAATTGCAGGCATACCGGCCCATCGGCATGCTTCAAAGCCAATCAGGCACGGCCGATCCACGACCAAACAGGATTAGGTCGAGTCAACAACACTATGGCAGTTACGCCAATCAATCTTACGATACGTCAAATCAGTCCACTGCGAGGAATGACCTGTTCAGAGAATGCACTCGAGTATGTACAACAGAATATTCGACCTGTCCTTCTAAATGAGGATGAAGATCAATAGAAAAAGAAATCAATCACTTGGAACATTCATGCTAGGTCGATTACTTAGAACATATTTGTCCACTACTATAACTTACTGTAAGCATTGCTTTATGTATCAGTCTGTCATATATATTTGTGCTCACCAGAATATTTGTTCTACGAGCTTTTTCTTATTCAGGTACTTACTAATCATCGAAAGGAATTCTGGTCATTGGTTGGAGTGCCTCTGACTGGTTATTCTCTTGCGCAGGCATGACTTTTGGGTAAAGAAATATGTAAAACGAATCTGAATTAACTTTCTTCCAACTCCCATAGGACTTGAAAAAGAGTTCTGTAAATCTACACCCCACAATTGGCAGCCATAATGGGAACTTGAAAAAAGAAAGTTTCCATGGACGAGATCATACCATGTGTCCACTCAGTCAAGCAATGCAGAAGCTTGAAGGGATGCCCATCAAAGGGCAGAGGAGGTGCCGAATGGAGAAACAAAAAATGGTCACCAACCTACCCATGCTGACATTGATATCACAACTCAAGTTGAGTCGGTCAGACTAAACGAGGCCTTGCTAGCATGTTTAGACGACCAGGACAAAGAGCTCTGTTGTCTTAGAAGAAACATGGATGAGGCTGAAATAACCTCCCAACGTGAAAGAAGAAAGTAGGAGGAAAGAGTACGGGAGGGCACTTAAAAAGGAACAAGCTCGAGGGCATTCTTAGGAAAAATATTATGAAGAGGAGCCGAGGCATCGCTCCTAGCACAAGAGTCATGGAGCATAAGACAACTAAGCTAGCCAAGGTCACCAATCATGAAGGAAACGTCACATGAGAATACATCGAGGACAGAGGAAGTTTCAAACCACGAGGTCGCCACAAAAGGGAGGAGACGAGGCAAAGTACAAAGTTGGATGTTCGAAGGTAGCCCAAAAGCGAGTTCGAGGAAGAGGGGATACAAACCCCCTTCTCTCGGCACATCATGAGGGTGCCAATCTTGGCCAATTTCAAAATGCTGACCTTCGTGCTTTATGACAGGGTTAGCGACACCCACGACCACATTTAGTAGTACTCCTAAGCCATGATTCTATACGACCATTAGGAACCACTCATGTGTCGAATTTTCGATCCAGCGTTGATCACCTAGCCCTACACTGATTCTATGACCTAGACTGTAGTTCAATTAGTAGCTTCAAACAGCTAAGGACATGATTTACCGCTTGTTTCTTATCAAACAAGAAAACCACAAAAATCAAGCAAGGGTTAGTAACAATGAAGTTAGTCAAAGTGGAATCCCTGAGCGCTTATGCTCAAAGATATTGGAACTTCAATAACAAAGTGGAGAATTCCGTGGAGTTGTTCACCTTTGCGATGTTCAAAATGAGGCTCCTAGTAAACTTTGAGCTCTGGAATAAACTCATCCCCAAGAAGCCAAGGGACATCCAAGCACTCGTAAATATGGTGGGTGAATTCACTGACTTGGAGGTTGAATTCCTAGCCGAAGAGAAAGAACAAGTGTAAACTTGCACAATTTAAGTGTATACCTTTTGTTTGAGCTGTGGATCTTTGGCCTTTATCTTAATTTAGTGTCAGTATTTGAGACCTAAGTTGGAAATGAATTAATGGACAAAAATCTTGTTGCTCATTCAATGCCAACCTTTGGCTCTCAAGCCTTGGATCGGTTTCAAAGGCCTCCGAGAGCTCCAAAATCGTGTGTCTTTTTCTTTTCTTGCACTCAAGCATGGAGCAATACACTGGTGACTTGTTCATTTGGTCTACAATGGTATACGCATGTCCTAGAGTGGCATGCGCCAATTTAAAATAGCACATGCAAGTCCACATGAACACGTTATTATAGACTGGGTTGATGGGTCAGTATGGTGTCGTATACTGTTTGTCAATTTGAATATGATTACTCAATCAACACTGGCGTATACCTGGTCTAACGGGTGCATGCCAATTTGAGACTATTGCACACCATTTAGACTGGTATATGCTAGTTTTTCTTTGGATTGTAAAGTTGTGGCATTTATTTTTTAATTCATTTCAAGGTTAGCCAAAAGATCCAAGCCTTTTTCAAGATAATAGTATCCTTTTTCATCATAGGGAGACCATCCAACCGTTGCTCAAAGATTTTTTGCGGGTTCAATTGGTGTGTCTACAGTTGTCTGTCTTTGACAAAACTCAATAGTCAATTGAAGATACAAGTTTCCAACAAAGATAAAAGGACAATTCAATTTGAATGTTCTAAAACTTTCAAGCAAAATCATGTAAGTTGAAAATATGGTCACGCTTTTCTAGTTATCTACGTATCCCGTTGTAGGAATCAGACCATCGTAGTTCATTGGGGCGATGTGTGCATCAAGACATTGAAAATGTGTAATTTGCATGGATAAACACACTAGAACAAAAACTTAAGGGGTACATGCTGCAGATATATACAGGCTGAGTTTTAGGTACAATTTTCTACCTCTAACTAGAAAAGTTGAGTTTTTGGATGTGACTTTTTGCATTCCAATTAGAAAAGTTGAGTTGTATGCTTAAATCTACGAGCTAAGCGATTCATGACTCAAGCACGTTCGCCGAGATTTTGCAACTTTCTGCATTCCAAACAGAAAAGTTGAGTTTTGGGATATGACTTTATGCATTTCAATAAAGAAAAGTCAAGTTGTGTGCTTAGTTCTACGATCTAAGAAGTTCGTAACTCAAGCACGTTCTTTGAGATTTTAGCAACTTTCTGTATTTTAACTAAAAGGCTGAATTTTGGGACCTTAAAGAGCAATAGGGACCTTGTCTGGGGGCTTTGGTGGGAAATTAATGCTTTATTGGACATTTAGTGGTCATAAACTTTTGGGATCTAAATTGTTCTAGCTCCCATCAGTGTGGAATAGCACACACTGATGAATGAATGGCTACACCATTAGTGTAAAGGATTTATTGAGCATATAATGCTCGTGACATTCCGGGATCTAAACAGTTGCGGCACTCGTCACTATTAAATGGTGCTCACCATTGTGGTGAATCTTTGGATCTGACATACGTTGCTTGGAGATAGTTTGTCGAGTATTATATAAATCTCCAAGGCATTGGCCATAATTGTGGATTCTCTCTCTCTCTCTCTCTCTCTCTCTCTGCTAAGAATGGCGACAACCATAAAGCAAGGCCAATCCCATGTTACTCCTTTGATGTCCATTCTATCATCGGTCGCTAGGCTTAGTTGACGTTTTTTGGGTCGTGCAAGAGTGCTAACCCAAGGTTCCTTGCATTATTGGTGATGTCGAGGTTTTAACGGTAGAGGGCTAGGAGCCTCCACATGACGAGGCAAGTGAAGATGCTCCGACAGAACCTTGAGGAGGAGCGGAGTTTCTAGCCGAGGATGAGTCGATAGATCCAAACTTTGTCCTCGTTTTGACCCAACAACCTATGCCCTCGTGGTGCACTCATTTGTTCCTTCCAGTCTTACCATCTATTATTCTATAGGCCTTCAGAGGCCATCGTTGAGGATGTTAAGGTTCTTCGTGATAGGGACCAACACTTGTCTGCCATCTGTCTATGAGTAAGAATTGTTTAGTAGTTATGTAATTATTGTGCTTTTATCTGCGAACTACAAACACTGACATAAGTGTCTTTCATATTTTAAGAGGGGTACTCGACCATCTGTTGTTACAGCGATCGTAGCAATTTAGAGGTATATTGTGCTCTCGTGTAGGCTGTCGTTTGAGAGAGTGTGGACCAAGGCTTGTACTTAAGAATTTCATCCCTTAAGACTTTGGTTTGCAAATGTAATAAGGACTGTCATGCCTCCCATCTCTCTAAATTTCACTTCAGCTTCAGATTCATATTTGAATCTTTCCTTATTCTATTCATAGTTCTTAATCTTGACATTTGTATGATAGCACTTCTATCCAACAAATCTACTTTACTGAGTAGAAAGAAGAGGAATATAGGTGAATGAAAGAAACCATTATCTCATTGATAGTTTTTATTAAATTCTGAATTACATCACAATGAACTATTTATAGAAACACTTAGACCGACTAAGTATTAACCGACTTAGGAAGAGCAATCCCAGCCATTCACTTGGTAAACAGAAAGGATCTTAGTGAAACAAGATTAGCCAATGACATTCTGACAGCTAGGCTAGGCTAACAACTAACCGCTGGATTAACAACAGCTAACTACTATCACCTCTAACAGAATTTGTAACAACCACGTGACCACCAACTAACTAATCACTAGACTTGATGACTTGAGCTGCTGATGCTGCTAGATGACTCACCTGAGTAGGTGAGTGAAGAAGAGATCCGTCTAACATTCCCCCACAAACTGATGCTAGTGGAGAACCAAGCATTAGTTTGGAAGATAGATCAGTAAAGCGTTGCACAGTGAGTGGTTTAGTAAAAATATCTGCCAACTGAGATTGAGTGGGAACATAACGAATCACCAACTGTTTATTCACCACTTTTTCGCGAATAAAGTGATAGTCTACTTCAACATGCTTAGTACGAGCATGAAATACTGGATTGGAGGCCAGAGAAATAGCTGAGATGTTATCACACCATAAGGTAGGAGGAGCTAGAACAATGGGAACATCTGGCTAAGCCAAAGTAATTCTGCAGCAGTGTTGGCTAAGGACTTGTATTCAGCTTCAGTAGAAGATCGGGCAACAGTAGGTTGCTTTTTAGATGACCAGGAAACCAAATTAGGACCCAAGAAAATGCAATACCCTCCAGTAGACTTGCGATCACCACTATCACCTGCCCAATCAACATCCGAATAGGCAGTTAGAGACAGAGAGCCTTTGGAAAAATGTAAACCACAATGTAGAGTGCCTTGAAGATAACGGAGAATGCGTTTAACAGCCAGAAAATTAGCATTAGTTGGACGATGCATATGTGATAGGCGCGTGATATCGTAAGATATTAGCGCCTAAGTAGGGCGAATAACACGTTAGACACATTGGTTTATCTGTTTTTACCGTTTAATGTGCACGTTTGGTTTTTGTAGTGGTTTTATGTTCACAGGTGTCAAAACGGACCACGGAGCGCTACATTTCATTCCAGAGGCCCCAGGAGCGCTACACCTAAAGACCGGAGCGCTACATTTCATTCCAGAGGCTCCTGGAGCGCTACACCCTAAAGACTGGAGCGTTACACTCATTCCAGAGGCCCCAGGAGCGCTACACCCTAAAGACCGGAGCGCTACACACATTCCAGAGGCACCAGGAGCGCTACACCATAGAGGCTGGAGCGCTACACTTAAATCCCAGAGGCCTCGGTATCGCTACACCTTAAAGGGTGTAGCGCTACCTTGATAAGAACCTGTAGCGCTACACTTAAGACTGTGTAGCGCTACCGAGAGCTTTTTTTCTGAGTACTCTATTTAAGGAAACTTTTGAACGTTTAGGTCATTTATTACGTGATAAATATTCTGTTCCGTTTTTGGGAAGAAAAAGGAGGCGCCAAGGAAAGCAAAAAAGGGTGTTGTTCTTATTTTCTGATTTTGGCTCATCCAATTGATTTCTTCTGCATTCCTTTTCCAAATCCAGGTTTTATATTCAATTTACAAGTATTGTTTCATCTTTGTTGTTTTAGTTTTTTTTGCGATTACGTTAATTTCTTAACATGCTTAGTGAATCTCAATTAGTTTTGTCGTTTGTTTTTAATATGGTAGCTTAAGCTCATAGGCATGGCCATGAGGTGAATGATACTCGTGGCCGATTTCGCACTTAGTTATGCAATCCCATCTTCGGTTGAATACTATAGTTTTTCGGATAGGATTTCTATGAGCGGGCGTGCTATGGCATTGACGGGACCTATATCGGGGTGAGGAATAGATCTTTGCAATCTATTCGTCGCAAGCACGTATAGGGTAACGCAACCATCGCTACGCACCCGTAAGAGAAATCCTATTCTAAGAACATTTTTTGGGAAAACGGGTTGAATTAGCTAAGTGTAGAATCGGTACGTGTATTAGGATCCTTGTGGCCGCGCCTCGTTAAATTCATAAATTCAAAAACAATAGTTTTAACTTTGTGTTCTTTAGTAAATCAAATCAAATTGGAAGGGTTGCTACCTAAGAGCTTCTAAAAAACCAAATTTCCGAATTCGTAATCGAACTCTTGAGCCGTCTCTGTGGAATTCGACCCCGTACTTACCGGGATTATTGTGCTACAGTGTTCACTGTCCTACGCTTGGGACGCGTTAATTTTAGATCACAGAACACGTCAAGCATTTTTGGCGCCGTTGCCGGGGAGGGCAACAAGTGTTAACGAATTCGGGCGCTAGGTTCTCTTGTGACCTGCCCTCTTTAATCTCAAAATAGGTAGTCCTAGTGAAATTCCACCCATTGCTGACCCGTCTTACTACCGTGACTCATCCAAGCGCTTGGTCAGTTTCAATAGCGGAGCCTTAGTTGAAGTTCCAGTAGTGAGTGGGCTAAGCCATTCCGAGTCGTCTTCCGCGACACGGTCTGAGCAGTCAGTAGGGCTATCTGAACCTGATTCTTTGGACAATTTGTTCCTGGAATTTCCAAACCCTCTCTTCGAGCCACCACCGATGGCTCTCCAAGATCAGGGCAACCAGCAAAGGTCCATGCGGGACTACATGCACCCCGACCGCTCCACCCCTCTAGGCCCGATTGTGTTTCCCATGGAAACCCAAGCGGCCAGAAACGCCTTCATCGCAAAGCCAGGTACACTGAGGGACCTACCAATCTTTTATGGACGTGAGTGTGATGATCCTTATGAGCACATACGCTCATTTGAGACTTTGGTGCGCAATCTCGCCACCAACACGCAGTATGAGAATGCATGCCTTAAGCTGTTTGAGTCCTCTCTCCAAGATGGAGCTCTGAAGTGGTTTCGCATGCAGAAATCACAATCTTTCACGACTTGGGTCCAAGTGAGAGATGCTTTTTACAAAAAGTATTTCTCTGAGAGCAAAACCAAGAATCTGACCCGTCAGATTCAAGGTTTTAGGCAGGAGAGGGGAGAGTCGTTCTTAAGGTGCTGGGAAAGGTTTAAGGAGTTGCTATTGAGACTCCCACACCATGGTTTCGAGAGGTACCAACTTGTGAGCTTCTTTCATCTGGGGCTCAATGTTGAAACAGCCCAGCAATTAGAGTTCATGTGCAAAGGAGATGACTTTCTCTCCAAGACTGCGGACGAGGCCTGGGATTTCCTAGAAGAAATGGCCGATAAACATAGAGGTTGGGAGCCATCCGATATGGATCGCTCCACGCCAATTGGTACCGGGGCAACAGTCATTCCGGTCACAATACGTGACCAACAATTACAGGCCCAGGTCGAGAAAATGGCAAGGAGGTTAGAAGACCTCGAACTTAAGGGAAATCGTTCAGCGAACGAGATGAGAGTGGAAGAGGTGTGTGCCTGGTGCGAGTGTAGAGGTCACACATTAACTGTTTGCCCGGGTTTCATAGCAGCGAGGGGGGCACAACAGTCCAACCAGGAAGAGGTAAATGCTGCGCAGGGATGGACTCCCCAATCCCAATCTTACAACCCAGGGTGGGCTTCTCACCCAAATTACGGTTGGAATGACAACAAACAGGTGGGAGGAGGTCAGGTGCAACCTCCAGCACTACCTCCACCCCAACAGCAACAGCAAACCCATTTCCAGCGGCCTCCGCAGGGCCACACCAACTAGTTCCACCAGCAGTCGAATGCTCCAAGAGGAGTAGGGCAGTTTAACCGGGGTCCACCTCCGGGGATGACTCACCCATCCCAGAGAGAGCACTCTTTGGAGGAGTCCATGCGGACTATGATGCAAGCACATATCAGTCTGGCGACTGAAACCAGACAGACAATAGGTGCACTCACGGCTCAGATGTCGCAAATGAATTCGACTCTGAATCAATTGCAACAGGAGAAGGGGAAGTTCCCAGCCCAGGGTAGTACAGCAGGCGCCCACTTTGTGGGAAATCAACACCCAAACCCTCATGACCCGAACTTCGAGGAAGCCAAGGCGATCACCACTCTTAGGAGTGGGAAAACGATCGATAAGACCATTCCGCCTAGGCCAACTCCAACTCATGCCGCTGAACCAACCATAGATTTTGGAAAACAGGAGGGACCTGCACCTGCAGTACCCGCGACCCCTGTAACTCTGGCTACGCCTGTAGCACCCTTTCCACATCGTCTGGCAGTCAAACCTAGGCCAAACCACAATTCCCAATTTGTAGAATTGCTTAGGAAGGTCCAGTTGCCTATTTCTCTCTTTGACGCCATTGAAACAATCCCTCAGTGTGCGAAAATTCTTAAAAATCTGTGCACACCCAAGAGGAAGTCAAAGAACGATGTGGTCTTGACGGAGCACGTGAGCTCCATACTACAAACTGCCATTCCTCATAAATGTCAAGATCCTGGGAGCCCGACTATCATAATTGACATAGCTGGCCAAACGTTTGATAACGCCTTGCTGGATTTGGGAGCGAGTATCAACCTACTCCCCTACTCCGCATACCTTAGGTTGAACTTAGGGGAGTTGAAGGCCACCTCTGTCACCATTCAGCTAGCTGATCGAAGTAAGAGGGTACCCAAGGGAGTGATAGAAGACGTTATGGTGAGGGTAGGGGAATTCTGTTTCCCCGCGGACTTTATTGTTTTAAATATTGCCCTCAGTCCCGAGGTGTTAGAGAGAACCCCCATCATCCTAGGAAGACCTTTCCTAGCGACCTCGAGTGCGATCATGAACTGCAAAACTGGCAAGGTCCAGTTATCAGTTGGAGAGGATACAATGGAAGTAGAGGTCTACAACCTAGAGTCCGGAGTGGAGGACGAAGAAGAGGGGTATGCGTTAAATGCGCTCGACACGCTCATCCAAGAACATGTCGAGGATATCTTATACACAGACCCTTTAGAGGTCATCCTGACGAATGAGGAGTCGTTGTTCCTTAACTCTGAGGCCGAAAGCCTGGTGGCCATGCTTAATGTCCAAGATATCTGTGGAGTGTTCTGGGATCCCGTGCCAGAACACTTGGGTGAACTCCTACCCAAGGCCCAACCATCTTCTGTCAAACCGCCAAAGCCTGAGTTGAAACCACTGCCGGACACGCTTAAGTAAGCCTTCCTAAAGGCAGACAATACCTTCCCAGTAGTGATATCCGCGTCCCTAGAGACTCAGCAGGAGGAGAGGGTGTTAGAACTTTTAAGAGCGCATGTAGGCGCCATAGGCTGGACTGTAGCTGACCTCCATGGTATAAGCCCGTCGGTGTGTACACACCAAATCACTCTAGAGGAGGACGCAAAACCTTCTAGGCAACCTCACGCCGACTGAACCCAATCATGAAAGATGTAGTGCGTGCTGAGGTGCTTAAGCTTCTTGATGCGGGTATTATATACCCAATTGCGCATAGTAAGTGGGTCAGCCCAGTCCAAGTGGTCCCTAAGAAAGCTGGTCTCACCGTGGTCACAAATGATAAGGGGGAGTTTATCCCCACCCGAACTCCTTCTGGGTGGAGAGTGTGCATTGACTACCGGAAGCTCAACGCGAGCACCCGGAAAGACCATTTCCCCCTGCCGTTCATTGACCAGATCCTTGAAAGAGTGGCTGGTCGAGCATTCTACTGTTTCCTAGATGGGTATTCAGGTTATAACCAAATAGAGGTAGCAGTAGAGGACCAGGAGAAAACCACATTTACATGCCCGTATGGCACGTTCGCTTACCGTCGCATGCCCTTTGGTCTGTGCAACGCGCCCGGGACCTTTTCCCGGTGCATGTTGGGCATTTTCAGCGACATGATTGAAAAAATCGTCGAGGTTTTTATGGACGATTTCTCCGTGTTTGGAGACTCCTTCGAGGGCTGCCTAGAGAATTTGGGAAAAGTGTTAACCCGATGTGAAGAGAAGCACTTGATTCTCAACTGGGAGAAGTGTCACTTCATGGTGACACAAGGAATCGTTTTAGGCCACATAGTATCATCCAAGGGGATCGAAGTTGATAAGGCCAAGATCGAGTTGATCGACAAACTCCCAACACCTAAGACAGTAAGAGATGTCCGTTCTTTCCTGGGACACGCTGGTTTTTACCGGCGTTTTATTAAGGACTTTAGTGCTATCTCTCGACCTCTGTGCCACTTATTAGCCAAGGACACACCTTTCGTGTGGTCAAAAGACTGTGAGGAGGCTTTCCAACGATTAAAGCGGAGTCTTACCACTCCACCGATTGTGCAGTCCCCCGATTGGAGTCTTCCTTTCGAATTAATGTGTGACGCTTCTGACTATGCGGTCGGGGCGGTTCTGGGGCAGCGGAGAGGTAAAGAGCCTTACGTGGTGTACTATGCGAGCAAGACGCTCAATGAGGCACAAATGAACTACACCACCACGGAAAAGGAAATGTTGGCGGTAGTGTTTGCGTTAGACAAATTCCGGTCATACCTGCTAGGATCCCCCATCACCATTTACACTGATCACGCGGCTTTGAGATACCTTTTTACAAAACAAGATGCTAAGCCGCGTCTCATTAGGTGGGTCCTTCTTCTCCAGGAATTTGATCTAACGATCAAAGACAAGAAGGGAGTCGAGAATGTGGTAGCTGACCACTTATCTAGATTGTCTTTTGAGGATCCCTTCTCCGACCTTCCCATTAGAGACTCGTTCCCTGACGAACAGCTGTTCGCCACTGTTAATTGCCCATGGTATGCAGACATTGCAAACTACTTAGTGACCGGGCAAATTCCTCCCCAGTGGACCACCACTGAGAAACAGCGTTTTCTGAGAGAGGTCCGGCAGTATATCTTCGATGACCCATACATATTTAAGTACTGTGCGGACCAGATTGTGAGACGGTGCGTCCCGGATTCCGACCAGAAAGGAGTCATCCAGTTTTGCCATAGCGAGGCCTGTGGAGGCCATTTTAGCGCTAAAAAGACCACGGCAAAAATCCTCCAGTGCGGGTTTTTCTGGCCCAGTATTTTTAAGGATGTTTCTTTATTCTGTAAGGCTTGTGACCGTTGCCAAAGGCTTGGCAAAATCACTGGTCGGAACATGATGCCCCTTCAACCCATCATTGTGCTAGAAGTTTTCGACTGTTGGGGCATCGATTTTATGGGCCCATTTCCAGCCTCTTATGGCTACGAGTACATCCTGTTGGCCGTGGATTACGTGTCAAAATGGGTTGAGGCAATTCCCACTAAAGCGGCCTCTTCTAAACTTGTACTCGAATTTCTGAGGGAGAACATTCTGTCCCGTTTTGGCGTTCCACGCGCCATTATTTCTGATAGGGGCACACACTTCACAAGTTGGTCTTTCGGCACTCTCATGGAGCGGTATGGTGTCACCCACAAAGTATCCACTTCATACCACCCTCAAACAAATGGCCAAGCTGAATTGGCCAATAGGGAGATCAAGAGGATTTTAGAGACCACGGTGGGAGTAACACGGAAGGATTGGTCCACTCGGTTAACTGATGCGTTGTGGGCCTACCGCACTGCCTACAAGACGGTGTTGGGAGCTTCTCCCTATCGACTCGTTTACGGTAAGGCCTGCCACCTACCTGTAGAACTTGAGAAAAAGGCCTACTGGGCCGTCAAAGCAGTCAACTCTGGGTTGACTGAAGCAGGGGAGCATAGGAAGTTGCAACTTAATGAGTTAGAGGAAATACGCCGCGATGCGTATGAGAGCACTACCATCTATAAAGCTAAGGTTAAGGCATATCACGACAGGAATATCCAGCGAAAAACCTTCACAATAGGACAGAAAGTTTTACTCTACAATTCACGGTTGCAAATTTTTCCGGGGAAATTAAAATCTAGATGGCACGGCCCCTATGTGGTCACTTTGGTTCATCCCAATGGTTCAGTCGAGGTCTGTGATCCTAAAGATAATAATGTTTTCAAAGTAAATGGGCAGCGTCTAAAACCATATTTTGAATCCCTACCTATTGGGGAACCTGACGAGGAACTGGTCGATCCGGTGTACACGGACGACCCTGTTGAATAGGATGTTGATTCGGACGGTCTGGTATAGCCGCCTAGTTCTAGCCTTGAGTCACTTGTATCTGGGTTTGCAAAAATCTTATTGCTCTGTCTTGGATGGGAATAAAAGGAGATTGGAGATCCTAAAAATAGGGATCAACCTGCTGAGTCATAACTTAACCAGGATTTTTGTATAACCTTCTCTACATTTGACTCAAGTGAGACCTAGGGAGAAAAGTATTACTCGATTCTTTCGCGTGAAGAAAAATCTAGTCTGGTATAGCCACCCGTCTCCACATAGGTAAACGGGAAGAAAAGTATACACGTTCTATCACGTGACGATAGCATGGTGTGGGCAACTTTGCCTTTTTGTTGTTGTGCGCTTCTTGTTGGCTTCTCCGCAGGTACCAGTGGCTTCACTTCGGGATGGTTGCTCACCGCTCCCAGGTTTCTTCTTTCCACCCTTTGTCAGTTCTTTCAGTAGTGTTATGCTTTCGTGCTATGAGGGCATAGCACATTCTAAGTTGGGGGGAGGGAATGATCATTTTTCAAGCATCATGAATGTGGGATACCTGAATTATGTTAGTTGTGTGATTAAGGAAGTTTAGAAATTTTGAAAAGTTTGCGACATTCTAACTTGCCCACATGCATATATTTAGTATATCTGTCAACAATGCTGCACATTTTGAAATTCTTGAGTAGATGTTTCCACAGAACTGGGAGTGTAATTGTAGAACATTTCCGTGCTAATTGACATAGTTGCCACATATCAGGACAGAAAGTTTCATGTGCATTATTCAAGAATTTGTTGTGTTTTCGTGGGAATGATACAAGGCCCTTTTGCATGATCAAACCACCATAAGAGTCCCTCTAAATCATCACTCAAACCAGTCAGAGTCAATCCATGTTTTAACCGTAGGAAACCGGAGTTTGGTGGAAAAATAGGCGAAGAGTCTGGCTCTGTGCACTAGGAATTTTCACAACGCCATTGGGTCTCTGTGGGAACAAGTTGGTTCGAAGTGGCACGCTGTTATTGAGAAGTGCTTTTAGGTGCCATTTTTGTGAACCGAATCACCAAAAAACCAAAAGTCACGCATACTAAACCAAGTGAACCCAAGAGCTTCCTAAAGAAGGGGGGAAAGAGTAAATGAAAATAAGTTGGGGGGTCAAAATGAAAAAAATTCGAAAGAAGGGGGCAAGCAGTAAAATTTTCCCATCATAAGGCTTCGGTATCGCTACAGATCATCTGATGTAGCGCTACCTATAAGGCCTCGGTATCGCTACAGGTAAAAGACTGTAGCGCTACCAGTGCTTCTGGAATTTCAAAAGCCTTCTTCCCCACTTTCCCCCCACGTTTTCTCTCTCTCTCTCTCTCTTCTCCTCCATTTTTTTCCGGCGAACCACCCCTTAATCTCCCCATAACTTCACCATATACACTCCGTTTCACCCCAAATTCGAACCACGAACTCCTCTCCCCCACCTCTACACATTCATCCGACCAAAATCTTTCAAATACCTCCCATTTCCCCAGATCGGAAAATCTCCAAAACAACCACCATTTTCCACCATCACACCCTAAATGGCACCGAAAAAGCAAAAAACGGGGAAAAACAAGGCGGTCGCAAGCTCTAGCCAAGGCGAGGAGGGAGAACCACAAAATTTGGGGCGAAATCCGAGGAGGTCTCGGGAGGAGATGGAGGCCGACGAGGTGAGGGCCTGGAAGGAGGGAATGGCTAAAAGGGGGATAAAGAATGAGCGACATATCTCCCTCGTGGGTCAAAATTGGCCCGCAAATTTTGGAGCAATCGTGGCGCTTCGAAATCAAGGTATGGAGTATTGGTTTGAACCAAATTTGGGCTACAATAAGGCACTAGTTTTAGAATTTTATAAAAATATGTTAGTGCCTGCTAGTTCGTTGACCCCGGGGGCAATGATCACTTCGTCCATCGGTCGGACGGAAGTTTTCATAGATACAGAAAAGATTGCATCGATTATGGGCTATCACAGGCCACAAGGGGAAGTGACTTTTCCCCCGGCCGAAGACGACCCTATTACACCCGATGATGTAGCCAAGGAAATTTATGAGAACCCGCGGGAATATCGGATCCCGCATGTGCCCGGAAAACTCACACCCGCGCATCGCATCCTGAATCAAATAGTGTGTTTCAACCTGTACCCACGAGGCACGGAAAACAAGCCTCAGGAAAGCGTAGGGAAAATCTTGTGGGCCCTAGGTATGCAGCACACAGTGTGCGATTGGGCGCAGTGCATTTTTGCTGAAATGGTGGCTACAAGGACGGCCATCAAGAGTTCCAGGTTGCCATTCCCGTGTCTTTTGACACGGATATTTCATAGGGAAGGTTTCACTGGCCGTCCATATGCCCAGCTAGAGCGTTTGGATCCGGGGACTATTGGATCAGATTTTTTGGCTCGCAGCATGGGACAGATTAGAGCTGCACCACGGTCCTTACTAGCTCAGCCCGCTCGGGACGCTCCACTCAAAGATTGGTTAAAGAAAATCTTTTGCCAAAACGTTGCCATCATCAAGAGCCATCAAAAAATGAAGAAGGAAAATCGGGAGATGGCAAGGAGGCAGCAAACAATTGACCATCAGATGCGGTACGTCATCCAACGGGTATCTGGGGAAACTTCTACATCCTATACGCCGCCACAGCTGCCGGAGATTGAGGTTAGCGACGATTTCGTTGAAGAAGCTACTGAGACAGAGTCCGAGGGCGAGGAAGAATAGTGCACGGAGCTAGAACTAGGGGGTTTGGGACTAAATTGTTTTGTTGGTGGTGAAATTTATTTGGGGAGTTGTTCTTATTTTCAAAAAGACATGTGTTATTGTGTTGCAACAATGTTTAATTTGATCTTCTATGTGTTGGAATTGATGTTTAAATTGTGTAAGCATGATTGTTGAATTCAATTCTGTTCCTATTGTTAAGTTGGATGACAGTCACTCTGGGTAGATCAACCGAGCGTTTGCATAGGCTGTCATTCATTTGCATGTTGCCCCATTCTTTGGTCACCACGGTCGTTATAAACTCGAAAAGCCCTCCGTTGACCCTGATGCACAGTTTTATTCCTTTACCATGCATGTTTAATTTTCTATACGAATGTGTGGTACTATTAACTTGCATGCAATTATAAACAGTTCGTCCCGGTGTTGTGGGCATATTTTATCCCGTGAGTAAAATTTTGAGCGGAATTGTTGTTAGGGATACTAGGGCATGCATGTGGGCACGTTCGAAAGTGGCAACGTAATTCTTTTGCGGTTATCTTCTTGATTGTACAACTTGTCTAATTCTGATATCCCCAAGTCATGTCAATCATAATTGTGGCTGGATCATTCGCCGCTCGGGACGAGCAACGTTCAGGTTGGGGGGTGTGATAGGCGCGTGATATCGTAAGATATTAGCGCCTAAGTAGGGCGAATAACACGTTAGACACATTGGTTTATCTGTTTTTACCGTTTAATGTGCACGTTTGGTTTTTGTAGTGGTTTTATGTTCACAGGTGTCAAAACGGACCACGGAGCGCTACATTTCATTCCAGAGGCCCCAGGAGCGCTACACCTAAAGACCGGAGCGCTACATTTCATTCCAGAGGCTCCGGGAGCGCTACACCCTAAAGACTGGAGCGTTACGCTCATTCCAGAGGCCCCAGGAGCGCTACACCCTAAAGACCGGAGCGCTACACACATTCCAGAGGCACCAGGAGCGCTACACCATAGAGGCTGGAGCGCTACACTTAAATCCCAGAGGCCTCGGTATCGCTACACCTTAAAGGGTGTAGCGCTACCTTGATAAGAACCTGTAGCGCTACACTTAAGACTGTGTAGCGCTACCGAGAGCTTTTTTTCTGAGTACTCTATTTAAGGAAACTTTTGAACGTTTAGGTCATTTATTACGTGATAAATATTCTGTTCCGTTTTTGGGAAGAAAAAGGAGGCGCCAAGGAAAGCAAAAAAGGGTGTTGTTCTTATTTTCTGATTTTGGCTCATCCAATTGATTTCTTCTGCATTCCTTTTCCAAATCCAGGTTTTATATTCAATTTACAAGTATTGTTTCATCTTTGTTGTTTTAGTTTTTTTTGCGATTACGTTAATTTCTTAACATGCTTAGTGAATCTCAATTAGTTTTGTCGTTTGTTTTTAATATGGTAGCTTAAGCTCATAGGCATGGCCATGAGGTGAATGATACTCGTGGCCGATTTCGCACTTAGTTATGCAATCCCATCTTCGGTTGAATACTATAGTTTTTCGGATAGGATTTCTATGAGCGGGCGTGCTATGGCATTGACGGGACCTATATCGGGGTGAGGAATAGATCTTTGCAATCTATTCGTCGCAAGCACGTATAGGGTAACGCAACCATCGCTACGCACCCGTAAGAGAAATCCTATTCTAAGAACATTTTTTGGGAAAACGGGTTGAATTAGCTAAGTGTAGAATCGGTACGTGTATTAGGATCCTTGTGGCCGCGCCTCGTTAAATTCATAAATTCAAAAACAATAGTTTTAACTTTGTGTTCTTTAGTAAATCAAATCAAATTGGAAGGGTTGCTACCTAAGAGCTTCTAAAAAACTAAATTTCCGAATTCGTAATCGAACTCTTGAGCCGTCTCTGTGGAATTCGACCCCGTACTTACCGGGATTATTGTGCTACAGTGTTCACTGTCCTATGCTTGGGACGCGTTAATTTTAGATCACAGAACACGTCAAGCAATATGCTGACATACTGTATTAACAGCATAGGCCAATTCTGGTCTAGTGAGGGTAAGATACTGTAAAGAGCCAACCACAGTTCTATAAAGTTCTGGATCAGAGAACAATGAATCATCAGTAGGAGTGCAGTGCTTAAAGGTAGATGGAGTACCACATGGACTACAATCTTGCATACCAGTTTTAAGAAGGAGATCCTTAGCATATTTGGTTTGACACAAAAACAAACCAGTAGCAGACAACTGAACTTCAATTCCCAAAAAGTAATGTAGCCTGCCCAAATCCTTTAAGGCAAATTCAGTACCCAGACCAGAGATGATATCTTGAATTAAAGTGGTGTTATTATCGGTAACTAGAATGTCATCAACATATACTAGAAAATACACAAGATCAGTCCCTTGGTGAAGAACAAACAGAGATGAATCTGCCTTACTGTTAACAAATCCCCTCTGAATTAAGCAATTAGAGAGCATAGCATACCATGCACGTGGGGCCTGTTTGAGCCCATACAAGGCTTTATGTAATTTGCAAACATGGGAAGGACAAGTAGGATCAACATATCCTTGGGGCTGTTTAAGATAAACATTTTCAGATAGTGTCCCATGGAGAAAAGCATTAGAGACATCTAATTGCTTGATAGACCAACCATGATACAAAGCTAAGGAAATAACCACTCAAACGGTAGGCTGTTTGATAACAGGGCTGAAAGTTTCATTATAGTCTAACCCTTCAGTTTGCTGAAAGCCTTGAGCTACCAATCTGGCCTTATACCTGGCAATAGACCCATCAGCATTTTTCTTAATCTTGAAAATCCATTTACATCCAATAGAGAAACAGCCACTGGGAAGAGGAACAAGAGACCAGGTATGTTGAGACTTAATGGCAGCATATTCTTCACTCATAGCATGTCTCCACTCAGGATAGTTCATGGCATCGTTAAATGTAGTTGGTTCAGTAGTAGGTCCAGTAGTTCCAACCGTAAGAGATAAAGGTATCCTAGGTGTAGATATCCCATTTTTTGATCGAGTGACCATAGGATGAGTGGACACAGGTAGTAAAGGTGGAGAAACTACAGGAGCTGGACTAACAGAAGATTGAATAGGAGAAGAATAAGAAATAGGGTGTGTAGAAGTAACAGAATGTGGAGAAGAAGCAGGAGAAATAGCAGGAGTCAGAATAGGAGTTGAGTGAGGAGTGATATTAAATTGTGGAGGAGACAAAGTAGAAACAGAAGTGAGTGAAGAAGAGGAGGAAACAGATGAAATGGAAAGAGAGGGATAAGGAAAATCTGTTTCAATGAAACGAACATGTCTAGAAACATACACACGGTGGGTACTGGGATCAAAACAACGATACCCTTTAGTACTTGAGCAATAGCCAAGAAAAACACAAGGCTTAGATTGAGGAACCAACTTATTTGAAGCATAGGGACGTAACCAAGGAAAGCAGCAACACCCAAAAGGTTTGAGGCTGGAATAATTAGGAGATGACTTATAAAGAAGTTCATAAGGAATCTGAAACTTAACAGAAGAAAGAGGAAGTCGGTTAATCAAGTACAAGGCAGTGGTAATGGCTTCCAACCAAAATTCAATGGGTAGATGAGATTGATGAAGGAGTGTAATAGCTGTTTCAATGATGTGGCCATGTTTGCATTCGGCTAAGCCATTTTGTTCTGGTGTATAAGGACAAGTGGTCTCATGGTTAATACCAAAGAAACGAAAAAATGCAGTCATGAGAGAATTAAGGAATTCACCACCATTATCAGACCTCATAGTTTTAATAGGAAGGCCAAATTGATTAGACACAAATGTTTTGAAGGCTGTGATATAGGATGAAACCTCAGATTTAACACGCAAAGGAAAAATCCAAGCATAACGTGTAAAATCATCTACCGGTAGAAGATAATACCGGTAACCACTAACATAAGGGACAGGAGATGGTCCCCAAACATCCATATGTATTAGTTCAAAAGGACTAGTAGTAAAAGAATGAGAAGGAGAGAAGGGTAATTTATGGCTTTTAGCAACTTTGCAAGAATAACATTCAAAAGCAAGTGGTTGGTTAACAGGTAAATGAAATCGCTTACACAGCACCTGAAACAGCTTTGAATGAGGATGGCCAAGACGTTTGTGCCATATTTCAGCAGTGGAGCTTGTAACAGTAAGGACTTTAGATGTATTAGAAGAAGGAAGAAGAGGGTATAACCCCTGTTGACATGGGCCTTGATGAAGAATCTAGAGAGAAAGCCGATCCTGAATAGCATAGCCATTGGAATTGAAGATGATATTGCAATTATTATCAACAGCAAATTTATGCACAGATAATAGATTATGAGATATGTGGGGAACGTGTAAAAGATTTTGAAGATCAAAGGAATGAAGAGGAGTGGTTAATAATCCCTTACCAGATTGAACTACTGGAATACTTTGACCATTACCTACAGTGACTGCCTCGGTGGAAGGAGAAGTATGAGGAGCTATAATATTCTGTGGATTGTGTGTAACATGAGATGTAGCGCCTGAATCAAAGAACCAAGGCCCCTGAGATCCCTGTCCGGTCATAGGATGAGTAGACTCACTGTTTTGCATCCCAACACCAGAGAATAGAGCTGTAGGTGAGTCTGAGACAAACATAGTAGGTGAGGGCTGAAAATTTCCTCCTGATCCTGTCTGATTAGGATAGTTATGAAACTGAGATGGAGGTCTGTAGTTAAGATTCTATCGGTGATGACAATACGAGGCATTGTGGTTAGTCTTGCCACAAATCTGACATCCAACATTAGTATTCTGCATAGGAAAAGAATTGAAACTTCCTGGAAATCCTCCTTGATTGCCATGGCTAAAACCTCCTTGATTACCATGGTTAAAACCTCCTCTTTGATAGTAATTGCCTCTATATCGATTGTTATTCCTCCTGTTATTGTAGTTGAAGTTCCCAAACTGAGGATAGTTCTGATTTGATCCACTGGAAAACGACTGTGAGTAAGGTGTATTCATGCCTTGACCATTACTCTGTTGTGTAGAATTAGATGAATTTTGAGTACTAGTAGACTGATTAACAGTGTTAAGCCCATTCACTGATGTAGAGGATTGTGTGCCTTGAGTTATCAGAACTGAAGTTGCATCAGTAGGTAAGTTCTGTTCCTGATCTATGTGAAGATCTTCAGCCAGCAATACTGAAGTTAAATGACCAAACGTAATATCTTCAAACCTAGTTAGTATGCCTTGTTTCAAAGAACTATATTCTTTTGGTAAACCATGCAAGGTGTGAAAAACCAGATCTTCATCTTCAACTTTAGTCCCAGAGGCAACCAGTTTCTGGACTATATCTTTGATTGAATCTATGTAAGTTTCCATAGTGCTAGTTTTCTTAAGATTGAATAGTCTTCGCTTTAGATCATGCACATGTGATCGTGAGAGATTACTGAATTTTTCCTCTAATTTCCTCCAGACCTGATGAGAATGAATGGATCCAACTACATGCGGTAGTATTGGAGGTGTTAATGTTGCAATAATACAGGACATCAACATCCTGTCTATGGCGATCCAATTGACATGTTCAAGATTAGGAACTTTATTGCTTGATTCGTCTATAACATGACTCTCTGGAATAGCAACCGAACTATCCAAAAATTCAACTAGCTTGTTTGCAAGTAGTGCATTCTCAATTTGAGTTTTCCATGCAAAGTAGTTAGAGGAATCAAGTTTGACAGTTACAAATGACTGAAAATTTGCAATTAGAAAGGTAAGAGATGATGGAAGATATTCATGTTGATTTGTGTATCTTCCTGAGACTGATGGAATTGTGCTGATGTAGTTGTTAACTGATGAGGATCTACTGCTCTGATACCATAACAAATCTACTTTACTGAGTAGAAAGAAGAGGAATATAGGTGAATGAAAGAAACCATTATCTCATTGATAGTTTTTATTAAATTATGAATTACATCACAATGAACTATTTATAGAAACACTTAGACCGACTAAGTATTAACCGACTTAGGAAGAGCAATCCCAGCCATTCACTTGGTAAACAGAAAGGATCTTAGTGAAACAAGATTAGCCAATGACATTCTGACAGCTAGGCTAGGCTAACAACTAACCGCTGGATTAACAACAGCTAACTACTATCACCTCTAACAGAATTTGTAAAAACCATGTGACCACCAACTAACTAATCACTAGACTTGATGACTTGTGCTGCTGATGCTGCTAGATGACTCACCTGAGTAGGTGAGTGAAGAAGAGATCCGTCTAACACTATCCATCCAATCTCACCCCCCCACCCCCCCCCCCCCGGCGGATGAACACAAATGATGTTTAGTGTTGGCCTATTCTCTTGTGGCTGCATTGTCAGTTCCGGACTTCAAAACTTGGGCATAAGATGTCCGTATTTCTCTCCTCATGGTGTTGGTATGGATTCTTCTGTCCTCTCTCGGAATGGCCTATTCTTCCTATTTATAATTAATAAGAATAAAAACAATTCTACTATGGGTACATAGCATTGCACAGATCATTACAGATTGTGGAGGGCTCTACCCATGTAAAGCTGAGATGGAAAGTTGACTTTGCCCCACTTTTTTGGCTCCAATTTTAAATTTTTGGCAGCACCTGCCCGCGCAAAACACTAAAGGCAAATGAAAAAACTACTGTAAATCAAAAAACAAATCAAGATTGGAAGTAATAAACCAAAGTAGAGAACGAAAAATAAAAATACGAAGTGGAGTGACTGAAGGAAACAAGTAAAGAGTCCAACTAATATTTTCAAATACGAAGTGGAGTGACTTTGCCCCACTTCTTTAATTTTTTGTTTTTCATCATTTTTTTTATGATTGTTGGTTCGTCTCGACAAGAGCTTTCAGAAAAGTTTTCAATCATCGGCTAAATTTGAAAAAAGTTCAGAAAAGACAAAAAATAAGTCAAAAACAGCGTCCGTATTGGCTTATTTTTCGTCTTTAGTAACTTTTTTTTAACTTTTGGACATAATTTTATACTTTTTAGATTCCTTTCGTCGATACGAACCAATAATCCATGAAAAAATGACATAAAAATAACAAATACAAAAAAAATTTGAATAAAGACAAAAAAAAAAGCCGGATAATCTAGCCTGGATTAATCCAGGCCAAATAGACCCATAATACAGTATCAAAATTGGCATAGACACATGAGGCTAGCATTGTTTTGAAAAATGGAAATTAAAACTAATGATATGATCAAACCCTCTTTCCAATAGAAATTAATGAAAATTGGTGTACACAATTTCCTCAATCTTGAGTTATTAGTGAAAACTTCTTAACATGTTGAGTTGCATTTTGAGTTATTAGTCCGTTACTTCTTTATAGAAGCATGGAAATGCAAGAGCTTCCATCTGAATTTGATGCTGATGACAATGAAACATTTTTGGAAAGTGATCGTGATAATATGTCCATGGAAGAAGATCATACTTTAGAGGAAATAGAGGAACCTAAAGTTGAAATGTTCTTCAATTCTGAAAATGAAGCATATGAATACTACTCTAATTATGCTCGAGGGCAAGGTTTTGGTGTGATCACATGAACTTCAAAGAAGCGTGACGATGGACAAAAAACTATAACTTACAATTGTCATCGAAGTGGAAAGTCAAGAACAAAGTCATTCAATCCAGTTAAATCACATCCAATAGCAAAAACAGAATGCAACTTTGGGCTGCAATCCTTGATTGGTGGGATGTCTCCTGGGTTTTTCCATCTTCTGCACATCAACTTATGGTGCAATTGTTCTTTCACCATTTTAAAAGCCTGGAATTTCATTGTTGGAATATCACTTTGCTTGCAGTTTTATGGTCGGTATGGCTATCAAGAAATGAGTGCATCTTCGATCAATCCTCTCCAATCTTTGTTGCAGTGGCAGACCTCGTCAAGATGAGATTAGCTCTTTGGATTAAGCATAAGTTCCACATCAACGATTACTCAGTTGATGATTTTACCAGAAACTTTGGGGTAATCAGGAAAATAAATTTGAAATCTCATCTCCTTCCTCAATTTTGATAGCTTTTTTTGCCTTGAGTTACTATCATTATATGGTCGCAGCTATGGCTCTTCTCTTCAACAAAAGATTTTGAGGAAGGCAAGTCCAGTAAATTTCAGCTTCTTCCATTTTTGGCTTTTTGGTTTTCCCCTCTTTTTTCTTTTCCTTTAAGGCTTTGCCCAGTTTGTTTTTGGTTTTTGGGCTAACTTTTGTTATCCCTTTTAGATGGGTATGTTGTTATCCTTTTCCCTTATTTTAATATATCATCTTTTGGCTTTTGCCAATCAAAAAAACAAAGTAGTACACTACTTGATTCCAGCCCATCCCTTTTTAACATCCTCTCAGCATTATACGACTCATTAGCCCATCCCCACAAGATCTGTCGATTTTTACCCACATCGAAAAAAGTACAAAAATTTCCTTCGTATCTTAATCCAGCCCAGCCATCAACGGACATTTTCTCTGGTACGTATTTATCCTTTTTGCAGAAATCGTCCCAATCGTATAGTACTCGTAACTCGTTAAATCAAGGCTCACCTTAAAGACATGCTTAATATTTCTGTGCATCACCGAGGTGTCCAACCCGTTTTTATCATCTAAAGATACCGGGAAAAAATCCGGACATTCCCACATACCCGTTTTCGGGGTAGAATGTAATGGGTGTTTGGCCTTAGTCCACTTCATGAAATCCCTACTCCTATATAAGTATGCCATCCCTCTGTTTCTTCTCCTACTACCCACCACCATCCTCCAATGCCATCTTCACCCCACCATGCGGTGGTCGGGTCATGGAAAGCGCTTCCGTTCCCTGCCCCGCTCCTTGTTCAGAGAACGAAATCCACCTTCCATCCCCGCTTTGAATGAGGATCGGGAATCCCGTCCCACCTCGCTCTATTTTTTAAAATTTTAAAAAATTTAATTCATCAAGACAAATTGAAGTTTTCAAGTTTATATCATAAACTAACCATTTTAAGACAAATTAAATTTTAACTATATGAGATCATATATACATTTATACACATATGTAGCCCCAATTTTATGCGTATATATATCTATACATGAACTGATATACATCTATACATAGATAATTTTACACGGATTAGAAAAAAAATATTAAAGGAGTTTTAAAAAATATCATAAATTGTTATAAATAAAAATGTTAGAAAGTAAAATAATAATTATTTAAAGCAGGACAGATGTACCAAGCCCCACCTCCAACCCGTTCTCCTTTTTTTTTGGTTACTTTCGCCTCCAAATCCAATCCGTTCTCCAAAACTCCAATCCGAACAGATCGGAGTGGAGCGGACGGAATTGTCATTCGATATCGAATGGGCCCACACTATGTTGCCCCACACTGCACCTTTGGGATTGTACTGGTACAATAGATGGTAGATTCCGTTGTAGTACATTGGTCCTGTTCACATTTGAATTTCAAAGAGATATGAAGTATTAGAGAATATATATATATATATATATATATATATATATATATATATATATATATATATATATATTTGCAAGAGTAAATTGTGAAGAAATATCTCACAATTTGGATCTGTTTGTGTCCAACCAAATTCAGCCATGAGAAAATAAAAAGAAAAGTCAGTGGTAATTTGGGTGAAACGATCGTAAGAAACAATAGCATATCAGCGTAAAATAAAAACTACGATAACGTAAAAAACATAAATGTTTTACAAATTATGATACAAGTTGAATACGATTACGTTAGATATTGAATTATTAAGATCTAAATTTCTCTTCTTGTTTTTGTAATCGTTATAGACATTCAACTTGTATTCTCATTAAAATTTGAGGAAAAGATTTTGAACTCATTTGTAAACTCTTGAATTTAAAATTGAAAGAAGATGGAAGGTTTAAACTTAAGTATTTGATCGACAAAAAAAAGATTTTGCTAATCTTTTAAATAAATAATAATAATTAAAAAAAACTCCAAATATGTCGGCAGCACAAAAGGCCAAAGCTAACAAGTACCCAAAGTGATAATTCAATGGGAAACTATGTGGGGAGCAATGATAGCTTAAACGAAAGGACGAAAATACTTCATGACTGTACCCATCATTTAAATGGTAGAAACTACCTCCGAAGTGACCCGGCAAATAAATAATGGATGCGTGTAATTATTCAGTATTTTTTAGCACCGTCAATTTAAAATTTATATACGTATATTTAAATTTATATTAACATGCAATGATAGAAGAACTTGTGGTATCAAGTGACCGTGTAATTGCTACCATAAGATATATGCAAATACAGTATTTTTGGATATGTAGTTAAATTTGCCCTCAAAGTAGCATATCATTCCTTTCACTTTTCATATAGTACTTTCATCTATTTTTTTTCTCAGCAAAGAAAAAATTTTATTAATTTTTGAATGCAAGAATACAAGGATTAAACGGGTCCAAAAAAAAAAAAAAAAAAGCATCACGACGAACGATCCTGAATCTCAGCTAGTTTGACAATCAAAAATCCGACAATCACGTGCCAAATAGATCCCAAAATAGCAATAATTGGCAAGCAAGCAACTAATCTTTCTGGACTTAATTACCACAACTCCTCCCTTTCTTTCCACTATTGGAAACCTATTTATGTTGTGGTCTCCCTCGTTTTTATATCTATTCTTTAATTTAAAAAGAAGACGCACTATCTAAATTTGGATAAGAATTTAATTTCTCTAACATTCCAGAAAGGATATGATTCTAGAGAGAGAGAGAGAGATGTTGCTAGAATCAACAAGGTTAATGCATGTTGTCTCCATCTTCATGCATATATACATCTATTTATATTATATACATCTATGTATACATTTATAACACTAGCATGTAATGTTGTTTTGACCCCACAGTTGACAATTCCCACCGACCTTAAATGCCAATAGATATTCTCTCTCTCTCTCTCTCTCTCTCTCTCTCTCTCTCTCTCTCTCTCTCTCTCTCTCTCTCTCTCTCTCTCTCTATATATATATATATATATATATATATATATATATATATATATACACACACATATATATATATATATATAAAGTGGATGAAAAAATCTAAATATCGTAATTCTATCTTTGCTAGCTTTTGTTCTCACTTAGAAAGGGAAAATTACAATAAATAAATTTAAATGTAGTCAATTACTCGTGCATTGTACGAAGCGAATACTTGATATTTCTGTTTCTAAATATATACATAGTATGATATTCGTAGGCTGAATGAGTCTTTTTTGTGAATAAGTTAATAAAGATTCAAGGGAACGGAGTAACTAAAGAGGAAAAAAAAAAATTATTCGTAGGCTGAATGAGACCTCCCTCCATCGTCCACCACCTCCACCGCCGCCAACCCCCTCCAAATGTTTTCAAACCAAAACCAGTTCCGCTATAAACAAATGCATTTTAACCTTAGACCATACAGGTTGGACAAAGCGAAATACAATAACATATCAGCATAAATATTTTACAAATTAAGATACAAGTTGAATACGATTACGTTAGATATTGATCAATTATCGGGATCTGAATTTCTTGTTTTATTTTTTTGTAATTACAAATATTTGACTTATATATATTCTCATTAGAATTTGAGGAAGAATAGATTTTGAACTCAATTAAAATTGAAAAAGGTAAAAGATTTAAACTTAAGTATTTGATCGATAAAAAAAAGAATTTTTTAATTTTTTAAAATAGAAAAAAAAAAAAAAAAACTCCAAATATGTCGGCAGCACAAAAGACCTAAACTAACAAGGAACCAAAGTGATAATTCAATAAGAAACTAAGGGGGGGAGCAATGATAGCTTATTCTCTTTCTTGAGCAAATGGACGAAATTAATTTATCACTCTTCCCATCATTTAAATGGTAGAAAGTACTTTGGAAATGACCCGGCAAATAGATAATGGACGCGAGTAATTATTCAGTATTTTTTTAGCACCGTCAATTTAAAATTTATGTATTTACATTTAAATTCATATTAATGTGTAATGATGAAAAAACTTGTGGTATCAAGTGACGCTGCAATTGCTACAGTAAGATATAGGCAAATACGATGTTTTTGGATATGAAGTTAAATTTGCCCTCAAAGTAGCATATCAATATTCCTTTCACTTTGTTCATATATTACTTCCATCTTTTTTTTTCTCAGCAAAGGAAAAATTTTATTAATTTTTGAACAGAAGAATACAAAGATTAAGCGGATCAAAACAATAATAGACATCACTACGGACGACCCCAAATCTCTCTTCTTCTTCTTCTTTTTTTTGCTGAGACAGAAAATATTTTATTAATTTTTGAACGGAAAGATATAACTATTAAACAGGGCAAAAAAAAAACAGGCAACAAGACGAACAATCCCGAATCTCAAAAAGTTGACACCCGAGAATCCGACCATCATGCGAAATAGACCCCGAAATAGCAAATAGTTGGCAAGCAAACAACTAGCCTTTCTGAAGTTATCACAACTCCTCCCTTTCTTTCCACTATTAGAAACCTATTTATGTTGTGGTCTTCCTCATTTTTATGTATGTTCTCAATCACAGATTTACAGGTGTTTTAGTTTAAAAGGGATGACGTACTATCTAGATTTGGATAAGAATTTAATTTCCCTAACATTCAAGAAAGGATATGATCCTAGAGAGAGAGCGAGAGAGATGTTGCTAGCATCAACAAGGTAATTTGGATAAGAATTTAATTTCCCTAACAATGATCCTCCCCACATCGTCATAAAGCATGAGGCAGAAGGAGTGTGGATTATCCCAATGAAAATGATAAAAAAATTAAGTCACGAGACCGACAACATGGTGGAGCAGGAATGGGATCACGAAAGTGAAAAACATGAGTAGAAAGGCAAGGATCCCAATCCATAATTTCCACAATATCATAATGCCTAAAGAGTTGCGTAACACATGCGACCATGATAATTTCTATTATTTTCAATGAAAGCTGGGGGTGTCAATTCAATACAAGACATTAGTAATAGTAAAAGCTCCCTTCAGATTGCAAATATTGTTGGCATAACGTAGGTGATTTTTTTTTTATTTCCTTTATGAACCTAAAAATAAAAATAGCACAAAGATAAGTAGAATATTAATTAAGTAAAACTCTAATAAAACTAATAGAAATGTACATTAATATACAAAGATAAATAATTGTGGGTAGATCAAAAAAATAATCCTGATAAACAAGATCCTCCAAAAGGACTTCCTCTACCTCTTGATTTTTGAATTCAATAAAAAATTTTAGTCTTTGTCCGTTTACTTTAATTAAACACTTCACCATTATTAGAATTCTCAATTTCAATAGCTCCATGTGGATAAGTGGTGCGAACAATGAAAGGGTCAGACCAACGGGAACGAAGCTTACCAGGAAATAAATGTAGTCGAGAATTATAAAGAATGACTTTTTGACCTGCAATGAAAGACTTTCTTAAAGTGTTGTGATCGTAGACTCTTTTCATGCGTTCCTTATATGTTTTTGCACAATCGTAAGCATCGTCTCTAATTTCTTCCAGTTTATTGAGTTATAATTTTTTACAAGTTCCGGCCTTGTTAAGATCAAAATTTAATTATTTTATAGCCCAATACGCTCTATGTTCTAAGTCAACGGGTAGGTGACATGCCTTGCCGTAGACAAGTCGATAAAATTATCATATCGACTTTACCATTAAAATTATTTCATGACGACTGTGAAAATGAGCCCAAAGTTGAATCATATCCCTCTTCTTCCTTCTGGTTGTTAAATGCGCGTATATGAATATACACATACACATATATGTGTGCGTGTGTGTTTTGAAATTGGGAGGGTGGGGTGTGTCATATGTGAGACCCGTGAGTACGTATTTAAAAGATCTCATTAGATTATAACATGGCATTAGATTCATTACGTAGAATATGTGAACATATGTGCGCACGCATATTATTATTCATAATTTATAAATCTCCACCGCATACAAATACATAAAAAAGAAAAAACTAATGATGCCTTGACATGCACACACATTGCGTGTGCCTCGGGCTCTAATAAATTATTTAAGTTCCTCCTCAGAACTCCACTACATAAAACTATTATTCCAAGAGTTGCCACATAGAGGATCAAACATTTTGTTACACGTTCTCGATCAGTTCATCTTGAGAGGAATGTTCATACTCCAAGCGTTCAGAGACTCAACTGTGATGGTCTGGGTGCCATTGTTAAATGCAAATAGATGAGCATTCTGCATTACTGCTACAGTCGGATAAACCCTAGATGTTATGCATGTTTTCCCTCCTGCCCCAAAACTCTCCACCACCGAATGATCAATCTGCATCCAATAAAATAACTCACATTTTTTAGCAATCACACCAGGGGAAGAGAGAGAGAGAGGAAATGTAATGAAAGCCATACCAAACTCCTGAGAGAAAGCTTGTTATCAGATAAATCTACGTCCACAAAGCCAGCAAATGATGGCTTATACGGTTTTTCATTCAGAGAGGAACTGTCAATGCACCAAATGTAAAAAAACAAGTTAAGATGTAGGAGGATTCATGAACATGAAACAAGAGAATCTTTTTCTTTAATTCCTTTTTCACAACTTCTCATGATTTTTTTTTTTTTTTGCTAGAAGAGATATCTGGATCGGTTTGAAACTAAGTTGGGGTATAATTTGGAGAAATCCCTACATAAATGCCGACTATTCCTCGGGACCCTGAGTTTATCGACCAGGCAAAGACGCAGTGGCCCCGAGTTTACGGCTCGCCCCAATCTCATCTTGGACAACCCCTTAAGATTTATCGTGGTTTTAAATATAAAAAAAGGCTAAACGAATGTATATCGTTTTAATATAATTGTCAATTTATTTTTTAATCAGCAAAACGAGCAATGAAAATAGATGACAAGTCCCTCGAAAGGAAATAAAAATAATAATAATAATGTACAAACCTTGTTGCATCAGAGCACATGAGAACCACGTGCTTGTCTTTTCCTTTGAAAACCCTAAAGAAGACAGGAGTGTATTCTTCAAGATTCTCTGAAGCCAAAGTTAAGAGCCCAAATGGTCCAACCCCACCTTCACTGGTTGAACCCTTCTGGCCACAAAGGTGTTGGGCATCCATGGCTTCCCAATTAGGATCAAACGACTCAGCTTTCTCCAAGCTTGAGAATGTGAAAGTCACTTCAACATCAGCCTGAAACAAAAAAATAAACAAAATAAATCAATTCTACCATATCTCTTTCAATTAGCATTAATGGAGTACGTCCAAGGTAATTCCTGTGTATATGAGGATGAACAAACCTGTGCAGCTGTAATTCCTTTGATTTCAACACGATCTCCCAAATTGAGCTCTTGATTCTTCAGCTCAACTTTATTCCCTCTTAGGGTTTCTAATTCTTCAATCGGCCATTGCAGCAATTGTTTTCCACTTGTATCCAGCCACACATTCCTTGGTATTGTCTACAACAACACGACACATAAAAAAAAAAAAAAGTTAATTACGGAAAGATAATAGAATATATATTAAAAAAAAATCAACAAGTAGTATATTACTTGAATTCCAGCCCATCCCTTTTTAACATCCTCGTCAGCAGTATCCGACTCATTAGCCCATCCCCACAAGATCCGTCGATTTTTACCCGCGTCGAAAAAAGTCTTTGAAGCATAAAAATTCCCGTAGTCGTATCTTAATCCAGCCCAACCGTCAACGGACATTTTCTCTGGTACGTATTTATCCTTTTCGCGGAAATACGTTCCGATCGTATAGTACTCGTATCTCGTTAAATCAAGGCTCACCTTAAAGACGTGCTTAATACTTCCGTGCATCACCGAGGTCTCCAACCCGTTTTTACTATCTAAAGATACCGGGAAAAAATCCGGGCATTCCCACATACCCGTTTTCGGGGTAGAATGTAACGGGTGTTTGGCCTTGGTCCACTTGATGAAATCCCTACTCCTATATAAATATGCCATCCCTCTGTTTCTTCTCCTACTACCCACCACCATCCTCCAATGCCCATCTTGGCCCCACCATGCGGTGGTCGGGTCACGGAAAGCGCTTCCGTTCACCCCGGTAACCGCAGACACTAATGGGTTGTTATCGGGTTTTATCCATTCTCGGAGGTATGGATCCGAATAGTTAGCCGGTACAGCATAGTTTTGGACCTGGGTGTTGTTTTCGTCAACTATCCCGGTGTAGAGTATGATTGGCTTGTTACCCGGAAGAATCGTGGTCGACCCGGACCAACAACCGTATTTATCAAACGGCTTTGAAGGGTAGATTGCTGGTTCAAGTGGTTTCCAGTTGATCATGTCCGTTGATACCGAATGGGCCCACACAATGTTTCCCCACACTGCACCTTTGGGATTGTACTGGTAAAATAAATGGTAAATTCCGTTGTAGTACATTGGTCCTGTTCACATTTGAATTTCAATGAGATATGAAGTATTAGAGAAAATAAATAAATAAATAGATAAATATATATATTTGCAAGAGCAAATTGTAAAGAAATAACTCACCATTTGGATCTGTTCGTGTCCAACCAAATTCAGCCATGAGAAAAGAAAAAGAAAAGTCAGTGGTAATTTAGGTGAAACGATCGTAAGAAATAATAGCATATCACCGCAAAACAAAAACTACGAGAACGTAAAAAACATAAATGTTTTACAAATTATGATACAAGTTGAATACGATTACATTAGATATTGAATTGTAGGGATCTGAATTTCTTGTTTTATTTTTTTGTAATTACAAATATTTGACTTTTATATATTCTCATTAGAATTTGAGGAAGAAAAGATTTTGAACTCAATTGTAAACTCTTGAATTTAAAATTGAAAGAAGGTGGAAGATTTAAACTTAAGTATTTGATCGGTAAAAAAAAAGAATTTGTTAATCTTTTAAATAAATAAATAATAATAATAATTAGAAAAAAACTCCAAATATGTCAGCAGCACAAAAGGACAAAACTAACAAGAACCCAAAGTGATAATTCAATGGGGAGCAATGATGGACGAAAATAATTTATGACTCTATCCATCATTTAAATGGTACAAAGTACAGTGACTCGGCAAATAAATAATGGACGCGTGTAATTATTCAGTATTTTTTATCACCGTCAATTTAAATTTTATACACGTGTATTTTAATTTATACTAACGTGTAATGATGGAAATACTTGTGGTGTCAAGTGACCGTGTAATTACTACCATAAGATATATGCAAATACAATATTTTTGGATATGAAGATACAAAGATTAAACGAACCAAAACAAAAACAGGCAAAACTACGGACGATACCGAATCTCTTTGTTTTTTTTTTTTTTTTTTGGCTGAGGAAAGAAAAGATTTTATTAACTTTTGAACGGGAGGATATAAAGATTAAACGGGTCAAAAAAAAACAGGTATTACGATGAACGATTCCAAATCTCAATTGGGTTGACACTCGGGAATCCGACAATCACGCGCCAAATAGATCTCGAAACAACAATAGTTAGCAAGCAACGAACGAGTCTTTCTGGACTTATCACAAGTACTTCCTCCCTTTCTTTCCACTATTGGAAACCTATTCATGTTGTGGTCTCCCTCCTGTTCTTAATCACAGGTGTTTTAATTTAAAAGGGAAGACGTACTATCTAAATTTGGATAAGAATTTAATTTCCCTAACATTCCAGAAAGGATATATATGATCCGAGCGAGAGAGAGAGAGAGAGAGAGAGAGAGAGAGATGTGGCTAGAATCAACAAGGTTAATGCATGTTGTCTCCATCTTCATGCATATACACATCTATTTATATTATATAAATCTATGTATACATGTATAACACTAGCATGTAACGTTTTGACCCCACAGTTGACAATTCCCACCGCAAAAATATTGACCTTAAATGCCAATAGATATTCTCTCTCTCTCTATATATATATAATATAATATAATATAATATATATATATTCCCTATATATATATATATATATATATATATATATATATATAGTTTTGGAAAAAGCGACCCAAAATCAAACTAGGAAAGAAAATGGATGAAAAATTCTACATATCGTAATTGTATCTTCCCTTTTGTTCTCACTTAGAAAGAAAAAAATTGCAATAAATAAATTTAAATGTAGTCAATTACTCGTGCAATATTGTACGGAACGAATACTCGATATTTCTGTTTTTGTATATATATATACTATGTATACGATGATATTCGTAGGATTTGCATATGGTGGGGAACGACTAGGGTTTTGTAAGCGATGCAAAATGCGACGACGATGAAGAGAGAATATTCTCATAAAACAATACACATAAAAACAAAAGTGGATTTTTATACCGTTGATCCAATGCTTTTTAGGTTGAAAGTGAAAGCCAGTACGGTGAATTTGCTTCACGACAACAGCAGAAACGGATACGTACTCCTTGATCAACTTGTGAGATGCTTCAACTCCCCCATTGTTAAGTATCACGTAAAGCACCAAAATTATCCATAGAAACTGAGAGCCCTCCATCGGGTTTCACAAAATAAACAAAAACCAATACGAGAGAGCCAGAGATATATATATGTGTATATATATAGAGAGAGAGAGAGGGAGAGGGAGAGAGAGAGGTTTGAGTTTGAAAGAATAGAGGGAGTTTGTATGGGATATATATAGAGAGAGGAAGAAACCGATGAGAGGATGGGGACAAAAATAGGATAAGATTGCAATAATCCGGGGAGGTTGTTTAGGGTTTGTTATTTTGATTTTTTTTACCTTTTCCTCTTCCACATATTCTCTTCATAAATAATACTCCTCATAGGATTTCATTTTTACAATATTATCTTCGGTTTTCAAAATCCATAATTAATCTTTTCTCATGAGTATTATTACTAAAAAAAATTTCCTTTTTTATTGTGTGTGTGTGTAAAGTCCCTTTTTTCTTTCTTATTCAATAGCAAGGGTTCCATTTTCACTAGTGATATAAAAAAGTTAATGAGTTTTTGGGGGACTTTTTTGTAAAAACACCTTCCTAATTTCAGTTTTAAGTCCAAGGACATCCTTAATTTTCTAACTCCCATGGATAACCAGTGGATGGTGATTCCAAAACCTTGGGAAATTTCATTAAAGTTTTCAAGTTGTGTGCTAAAAAAAAAATTAAAAAGTAATTAGTCAAATACAATCTTTGGTTCCTGGTTTTTCTGTTTTTTAAAGCATCACTCGTCTTTATACTTTTTTATTTAGAACTAATATTTGGATTAAAACCTCCTATACTCTCTCATAGTTTTTTTTTTTTTTTTTTGATCGGCGTAAAGTTTTATTGATAGCAACCGGACTTACAAGGAAGGAAGAACAATGTTGACCAGAAGCCAACCTTGTCTCTAACCCAGTCTAGACCATCTCGAAACGCTCTAAGCCCAGCCCTCGCAACTCCTTCTCAACACCTCTTAATTTTATTGATACCGTAACGGGTTTTTTATTTTTTTATTTTTTATGTTTTTATTTTTTTTGTTTGGGGAGTTGAATGCCTAAATATATTGTAAAACCAAAAAAAAAAAAAAATCGATCAATGAAGTACATGAATACATAATATAGCTCCCAAGGGAGGAGAAGGGCATTCCATGGGATAAGAGAAGATTATTTTAAAGAAGATAGTAGGGACTATTCATGTTTACTGACTTTTCATTTAGCTTTTCATTAAAAAAATTTAGAATTAATCACATTCGTCTCGCCAAAAGAAATTAAGAAAAAACATAGTATAGTTTGGACCGAAGGTGAAAAAAAATTCAGATACAACGACTCTAACGACAATAAAAAAAAGTGCAAAGTTATTTTTTATTTTTAAAAATTTTTTGGTTTTTAGTGAACTTTTCAGAAGATTTGGTAATAATATTTTCTTTTTAAATTTTGTTCATAATGTTGTGAAAATATTACATTATACCAGGGATAAAACCATCAAAATGAACAAGGTAATTAAAATAACAAAACTTGTGAAGGAATAAAAAAAAGTGCAAATAATTTGGACCGAATTGTTGAAAAGAAATTCAGATAACACAACTCTAAACCCTACCGTTAAATGAACAAGGGAAAAGCCTACCAAAAAAAAAATTGATTTTAACATTTCAAGCTTTAATTTAAATTTTTTTATATACAATATATGTACGTATATATAACTATAGAATATATATTTGAATGCGCACACACTTACAAATAGATTATATATGAGAGGAGAAAAACATGTTGAATGTCTTTTTATAGACATTCGAAGGACATTTTAAGAATTTAGAAAATCAACTATAATGACATCAACACAATTCATCTATTTTTGGACGGAAGTTAACAAGAAGGGGAAGACAGCAAAACAGTTTTTAAAGTAGAAAATGTCACTGTATTTTCTAAAACCACATAGACGAGGTGATTCGTCAGTAATCTCGGGAGAGATCAGTGCATTTTACTCTCTCATTAATTATTCCAAAGAGCCAACAAGTTCCTTCTATTTTATATTTTTTCTTTCTGTTTAAAAACAAAAGATAGGATAATGTCTTATAATATTCTTTTTCCTAAATATAACATTTCTTCCTTCATAAGTTTTGTTATTTTGGTAGGCTTTTACCTTGTTCATTTATAATATTCTTTTTCCTAAAATGAATAATAAGGGCATTTTAGTCCTTTAACAATCAAAACTAACGGTGTTTGTTGAAAATTAACGATAGGGGAAAAACACTCAAATAGTATGTAAAGTAGCGGAGGTTATTGTACTTTTTGAGACTGCAGGGGAGGTCTCATCATTTATCAGTAACCTCAGGAGAGATCAGTGCATTTTACCCTAAATGAGATTGAACTATTACATTTGGATGCAATAAAGAGTGGAAAAAAATGATTTTTATTGGTGAATGAAGCAAAAAATAATCCCACAAACCTAGATCAAATAATACCAACCCAAGTTTCGAGTGGGGAAGGGAGAATTTGTTGTGCATTGTAAATAGCAAGGCGTGCCAAAAAATTGCCCGAAAACTATCCAAGTTCAGACAACTAGTTATTTGAGCGTCAAAACAACATTATCTCCGGGTAATATTTCATAATCCCTTATATCAATATTAAATAAGTAAAAAACTTCCACCCTAATTCCGCTCATCCTTCATTGGGGAATCACTCAATCCCTTGGAAGGTTGTATTAAAAGGAATTGGGGATGCTGTAGCGCCTCCCTGCGCTACAGTGGTGTAGTGAGATCATCCAGCCATTCATTGCCGAGACGAATGGTCAAATGACCACATTACACCCATGTACTGCCTTTCCGCACTACAAAGACCCCAAACCCGTATTAAAAACACGTGGGAGACAATATCATTTATTGCTCTTCACTTCTTTTTCTTCTGTGTCACTTGTTTTTGTTTGGAACAAGAAAAGAAACCCATTTTGAAACATGACACAAGACAAACTTCAACTGAGTTTACAATACCAAAGTTAGGGTGAAGATATGTCCATTTTCAAGTGGCGTGAATATGGGTTGTGGTCACAACACACAAGTTGCTACATAGTGCTTCTTATCTTTTTATAAAGCTTTTACCCTTACTGAAACTTCTCACAAAAAACTTTCTAAGATTTTGTCAACTCTATTTTCCAAAATCAACCCTAAAATCACCTCTATTTAGTGAGTATATTTTCTAGTATGTTAAGCCTATGTTGTATATATGGAATGGAACTAACTTGCAAGTTAGGCAAGCAAAAGATAATGGAAAGAACTTGCTCGACCAACTTTCAACTTGCCCTCCGAGAGTTTAAAAGGCAAACACTAAGTCCTCGGGTGCGTTTTCGAAAGGCAAACTAGAAGGGTTGTGGACGCAAGACAGTAATTGTACTCAAGCACTGGATATGTTGAACGAGAATTCAGTAAGTAGACTTTAGAACGACCTTTTCAGAATCATAATTATAGGTAAGATTCCTTCCCTTAAGGTTTACACATTCAATGTATATCGTCCCATTCTTCATTTGGTTGATTTGGTTAACTATATCAATTGGTGGGTTATTGATTGAAATATCATACATAGCAAGTCGACGATTTAAGATTTTTCATAATATAGTTTATTGAGTACTTTGTTTGTATAAAAAAATTAGGTTGGTCAGACATTTATAATCACATGATCAAGATAGATCCCATATCCATTAAATTAAATTTTATGTATAAAATAAATTATTCGAAAAACTTTATAAAATGAACAGTTCAAATCGTAATAATGATATATCAAAAGATGCTATGAAGCGCATTATCACTCTATAATGCAGTAGTATAGTAAAATGTCCTCTCCTCCACAAATGATAAAGGAAGAGGCCCAATATGATTTTAACACAAGGATGTCTTCCCACTAGGGCTGGGGAACTGAAAGCATGCATCATGTATGCCTCTTTGTATCATCTTATGTAAGATTCTTCCACACTTTGCACTATCATAAAGTATATGCTAAGAGCAGCAAAGGTTTTCATACACTGCATAAGTTGTAATTAAGTACATTCACAACTCGCACTTAATTTTACTATGTACTGAAAGACGAAAAAGTTAATATCACCAATTATATTTTTTTTTTCTTGGCACCAATTACCTTATTATCCCCTCATAGTGAGCCAAATGACAACCAAAATTGAATAAGACTTTACAAACCCAATATAGAAGCTCACAAAATTGAGACTTTCTTTGAAATTACAACACAACAAATGTAACATTTCAATAAAAAGTGAACTTTCACTGGAAAAATACATTACTTGCAGAGTAAAAAGGGGCGAAAAGAACTTTCATGACAAAGCTTTTTCTGACAAAGAAATCTCGACTTTTGTGGTCTTTTCAAAAAACAAGTTTACATGCCTCGAAATAAGTCGTAGAAAAGGATTCGAAATCAAATATGTGATCAACTGTAGATTCAATATTGGTTCCAAAGTAAACTGGTCCATGCATCCAAAACACACACACACACACACATCAATAGCTACTCCTGACGACCCCAAAGTTGCCTACCACATTCCCTCACGCCTCTATCCCCAAGTTGTCAATATCCCTTGCTGTATTGGCCTGTGATAGGCATGAGTGAAGGTGGAGCGTGCAATGTGGAATGTGATCAAAACTGCAAGAATGCTAATGCTACCGAACTTGATCTACACCACTCACTGCCAACAAATCTCACAACTGGGCATCTGAAAAGAAGCACAAGCGAGAGAGAGAGAGAGATGCAAGAATTTTGGTGACTTGCACAACAGATCTTGAAGTGAGACATATCATTTTGCAAGTTGAGTAAAGAAGTGTTGCAAACATATACCAAATGCAGTGACATTAAAAGAGAACATACTTCCATTGTTTTGAATTTTTTTCTCATACAATCTTGTTTGTTGTGAACTTTTTTTCATTTTGTGGTCAAAACATACATTAGCAGAACAAAGAAGATTCCCAAGTTTTACATTCAACGCTACCAAGTATAGAATATGCCCATTTTTAGGATAATCTAAAAGAAAATTCTTAAATTAGATAACAAATTCCTCAAAAGAACAAGTGTTGCTAAATCCCAAGTAAGGATTTATTTAGATTCATTGAGATGTTACATTCAACACTACCAAGTATTACAAACCCCTGAAACCAGCCACTTCACCATATTTCCGAGTGCAATAATAACAGTATACATGAAGAATACAAGTACAAGTCAGCTAAGTGGCACAAATTATGCCTCTTAGGAATTGAGTTGAGTGAGGGGTGAGCGTGGTATAAGAGACGGCTTTAGTACCTTTACTTCAAATGATTCGTACGTATGGTTTTCTCGAAATTCCTCTACTAGGGACTCCATGGGCATTGCTCGAAGCGAATCAATAGTCCCCTTACTTGGAATGTCTGGCTCACTTCTGGTTGGTGTTGTTCCGGTTGGCTCATAATCCTAACCATCATTTTAAACCAATCAAGATGACAGTCTAACTCTAATGTTAATAGGCAACAGAAAATATGGGTAAGTATTGAAAAGAATAGAAAATATCAAACTGGTACACGCTTGCAATTAAACAATGATCAGCTCATACAGGTCTTTTTCATAGACATAAGGAAAGAGTTCATAAATATTTGTAAAGAATTTTTTCTGAAGCTTATAACCCGAAAACCAATTGTATGGATAAGTCAAATGGTAATGCCACAGTTATTCTTAAATGAACAAGTACACATGATAATGCCACAATTGTGCTTTCGTAAACAAGCGGGCATAGTCATGGTAGAGATATCAGTAAATCATAAAACAAACAAAAAACGGATTTATCAGATGGTCAGAAAAACATATTATGACTTTGGTTTCATAACTGTAAACATATTGGCCAGAGAAATAACAATTAGTTCACAAGTCTCATGTACACATTACAAGGACAGTAGCAAAATGTTCCAATCTTTAGTTTGTGCAGGGAATGAAAAAGGAAGAGAAGCAAGAGGAAAAGAAAATTAATTGAAAGAGGCTACAGCCTTTCTTTTTGTTTCCATTGGATTGAAAAAGGAGAAGAAACCAAAACATTCTTCCAAAAACAAACTTACAATTTGTTTGGTTCCCAATAATATAGGTGCCTCCTTAATTTCCTCTCCTTCCAATTTTCCATTTCCCTTGAAACACCCAAGAGCCAAATGTAGCATAAAGAGGCAAAACCATGGGCTTTATAGTTATGTTCCTCAACATGCTTGAATAGGTTTGCATGCTAGTTTAGATTTCTCTATTATCAGTTGGCCAAAAATGTGGATTAGGGCTGTTAATGGACCAAAAGCTTTCTGCTAAAGAAGTGGATAGTTCTGGTTCCAATGGGGAGGCCAAGAATGCACGACTGAGATGCAACTTCTTTGAGTTGGAATCACAAGAAGTACTAGACAAGATCAGCATACCATATATTTCTGTTGGAATGTGTCCAGTGCTTTTAATTCAATAGAAGCACGTTGACCAGAATGATTCTCCTGGAGAACCTCGAGAGTATTTGCATGAGCCTTAACTGCAGTCAGAATACCACTTACAGAGCCACACTCTTGCTCCGATAAACCTGAAAAAAATTCAAATCGAACAACGAAAAATGGAAAAACAACAATAAATTAGTTTAGGCAGCACTTATAACTCCTTTTAGGTATATCTGGCATCTGATTTGAGCGTGACAAAAATATGCTTCTGGAAAGGGCAGCCTTTCAGGATATTAGGATGGATACAAACAAAAGAGAAGCGACATACAAATGCTTCACAGCCACAACAAGTAGTATTAATAAATAGTATTGTCATTATCTTAAGATTATACAGAGCAGCAGCAGCAGCTGACACCAAGTCCAATCCAAGGGCAAAACTTGCATAAACATCTCATCCTTCCTTGATCCCAAACTGCTAATCCTTCCAAATTTGGGGAAGTTCCAAAATAAAGTCCACTTTGAAAAGTCACGGCATAGAATTTGAAAACACTCAAAATTTTATCACTAACATTTACTGTGACGATATTAAGACATTAAAATAAAGGGCAATTACAAAGGGAACTTTCAAAAATCATTGCCTTCGGATATGAATGAATAGGATGGCATATCAGCTAAGAATTTTAAATTCTACAAAAGGACTAACATGATTGTTAGGGTACGAAGTTCTAGGATGCAGGCCAGGGTTATGGAACTCTTCAACGAAAACAGCGGACACCATGTGTGCATATGCATGCTCTCCCAAAACTATAGCACTTAGCTAAGGAGCATGGACACTTCAAATAAGGTGACGTGTCCGTGACAGACACGTGTCTGATACTCTTTTTTCCATGTATATAATTAAAAAACTTATTTAGACGTGTCCAACACTCTTCTTGCAACGTGCCCGACACTTCTTTGGTACCCAAGACAAAGAAATAAATATGTACTCGGCAATTCTTAGGCATTCACTAATATGTGATTATCAAAAAGGTCTAAAATTTAGTCCCTCCGTCCCAATTTGTTTGCCTATTCTTGAAATTACAACTTATTAAGAGAACACAATGATTACTCTTTCAAGTTTTAACTTTCCCATAATACCCTTAACTTTTTAGCATTAAATGAGAGTGCACGTTTTTCAATGTGTAGGTTTTTTTTATTTTCACAGGTCAACATTAAAATTGGATAAATATTTTGGGACATGTAAAAGTCAAAAAGTAGACAAACAAACTGGAACGGAGAGAGTAACATATTTGCATGATATACAAAGCAATATTTGTTATAACAAATCATACTTAAAGTCATTTAAAATGTGTATTTAGTTCGTTTAAAAACATTTCTTGAGGACAGCCATGTCATTCACTTTTTTGAAGAATTTTTTGAGCCCATGTCCATCTAGATTCTTCATAACTTATTGTATCCTATTTGTCACCTAATTTTGGACAAAAACAAATGGTGATTTATGAAGCATGAGTACTAATAGTACAGGATATGGCTCTAGTACATCAAAAACAAATCGGATACGCTTTGATTTCTAGGTACAGCATTGATAGGGAATGTTTCGACATGGATACTTCTGTGGGTACAGCTCCGGTACGCTTGCTTTTTTTTATGTTCTAGAAGCTTAATTTGAACAACAAATACTTTTTTTCCTCTTCAATCTTAAGATCCCTTTTTTTTATTTGTTGTTATTTTCTTTTTTGCAAAAAAACTATTTTGAATTATCTAAAAAAAAAAAGAAATTGAGTACTTGAAAAGTTTAATAAGTAAAAGTGAACGTGTGTAAACGATGACTACCATGTGTTGTCTTTGGAGTTACTTTAGGCAAATATATAATAACTATGAATAAAAGATAGAAAAGAATTTCTTGAACTCTCAAATTCAAGCAAAGAATATGAATTCTCGTATTTGCTTATAAATTTTACGAAATATATCAAACTGGGTAGATAAAGGCTAGAAGTTTAACGTTATCAAGATCAATATCAAATATTTTTAGATTTGCTATTATGTTTTCAGGTATGTGTGTATGTGTACATATAATACATTATTTAATAATTATAAAATAAAAAAGCATACCCCAACCATACTGTACCGTGATTTTTATGTGTACCTGTATCATGTCGTACTTGTATGTCGTACCCATACTGGTGCTTCATAGATGGTTATATATGTATACATAATAATATCCAAGTTCTAAAAGTTGCTAGATGCCAGTCGAGCAGAAGAAAGGCACCTAACGCCTAGGCCGACTAGTCGAGAACTAGTGATTTGTCGGCTTTTCTATTATTGTTAATAATATTTTTCCCCTTCCCCCAAAGGATTGAGTAAGAAATTACACAAGACTAGAAAGAAATTAATTTAGGCTAAAGTAACTAACAATAAAACCAATAAAGTATGTAGCAACAAATACCTAGTCCAAAATAAGTTAAATGGTTAAAGTTCAAAACAAATAAAATTAAGAAATTAATACTTAAAATCAATTATTCTTTAAATCCTGAAACTCTAAAATTATTCTAATTTATCCCAAATTTCTGAATTTTTTTTAAAAAACAATCGCCTAGGCGAACTAGTTCCAAACTAGGCCGACTAGTCGCCAACTAATTTCTGACTAACCCTAATGTTGCGCTAAAACCTAAAGCCAAGGCATCTAGCTACCTAGGCCTATTTTTCAAGCACCAAATAACATACTTTGATATGTGTAATTGAATGTATCTTCAACATGTCTGTGGCTAACACTTTATTAAAATAGTGTATCCACATGACCGAGGCGTGTAATATAAGTGCCGTGTATCTCGTGTCTCGTATTTGTATCCGTGCCTCTGGGGCATTCAGAGATTAGTACACTCTCAAATTGACATATAATACAGCCAAACCATCTCAATTGGCTTTTAGGAATCTATAATTCTTGGCAAATGTGCTTCTCGGTCATATTTCTATTAATCAGTACATCTCTTAATTCAGTAAACATACTCATGCCATCTCTTAAAGCCTCCAACTCAAAATCAATCAGCAATAAATACAGATGTCGTCCAAGTTCATATACTAGTTTCGAAAGTAATAATTATTCAACATGGGACACATCTAACAGTATTATAAACAAAAGTTGTTATTCGGACCAAAAGAAAGAAAGCGTAGGTGGCATCAGGTTTTAAAATGTTTTACATTTGGCATGGCAGGCAAGACTTTTGTATCATGCATGAATCATATTTATCCCTCAAACCTACCCTCAATTAGCAGAAAAAACTTTTGGATTCAAATTCACAATCTTATCATTGGTAAAGGCTCCACTCAAAACTACTTTTATATAGTTTCTAAACTTCACGTCCATTCATCCATAATGTTATCATCGGTAAAGACTCTACCCAAATCTAGTATTATACAATTTCTAATCACATCCTGTCATACCTACCAGCCATCAACCTTACCACCCTTATTTTATTCATGAAATGTTGCTCAAGTCTAACATATTTGAACAGTAAAAGCATCCAACTCAAAACAAATTGACCATGAGTGCAGAGGCCGCTCATGAACATGTAATAGTTTTAGAGGTAACAATTAACCACTGTGGAACAAGCTCTATACTATTCCCAATCCCCTCCCCCCCCCCCCCCCCAAAAAAAAAAAAAACCCTCACTTGCACTAGAGAGATAAACAATGGATCCATAACATATGTATCACAAAGAAATAAGGTGCAGCTAAGGCACAGACCAAGGGTAAATAGCCAAGAGATGTGTCAATAGCCTTCAAAGACCAAGCTCCGATGCTATATTAGAGCATCACACTCAAAACCATTTGCCGACTAGCGCATAGGCCACCCTAGTACGAGCTCTAGCGTAGATCCAAGGGTGTATCTCTTCAAGACATAAGCATTATATGTTTGTAACTTCGCAATAAAACCGACTAAGGTCATCCTGTCCATTAGCAATTTCAAGTAAGATATTCTGCATAAGGTTTAAGTGAGCTTTAAGTTCATGGAGAAGAGTTTGAATCCGAAATCTATTGTGATTCAATAGAACATAGCTAGTGAACTCGTGACACATCCAACAAACAAGCTACAAAATTATAATGGCATTTGTCAAAATCCCAACTTGGAATCTTACCATAACGCGGAAAAGAGTCATTTGAAAAATAATCTTATGTCACATTTGACAGCAAATAGAGACTCTATCGGGAACTATAGTACGAGCTCAACAACATAAGATGACACTGATACTTACTGTCAAAGTGCTGAATAATATCTTCGCTATTCTTTGTTACATCTTCTTCAACTGCAGCCCTTGCCAAGCTAATCTCTATATCGTGTTGCTCATTACTATCTGACACTTTCCTGGAACAGAGGTCCAAGAATTATCTCAAAGGTGATATCATGGCCCTACCTAAAGAGTTAAAAACACAATTGCAGGTTAATCATTTCCAACCCCGTCCCATAATGGCAGTACTTTCTTGAGAGTACCAACTTTTTGACAGCATGTGCAACTAATGCACTCAAAGTGAATTTTAATAATTGATTGCCAACAATACCTTTCCACTCCAGGTATAAATATATACGTACCATTACGCAAGGGACAGTCCGTAAATTAAAATTCATGCTTTGACTTTCCAAAGAGGAGTTATTTCTTGGGACACATCAAATTAGAAAGACTGAGAAACAATTAGGGACGGAGTAAGAATATGGCGACAGTTCATTGCCAAGTACCCTCCATAACCCAAAACTAGCCCCATGTTTCATAACTAGGAAGAAAATTGATATCAAATTTAGCCATAACCCTTACTGCTGAACACATTTATTCTTCTGTTTCTTGACAAAGAAAGTGAGGGCCACTAACCTGACAAGAGAGTCCAACTTTGAAACATGTTGACCACCCATTTCGTTTATGGTCTCATGTGTCTCTTTCCAGTGCTTCAAAGCTACTTCAGCAGTGTTTACACTGAAGCAAAATGGAAACCAACAACAAAAGTTAACTAGTGGAACGTATTATATAAGTCACAATCCACGGCAGAACATATTATACAAGGCCCTAATATATTATACAAGGCCCTAATTCCAAACAAAATGTTTAGTGGAATTTCCAGAAACAAACAATACAGAAAAAAATGAGCACTGCAACAGTCATTTGTTACCATTGCTGGAGGAGTAACTCCACTCGGCAATGTTTGGCAGCAGAGAAATCAGCACTATCTTTTGCATCATTGTCTGCTAGCACAGATAACTCCTGCCATTTTCTTTTTGCATCTGTAGTCATGCCCTCCATCGAGGAAACATGCCTGTCCAAAAATGCCTTATTTCCAACAACAGTTTCTTTGAGATGAATGAGTCGTGCATCCACCTGTCAGCATAACCATTAGTCCTTCCTGAGAAGAAAACAAGAGAAGCAAAAAAGAATTCAAGACAGCAAACAGACCAGATCCTTTTGGCGACGAATGTGATTAGTGACTAGGTCAGTTACATCAGCAATAATCTTCTCTGCAACAGATTTTGATTGCTCCTGCACATGTTAAGCTTAAAATGTGAAATACAATTCTTCAACTTATTAACTCTGCACACAAGATTCTGAAGACTTACCTCATAAGCCTTCTGAAACTCTGCAATACTTGTTGTCTGGATTTCATCGATTTCGGTTACATGGCATTGAAGCTTTCCCGATTCTTCCATAAGCTTATGGAGAAATTCATTGGTGAACTCTGAGGTATTCTTGGAGTGCTCAATACTTGCATTAAATCTCTGAACAATTAGACAAACATGAGAGAAATAAGACATAAAACAACAAATTTGGTTTAAATGACCATAAAACAAGCAAGACAATTAAGAAACTCAAAAATTCAGAAATGCAAAAAGGCAATGAACTTAATGCGAGTCCATTCACAAAAAAACTTATTAAGCATCCTCTCTACACGGACCTTGCACAATCTTAAGTCGAACTTTTGTAAAAAGATTGGCTATCAAAGTGCAAAATTCAAGCTAGACTTGTCATGAAGTACCATAACATATATACCTATGGTGAGGAGCTAGATATTCTCCAAGGACGTGAGGGACAAATGAATCAAACCTGACGAAGATCTCTAGCAAAATGAGCCATTTCTCCTTGGTGAGTTGACAGAGTGCCTTGAAGATCCTCAAAAATAGAATTTGCTTCCACAGCCTCTGCTGCTAAAAACTGAATCACGATAACAAAAAACAAAAGCCAATCATCAAACACAATCATGATAGCATAAGAAAAGCGATTGAAGCAAACATGAAATTGCTGCCACCTACTTGCTCAATAGACGATGCATTAGAAGAAACTGAAGCTGAAATCTCCTCTAAACCAGCATTAGAGCTTGCATTATGCAGACGAACAACATTTTGTACTGCCTCAATGTGAGATATATACAGTGCTCTCGAAGCAGTCATTTTTTTCTTTAAATCCATGACGGCCTGTGATGGAAATTTAAAATTTTAACATCCATGTGTGTAAAAAGAATTGGGAACATGGACATGGATGAAGCTCAATAATCTGGTGGCAAAGCAAGATAAAGATCCAATTAAAACACACAAAAATTGTATATATACTTATCTAATAGATAGATAGATATGGAGAAAGAGAGAGGTAATAGAAGAATAAGATGTACAAAAATATCACCATTACCTTATTGTGTATGTCCAAAATCGATTGACAGAGTTTCTCAATGCACTGGAGGTGTTCATTTTGTTGAGACATTGATGTTGTTAATGTATTACAAAGGGAGCCTAGTTGCTGCACAAGATCTGCTTGGAAATCATTCACAACTGACCTGTTATCAACATTCAGTTTGTCTTCTCTTGCTACACAAAATACATCAGATGGCAGCAGTCAGAAAATAATGTCTGTAATTAAGACACTTAACTGGTTATGAATTCTAACTGACATAGCATACCGATTTTCGAATATAACGACGCATTATCCTGCAGAGATTTCTCCAAGTCAGAACGCAAGACACATGCTTGATGAGCCAATGCATTTTCTGTTCCAAACAAGAATCCACATTAGAAAGATTCAAGCAACTAAAAAAATTTCCAGGAAAAAGAGCTCTTCAGGCATACCTGCTTTTTTATGCTCAGATATGACAAAATCACGCTCCTTGAGAGTATACTGGCATCTCCTTAACTCTTCCTCAGTGCCAGCCAACAATTTACTTGTTTGGTTCAAGTTTCTCTGCAAAACTTTGCATTCTATGATGAAAATCAAAGGAGGAATAGAAAAGGATAGATAAAGAAATGAAGACAAAATGAGAAATTACCTTGGTGGCACCAAGTTCGTTGCTTAAATCAGAACATTTTTGAACCTGAGCATCGTATTTATCTTGCAGTTCTTCAAGTTGCTGGTCATAACAACCATAGTCCATGAGGTGACAGTGACACAAAAAAGCACAGCAACACAACAGATGAAGCATATATTTGTTGCAGTTGCCTAAATTAACTGACCTTGTGATGAATATCAATTGTAACACCCATTTGTTCAATCTGATCAGTCATTGCCTAGACATGAAGAAATATGATATATATCAGAGGAGAATACTAGACTAGTAAGATTAAATAAATCAATAATACAATGATATAGGAAACATATATCACCTAATGGTTTCTCAACGGAAAGGTCATTCAATCCATATACTAAGGATGTACATGTAACATATTAGAAATGTTTCACTTATTATTCAACCAGACAAAAGAAATCCGACCATGTAAACAGCAAACGGAACTGATTAGCATTGAAGAATCTTCCACAGTCAAGAGGCAAATTAAATGTGAAGAAATAACAAAATAAAGAGCTGCTTAAACAGTGAAAGAAAGAACAAAGAAGAGGGCAATCCAGTACCTTTTTTTCACTCTCTTCCTGATAGTATCGTTCCTTCGGTATGTAGACACCATTTTTCTCACGTGCAGCATAGACCTCTGAATAATAGGTGCATAAAAAACATGTATCTCTATATCCCATGAAAGTGCAACTAATTTTGTGCAGATAGAAGTATCTTTACGTTAAAAACATGTATTCAAAAGTTTTTACCTGCCTTGAGTCTTTCAATTTCACCATAAAGATCCTTTATAAGTGTTGATTTCATCATTTTCTGGTTGACCTACAAAACAAAGACAAAAGCAAAGAAGTAATTATGGCCATCTGATTTGGACCACCTTCAACAATAAAAGTGTACATCATCTAAACGGAAAGAAGACAAATGCATATTGAATGCACCAAAGCCACACTCTTCGTGGACAAAGACAAATGCATATTGAACGCACCAAAGCCACACTCTTCGTAGAATTTTTTTTAGAAGTTGAGCACTTACATGATATTCAGCTTACTAGCATCATGGTACGACCTCATAAATTATCCACTGAGAGGAAATGCCAACATTACTAGAAACATGATCCAGAGTCTTCCGCAAAGCTCAGCTTCGAGAGAATTCTAGACATGATGAGTTTAGAAATAGCTTAAAAAATTAGATTTTCCTTCCCCGTCTCTGGTAGACCAAATTATGTGTGCGTTTATGCTGTATATATGTTTTGACCTGCTTTGTAAAACTAGCATGGCTGATTACAGAAGCAGTTTAATAAGGACAGATGCTAACTCATGCAAAAAAAATCTATCCGCGGAGGGAGTGAAAATAAACAAGATTAATTGGTTTCAAAAAAATATATTAATAAAACAAGCACAATCTGGGAAGCATGAAATCAAAAGTGTGGATTGTGGAATTTTTATTGTGCTCAGCAATTTTGTGGAATATTAATGCTAAAGATTTTCAGATCTGTAGTTATGTATGTTTTTGAGACATTCCTGAGTTCAATCTTGAGAATTTCCAGATAATGCGGTAAACGCTAGTGACTCTAGATATACAAAAAAAAAAAAAAAAAGATAAAATAAGTATCTAAGAAACTATCAACCTTATAACTCAATGAGAAATATCTATAAAGAAGGCAGACTGACAGAGAAGAAAGCTCAAAATAAAGGAAAAATAGTATGAAGTTACCAACCTCTGGCTTGTTTCTAATATTTTTTGCCCTATGTGCATAATCCAGTGTACTCAATGTCTCCTCCAGACAATGTACGGCAGGTGATACTGTTGCAATAATGCACGTCTTGGTTCTTCCTCCGAGTGAATCACGAAGAAGACGGGTGAGCTTGCTATCCCTGAATTAACATAGTAACTAGAAAATCGGGAACAACAAAGAATCTGAAAAGGAAAGAACAGCAAGCTAAATATTCCAGAAAACAACTTTAACTAACCTGTAAGGGATGTGCACAAGATGCTCCACAAGAGCATTAATAACCCGTCCAAGAGTTAGCAAACTTTTGTTTATCTCTCCTGCTTCTCTTGCACGACCCTGTGAAACATAATACTCGGGTTTAACTAAAAACATAAATAGCAAGGAATCATTACATACACAGACAAACATCAAAAGACAGAAAAAGCAAATTATATAAATATAAATATATATATATATATATATATATCCTCCTATAAATTGTGGCCCCTAATTCAGGCCTTGTACTTGCTCCAATCTGCCCCCATTCACTTTCAAAGGAATGGGTTGTAGCCTGCAGACCCAATGAGCACGGGAATGCAATTCCACGGAATAAATTAGGCTGTAGTAGCTGAAAAATAACTTACAGATCCTATTTTTAGTACCAAATTCTTTTGTTTGTTACTTTCATTGGTAGATGTGAATGTGAAAATACCTCCCTAGCACCTGAACGAGAAATATTTTCTGAACCAGCTAAATCAACCAGGTTCAACTTGCCACATTTGATAAGCTCTTCACCTTCTGGGGTTGCTTCCTTGATGTGTATGGTTATGGAGAAAAGGGAATGTGACCGACTGGAAAAAAAAATACGTCCTTAATAAACAAGGAAACTGATTACATATCTAACTGCAACAATAGTAGAAAGCAATATTACCTTGATTGTTTGTTTAACAAAGTTTCAGCAGTGCGACGTTTTGCAGAACCTCTTTCAAGTAGAGTAAAAATCTCACTAGCACTCGTCACAATTTCCTCCTCTAATCCTCTTACAAGGACACCGCCTTTCCCATCTTCCATGAGAGGCAACTGTTTTTTCTGCCTATCCTCTAACGGAACCCTAGATATCTCCTCAGGGGCGAGCAAGTCAGTGATCTCCTCATTATACAACTCTAAGAAAGTAACTTTAACGCTGTACTCTGCATTTTGACCCTCCAACGTGTCAAAAATTTGTTTCACAGCTCGAGGTATGACACCTGCTTCTTGAGGCAACTCCCCATTAGGTCCACTCTGTCACAAAAGTAGAGACAGGATCAATATTAGAATTGAACAACTATAACGACCTTTAAATGAACTAACCACAAGAACGACATTACAATAGTACCTTTGACCTCTTACATTCCCCTTCCATGGTGTAAGTTTTCCCTGTACCAGTTTGTCCATAGGCAAAAATAGTACAATTGAAACCATCCAGAACTTCATTAACAATGGGAATAACCGCTTGATCATAAAGATCTTTTTGCTGAGCTGAAGGGCCAAAAACCTACGAAAAGCACAAATTAACCTCAATATATAACTTGAGAATAATACAACACAGATTAAAAAAAGATAAATCACTTTCAAGTTGCAACATGTTTTAGCCTTTGCTCCCTATAGATCTTCATGTCAACAATCTCCTTCTCTCCATAATAGACCAAACACCTCAGATTATTTGATCTACCCTAATCTTCTAATTCTACTTACTAAAACAGGTTTGCATAAGTTGTTGATTTGGCAAAACTGAATCATTATATCCATCAAGTTAAAGAAAAAGTACACAGAAAAGAAAGAAATGCTAACTTTGCAGTGCATAAAATGCCACATTTAGCAAACTAACGATAAACGTTGAAGTATCTTCAAAAGAATGATGCTTCTTCGAACCGAGGCTGTAAGATTGACATTATAACATGAATGTTAAAATAAAACAATTTTCTTGGATGAAAATCCTACTTATCGCTACCGCATGAGCACATATTACTATGTTACTAGAATTACCAATCAGGAAAGTAGTGTCCAACTCCAACACGTGTCGGACATGGATGACGGAAATGAAATGTTTTATATATCATAAGAAGAAGCAACGAAATTCTTTAGCTTCATTTTTTCTATCTACTCTATATACCCAATGCAGATAAGGCAACAAGTTATCAAGGTGAACAAATTGTTTTGGATCATTCTTGACACAACTACCACATCTTTCCTATGTCACTTCTTGTGTCACTTGAACATGGCAATAAAGAAAAAGAGAAAACAATAAGAAGAACAAGAACAAGAGAAATATGGAAGCCACCATCCCACCACTCTTGTGTCGGGTTTTTTTTTTTTTTTGCAAAGTACCGCAACGTCAATGAAGGCTCGACTTAATAGGCTCGCCCAGCTACAAAATCACAAATTTCTTTTTGATGACTCATAGTGTCCGGGATAGCTTACGTACAGCTCAACTAATCTCTAGGGGACTAATTAAAATCTCCAATCCCACCATCCACTAGCGGGGGGCTAATTAAATAATGTTGATTTCCACTTTAAATAATCTTAAGCACCAAATCTCCTTTCCCTGTTATTTGTATATGTACTGAATTCTCATATTGGTTGACTTTCCAAGTCAAAGTGCATGCAAAATAATGCAATATTGATGAAGTATTAAAAATCGGGGCTTGCGGTCAAATAGGCTGCAAAGCGAGTATTGATTTCCATGTAGAATTGGTTATTAGCTACACAAATTCGTTGCCATGGTATTTCTAAATGCAACCAGCTGCGCTTTGGAAAAACCAATTTTGTTTTCTTCGAACTGCATACAGAGAACTCTACATTTGGGAGGGGTCGTATGGAACTCATCTATAACCTCAATACAACAGAAATTATGCTGCGCAGTTCCTGTAAGAGAAACGAACAAAAAGGAAATCCTAATAAAAACACGGAACTACAAGAGAAGTCCCGTTTCCAATTCAATATAAGCAAATACCCTTAAATTTCCCTGGTTATAGCGACAGAACACACTAATTGAACAGAACTAAAAGCTCCTTGACCCAAATACCTTGTCGAATGTGAAAACCCTATCGATGTGTTTCCCAGCAATGTTTTGAGAAACTGCGACTTCTCTCTGGTACTCATTGCATGTCACGACCTGCGGCGCATGGTTCCTCAACTCATCTTCGCTAAATGGCCTGAAAGCAAACATACAAAAATACATACATCAGAACTTAGTGTAATTCAATAACTGTATCTTTAGATCACCGATTGAAGTTCTAATTTAAATAAAATAAAAAACTAACCCCAAGTATGCTGTACATGGGCGTTTATCTTGACGTGGTGTAACTCATATAGTTGTATCTTTAGATCACCGATTGAAGTTCTAATTTGAAAGAAAACCTAACCCCAAGTATGCTGTATATGGGTGTTTAACAATAGTTATACTTATGTAGAGAGAAGAAGGGAGTTTGGTACCTGCAACGGAGAAGGACTTGAACATTGACGCCTTTCTCTTTCGACATTTTCGAACGACGAGTTGAGAGAGAATATCGCACGCCCCTATGCTGTTGTGTTCTGTAGATCCAGCCACTCAGGAATTGGATACTCTCTCTCTCTCTCTCTCTCTCTCTCTCTCTCTCTATCCTCTCTCTCTCTCTCTCTCTCTCGCTCGCTCGCTCGCCCGCCCTGAATCCTGAAATGAGAGCGGGATGAGAGAGAGATTTGAACTTTTGACAGCCGCTCTCAACTCTGTGATCAACGGCTATCCTGGTACGAGCTTAGATCTGATGGTCTGTGACGACGTAGATGAAATTCAAATGCTAACTGTGGCTAAATTTCACTCACCGTCCGTGGGGTTATTGATAAATGCAAGGACCTCCTCTAAAGTTTGTAATAATTCTGTCATCCTTTACTCACAATGCTTCCGCTCGAGAGACAACAATCCGTTAATTTGAAAAGTTATTTTGAATTATTCATTTCAATTTTGAGAAAACTTTTTTTGCTTTCAGCAATTCATGGAAGAATGAATCGGGAAAAAACCTATGACCGCACCAGTTACAAAAAAAAATCTCATGATAGTAAATATGAATCCTCAACACCCATCAATGCATGGCGTTCTTCGACTCGTTGTTACTCTAGATGGTGAAAATGTTATTGACTGTGAACTAGTATTGGGTTATTTACACAGAGGGATGAAAAAAATTACAAAAAATCAAACAATTGTACAATATTTACCTTATGTAGCACGTAGGGATTATTTAGCTACTATATGTTTACAGAAGCAATAACATAAATGTACCAGAGCTGTTGGGAAATATTCAAGTATCTAAACGGGCAAACTATAATATCGAGACCTTGGAAACTTGACAGAAATTGAGTGAACATTTTGATGTTATCTCAAAATAGTTTCAGAAAAATTAGAAATTACGTTAATAATTTTAAAATTTTTAAAAAGACTTATTTTTTTTATTTTTAGTAAAAAATTTTAGATTTTTAAATATAATTTTATATATTTTAATTTCTTTTATCAAGCGAATTAATAATTAAAAAATTGAATAGAACATTTATCTGTAAATGATAAAAATGCACTGTAGTCACAATCATGCATGATCTCACACCTTGACAACCACATATAACCCTCATTTAATATCTATTTTCTTTGCTCCATGTGTGGGTGAGCTTATCTTCTTCTATATTATACAAAAATTGTTGTCAATTCCACTTCCCTATATTCTCAACCCCACTTCCATTTTCAATTCTCTCTTTTTCTTCCTCTATATCTCTCTCTCATTTTCACCCATAATAATATTTTAGTGCCTTCAATTCAATTGGATTGTCAATTTTGTGATTAACTTCAATGCATTGAAGAGAAAATTTTTGAAATTGCAATTTTTTATTTCAAAGTAGGACCATAAATTCAACGTCTCTTTCATCGCCCTCTATAACTTCGCAAGTATATAACTTTATTTTTGTTTTAATTTCTTTGATTGATCAATTTGTACCAGTCACCAACGAACGATTTGTCCACACTCGTGGCAAATCATTCACCGGTGAGCCTAATTTTTGGTGATGCAATATTAGTTTGTTCATGTATTTGGTGATGCTCAACTTGCATATGCAATTCCATGTGCCCCGGGCACTAGTACTAACAAAAAAGGCTACATCATATTAATGTGAACTTCAAAGTGAAACTCCGTTACTTTTTCACTTTCCAAAATAACCCTTAAAAATTTTCTTCCATCTTACTACATAGGGATATTTACGTAAAAAAATAGTTCCAATAAAAAGTGCTCTCTAAAATTGCTTAGAAAAATCGTTCCAAAAAACTACTTAAGGAAAAAATCATGTGTGATAAGTACAAAAATTATCAATCGTGTTTATACATGCATCATGCTTGCATGCGCATTGCGTGTGCTACGAACACTAAGTTGTAAAGAAAGCTAATAATAAAGTATAAAGTTAAAATAACATTCATTGCCCTGTAATAACTCAAAATTCAAATATCCCAATAAAATTTTGAATGAATTTTATACAAGAGAAATCAAACAAAATAACAAAGACTAAAGGAAATAGGATTCATTTGCTTCTGAATAAATTGAAATTCAAACCTTCAAAATATTAATCACGACAAACCATGATTTACATGCCATATGTCCTTTCTGAAAATAAAGATTTTTTACACACCCAGAATAATTAATAATGTTTATTGTAGTGGGCCAATCGCTGGACTCGTCACGCCATTAACCTGTTGGGGCGAAGCGTTGTCCAAAGCCTAGTATCAATTGGGCTGTATATCCTCAGTCAATCTTGACCGTGGGCGGGTCGACAACACGGGTCGACACCATGTCGAACGGTCAACAGACCCAAAATATTTCTAATATAGGACAAACGATTCAGTAGCATGGGTCGTTGCCATGCCAAGCTGTTAGCCTGTCATCCGATCAAGCAGCTAGGCCTCTTTTGGGAATAGACGGTGCCCCGAATAGGAATTTGCAAGACTATGGCACGGTTCCTACTTAGGAAATCTTTGCGCTTTGAGGAAACGATCAGAATTGATAATGTCCAATTTGGAAAGGGATCTAGAAAGGAATCCATGACGAACAGGGAAAGAATCTCACAATATTCGATTACCAAACAAAGACACTTGATAGCATATAAATATGAGATTAGGAGGCAAAAATAGGTATGCTACAAATTATAAGTACAATCATTGTTGTGCTTTCATTCCTTGTATTCTAACTTAAGCATCAGAGTATCTTCTAGCTGGTAATGGTTTGGTGGCATAAATTAGTTATTCCCTATGCAAACTACAGGTGCAATTCGGATCCCGAAGACAAATCAAATCAATATGGTGGATCTTCGCAACCCTACCATTGGCAACTCTGTTGGGGAAAAAAATATTAATTTTTTTATCGGTACGATAATAGAATCTCCATTGATGAGAGAACTTAGGACAACCAAGCTCAATGGAAAAGAACTAGTGGGACCTTTTGCTCCTCACGAAAGAGAAGCACTGATTGAAGAAATCGGATATGGGGATCTCTAGTCACCAGAAGGGGTCGCCAGCCTGACCAAGCGATAATACATCAAACAATTGAACCACAATATGGAGAAGAGGGATCATGCCCTCGATAGTCTATGTCGGAGATTCTATGTCACGACCTCAATTTCAAACATATAAGTAGTATATATCCTTTAAGAAAACCTCACGATTCTCACCAATAAGCCCAAAAGATTTCATTCATAACCAACCATTTACTAGAATTTCAAACATGTATTTTAGCTCAAAGTGGCCATAACCCAGCCCGATTATATCCAACTATTCAAAGATACATTATTTGGTCAAAACAACAGAATTGAGCACATAAAATTTTATAAAATCCTTCAAAACGTTTACAAGACTCTACATGAAATCCAGCAATGTAGCTTCCCAGAATGATGCATCATCCATGCACTTCAAACACTCCATGCTAAACATCCGAGAGGGTACCTGAAAGGGATAGGGTGAGCTATACAGCCCAGTAGGAAATTCTACACCAATATTATTAATATATAATATGAGCTGGCATGCAACAAAAATACTGTATGATAACAAGTCTAATCTCAAGAAACTATATCAAATGATACGTACTCAGTGTGTTCACCCATGACACTATCATCTATCCATAAGTCATATGTCTAGTTCTTAAATTCTTGTTTCCATTACCAACATGTCATCACTCATTATCGTATCGTTCATCTCTCGAATGTGGTCGCAATATCATGATACATCTTCTAAGTACGTATGTAACACAAGCCAAGGATCTCGTCAATATCATGATACATCTCTCGAATGTGGTCGCAATATCATGATACATCACATAGCTCGCATGTTTTATCGAATTGTCATTGTCAAGTTTATACATTCCTGGCATATTCCAAATGGAACCAGTACATTCCTAGCATTCCCGAAGGAGTCTAGTACATTCCTAGCATTCCCGAAGGAGTCTAGTACATTCCTAGCATTCCCGAAGGAGTCTAGTTCATTCCTAGCATTCCCGAAGGAGTCTAGTACATTGGACAATGTCTTGTCATCATTTCACGTGTCAACGTATATCAATAGATCACATTCTAAGTCTCATCAATACCTAACGTATCATACACATGTCCCCCATTCAATCAATCGAAACAAGTCTCAAAGTCCCATGTAGTTCCATAATCCATAAGAAAAGACAACTCATAGTCTATGCTATTAAAATAGTGATATATTCCAGTGATAAGAGAAACAATCTACTGAAGTCTAGACCAATGACTATACGGTAGCACTAACACATCAGGACTAACAAGCCCACATCACATCCATGCCAAACTCTCATAACTCGTCTCATGGTCAAAGTTGTTCTATAGGAACACCTCTTATACTCACATACACATCAAACAAGACGAACAATGCATCTCACACATAAGGAGATCCCCACTCCACATTCTAACTCAACCAAACACTACAGAATGCCTCACAATAGGTGAGACCTAAATTCTTCTTAACGGACAAGGGAACATCTTACTACACTAAAGTCGATCGGACTATCTCTTGAACCGATGACATTAACGATAAACTCAAGGAGAAAGAGCCGCAAACTCAATCTTCTCACCACAAGACATGAAACACGATCAACATAAGGACTCCTCTCAAGCAAAGTCTCAGTCCAAGGGTAGACAGACGGTTCTCATACGAGAGATATAGAATGATAGCAATCTCAACAAAGGTCACCTCTATACAAGGTCTTACTCCTCAACTCAACTCGCTTCCTACCAAGGTTAACGATACCGACACCGGGTAACCCCATTATTAGGTCACGCTTCACTACTCAATCCGACTTCCACCGCCTACAAAATATCGTGTATTCTCGATTATGTTTCCAAAGAGTTCATGCCATAAGTCGAAATTGTGGTTCGTATTCAATTCCGGTATTATCCACTGATCTCATAAAATCTAACAGAACATCATGGATTCTTATTAAAATCCCCAACTTAACTTTCATCTAGTTGGTTTAAACACCGCCCATGCCCGACTCTCGTTTCGTCCTATCATCGTATGAAACTCTCATGATAAAGTACGATCGAATAAGGAACACCAAGTATGAACATCTATAAGTGAAGTAAAGGGACTAACACCCAATGTGGAAAATGCTGAAAAGGGCGGTTTAAGCCCTAGGTATCGATACCTCTCAAAAGGTTATCGATACTATCTACTTACGGAGTGCACAATTCATTCCAGACTGTTTAGTATCGATACCTCTGTAAAGGGTATCGATACAATTTGCTTCTGGCGTCGCGAACCCAGAAATCGCAGAAATCGCCTCTTGCCTTCAAACATCCAAAAATCAACCCCAAACACAAATGTATGTCCAAAACATGTTATACACACATATAATAGGTGAAAACCCCCTACCTCATGATCTTGGAGATGGATTTGATGGAGCTTGGTTGAGCCCTAACCTCCAATGGCTTCAAGCACTTCAATCCCCCTTTCCCGAGCTTCAAATCCACGATCCACCTCCGGATACTTGTTAACCACGATGCCATCCCACACTATCTCGAAGGAATTTGATAATGGAGCAAGAACACTTGTGATATGGTAGAGAGAAGGGAGAGCATTGTAGAGAGAGAAAGGGAAATGAACAAGTGAAGGTTGGGCCTCTTCCTCCCCCTCTAAAATCTGATTTTAAACCCCCTAAATGGTTCCCCCAAATAAAGCCCAATGGTTTCATGTACGCGTGCATATCAAATAAAAGCCCCAGGTCTAAGCCCCACCACTAAAAGTTTCGAATTACGTAAAATAAATTAAACACATATTCCGATAATAATTAATTAAAAGGCAAAAATTTTCCGGGTCCTTACATTCTACAGCTCCGGACAGAGGTTCAAAATAATCAAGCTCTGGCAACAATTCGAACACAAGAGAGGGGACATACCATGACCAAAACCCCTTGATCAACCCGCAAAAGAGATGTCATTGATGCGCCGATCAAATTAGTATTTATATTAAAACTAATCATTACCTCAAGAATGTAGAAAATCAATAAAGCGGCAAAACAGAAATTAAATAGATCTTACTTGAAGAAAGCCTTTTTGACGAATCTTGCATTAAAACTACTGGAACTAAATTCTCTAATTAAAAACTGAAAGAAAAATTAGAAAGAAAACTAATAAGAAAATGATAGGTATTGAATCTAAACCTCCAAGGACTTTAAATAAGAAGAAACCCCCCAAAATAGAAAAACTATTCTAAAAAGATAAACTAAATAATCAAGAAAGAAAAAGAAAGAAAACAAAAATAAGCAAAATCTAGAATTCGTGCAATCCTGACCGATCGGGCCTAAGTACTGAAATTTTTGGCTTTTTTGCCTGACTAGTTGGCGTGACCTAATGAACATGTTAGGTTTCTCCTTCTACATGTGCTTGACCTGATGAACTAGTCAAGCTTCTTCCTTTGAGCTCCTGTGCGACCTGATGAATAGGTCAGGCTTCTTCCTTCAACTCTTGTGTGACCTGATAAACTAGTCAGTTTGGTTCTAACGTGATGAACGGGTTACTAGGCTACCTTCTTGAATCTTAAATTTTCTTCTTCTTTCGGACTTCACATTACCCTCGGGCCTTCGACACTTCATCCAATTGTGCTCAAGTCATCCCTTGTGGCATCGAAATCACTTCGGAACGTTCAGAACGTCAAGATATCATCACCAAACACCCTTTTTTCATTAAATTTTTTACAAATTGACAAAAACTACTAAATGTGCATTATCGGATAAAAACAACAATTAATCAATGCACGTGCGCAAAATTAAGACACGTTGAGCCGTTATGCATGACATATTGCGATCTCAACACCCCTTTCCCGAAACAGAATAAAAAATGGTTTGGGTGCATGTGAGTGCATCACAGGCTGGGAGCATGTACTTAGGGTGTCGACTATTGTGACAGGGGGAACGGACCACGCCGTCGTGCATGGACTTCGATCCCAGACCGGTAGTTAGGAATATGCAGAGAAGATTGTATGGTATTGGTGTTAGAAAGATTGGGTGATCAGGAAGTAGACAGCAGTCCAACCTCAGTTGTTCATCGGGAACGTCAACAAAACAAAAAAAAATGTCTCAAGGAGGGTTTGTGGGATAGGTATGACCGAGCTAAGAGAACTAACAACCAAGGGTTGGCTCGCTATGTTGTGCCAATTCGGTCTAGATCGGATGTTGCCCCTAAAGAGCTCATCTCAACCCCATTCAAACCCGAAATTGAGTCAATCAAACCCCTGCCCAGTTTCGCCCATCATAAGTTCAATAAATATTAATGAAAAATCAACTTGCACAATCACTCGGTCTACTATAAACAAACGATGTCACTCTACTCAACCAATGATGTCCTGATGTGAAAGTTGTTCTCCTTCAGTCTCGGAGAACTCAGTCTCTTATGATTCACAAAGCTTCTAGAAACATCCATCTCCTACTAAAAGGATCTTTGTATGGCCCTTTCAGCTCGGTTCATCACCAGCACAAAGATTAAAAGGAGATGGATCTTCTTTTAATGATCGGAGGGTCCCACTAGAGCCTCACCATTATTCTTCGTCATTCTAACTTCCATCATCAACGAAGATTTCACCATCTTACTTATCAGAAAAGCGAGATTATTGTTCCCTAGCGGAGTTGCCAATTGTGGGGGTTGCAAATATCCACTCATCTGATTTGATTTGTTCCATAATCCAAGATGTTCCTGTAGCCTACTCAAGGAGCAAACCAATTAGTGTCACCAAAGCTGTTTCCAAACCAGAAGGCACTCCGATACTTAAGTTAGAATGTGTGGGACAAATGCACAATACTAATTGCTTTGGTAATTGATTTTGTACCTAATTTTGTTTTGCATTTTCATATCTATAAGCCATCAAGTACCTTCGCATGGTAAGTGAATAACACAGAATTCTTTTCCAATTTGCGCACTGCTAAATTTGGTTAGCTACTTCCTTGCAGTATAAGGGTTTACTAAACAGGAACATTTTCAAAATCTTGAGTTTTTCTATTCGAGTGCCCTTTCAATTCCAGAAGGTTGTGATTGCGTAACCGAGTGGTAGGCCGGTCAACTCGGCATAGCGACAGACCATTCGCCGAGCCCCTAGTCTCACGTCAGTGGTCTCTTGGTAGGTTCGGTAATATAATCATGGCGATGACTCATGTTGCCAACACAACCCAACTATTATTCATGAAATATGCTAAAACAACTAGTAACGAAACTATTTACTTATGTAGCTTTACTTCAAAAGAAATAACATCCTAAACTAACTAATTAAACTAAGAATGAAAATCTAAAATCGAAAATGCATACGCTATACAAACTAGTATAGTATAATAGAATCAAATATCAAAAATTTATTACAGGGTAGGATAATGAAGCATCTTGTTCTTTGAAAAAAATTTACTCATGTCATGTAGCAAAGCAAAGAACGTATTTCTTGTTGTGCTAGTCTTTAAAAGGTAAAGGACGTAATAAGGAATCATGTCTTTTTCTATTCTAACTTGTACCAATGGACCATAAATTTCATCTCCCGATAGTTGTCCATGTGACTTCTAATAAATAGATTTTCCTCTCTAATAGCTTGTACAACAACATTTATTGAAGTTGCTTTGGAAAATTTTGGATTTTGAGATGCGCAAGATGAACGTATTGAGAACGTTCTTGGTCAAATAAAAATTTCAGAATTTTCTAAAGTAATCTCATTTCGGGATAACATATCATCGATTCCATCAATTGTTTTCATAGGATTCTCACTCATTGAGCTAGTCGAATTTTTTCTTCTCTTTTTAACAGTTTCAGTACCTTCACCAGTTGTCCTATCTTCTTTTAAGATTCTTCTTCCATCTAGTCATGGCTTAAGGGCATAAGTGATGGCGACTTGCTTGCATGGTATCACTCCCCTTTCTAATGCATTAAAACTCACCTCTAGCCACGAGACTAGGTACGCATTGATTTTCATTCTCAATCTACATTTGATTATCCTCTCTTAAAACTATTTTAGCTTGATCGTTGAAGAGTTCACGACCAAATAATCCCCCTGTTATTGGACTTACGTGCAGGAGCCAGGAGCCAGGAGCAGGAGCTTGAAGCAAATCACCATTTTTGGCATAATGAGTTTTTTTTAGTTTTTTGTAATATGTATTTTTTACGTTGTGCTTAACTCTTTAATAGCTCAAATGCTTATTTTGTAATTAAAAAAACTCAAATTTTTGCCTTTATATTTGGCTTGATACAACCAAACTGAATTAGTTCGGTTTTAGTTTGGAAAATCCTAAACTGAAATTTTTGGTTTGTTCCAATTTTCTCCTCTAAACAGGACTGGTAACACCCCTATTCTCAGCTGTTTCAAAAGCTAAAATGTCTGTATAAATATGATATCCCATACTTGGTTTCAAGACACTGCAAAATATACGATCCAGAATATATCCCTATATTTTGTGTTTTTGAAAGGGAGTTAGACGGATACAGTTTGTTTGACATACTGTCATTTAGTTGGTGTTACTTTGGTCGAGTGAACCGTTTTATTCTCGGAGGTAGACAACGGTGCATCCTACAACACTTATGTGAGGTGGTGAATCTATTTTAAGGGAACTATAAATTCACGTGTCTCAGCTCGGTATTATTTATGTTATATATTTTATTTTTCGAATCAATTCTGCATTAAAATTAAGGGAACTCCATTTGCCCATAATACCTAGCTATTACCTCGAATTTTCAGATCATAATTCTATTAATCTTCCATAGACAACCAATAAATCAAAAATTTAAGCAAAAAAAATAGACGTCCTTAATTTCCATGACACCTTCAATAATTACAATCATATCACACCAAAAATATTAAACTAGGCATGGCAAAAACTCATTTCATCGGTTACAAACTACCGTCTCACACTAACAAAACTTATTTCGAAAATCAACGACTTGCTTATTATGCAAAGATACCTTGCATATATAGGGTCTATTTGGATTGTGATAATTATTGACTTATTATTTGATTGATCCAATAATAACTTTTTTTTGATTGATTTTTGTCTTTATTTGAATTTTTTTTGTAATTTTTTATTTTACGTCAATTTTTTTATGGTTGTTGGCTTGTTTAGACAAGAGATTTTAGAAAAGTATAAATTATTTTTAAAAACTAAAATAAGTTCAGAAAAGACAAAAAATACGTCAACACAAGGTCATTTTTGACTTATTTTTTAAATTTAGTGAACTTTTTTTAATTTTTGGACATAATTTTATACTTTTTAGTTTTCTTTCATTGAGACGAACCAATAATTAACAAAAATTTAATGAAAAAATAACAACTATAAAAAAAAATTGAATAAAAAAAATAATTAATATAGATAAATTAGGACAAATAGACTAGTCTCTTTACCCGAAGCTAAATGTTAGGGAGAACAATAGCAAGCAAATAATATTTGCCCCTTCAATTCAAGAAGGAAAATATTACACTGGGCATTCCAAATCATTAGGTATAGTAATATTAAAAATAGCCTGATGAGATGATAGCTTCATCTCACATGCATATATTCCAATCTCTCTTCTCAATAGCTTTGACCAAAAACTTACAAAGCACTTATGTAAAACAAGTGCGATCCTCGAGTTGGTTTTCCTGCCAAGAATTCTACGATGATCAAATCAATAATTAGAAAGTAATTTATAAGCAGGAATGTATTCACTGTGTATATAAAACATACATGATCTCATGGCCTGAGATGATCTTTAATATGCTAGAGAATGGGCTAGTCTCCGACGGGCTCATGATCGATCACCAACGACATCTCCATTTTCTTTTAGAAAGACTGTCTCGCTGATTTTGAGCGCTATCTTTGACATTTAGAGCAGTTACTATCGCTGTCTTTGAAATTGTCTGAATGATCAGGGAAGCTTCGTAAGAATTCTGCTCATCGACGCTTACCGCGTGATTCTGATAAGAGCGCGCACATTCCAACTACAAATAGCTCTAAATAAACAATTTTATTATAGCAAGTGGTATAGTAGTTATCAAGGTCTAGAACATAGTAGCAAACTGATCCATGGTCCCACTCACTCTGTCCTCTTCACAAAAGGGCAAGGCAAAAGCATAAAATACTACTTAATTATTGTATTACACTGCAGATTGTGCAAACAGATGTCCATAGACAAGTTAATTAGCATAGACAAGTTAGGTACTACTTAATTGTGGTCCCCTGTTTAGCATAGACAGGTTAGCTTAGGGTCTGATTGGCAACCACTTAAAGCGATGTGTTAATTAATTAATACATGTGTTATTTAAAGATGAGCCCACACATAAGGTGTTGATTGGCAAAAAATATTAGGGTATGTTAATTAACACACGGGCTAATTGACACATTAGCAAAATTCTTATTTACACCCCCCAAGGCTAACTAAGCAATGCTATTGCCTTAGCAAATGACCAAAATGTCCATCCCTAGCCCTTACTCTTACATGGATTCGGGGGTTCAGTAGTGAAGCAAATTTGAAGAATAGGATCCGAAATCCTCACGAATAAATACTAAATTGAATCTGAGCCGTCCGTTGCCGAGATAAACAACCAGATGACCTCACTACATTCCCCTTCTAATTAACCATGGATCTTTTATTTTGTTAAGATGATAACCTCCTATTTTCTAATTAAATTTTAATGATTCACTACAGATTAACGAGGGATCCTTTATATAAACACGCACACACTACAGATTTACCTTTTTATATACTGTATGTTTTATGCGTGTATCGAATCACATTGAGTGTGGATTTACGGGTTTGAATTTGATCAATTTGGCATCCCTTATTGAGAAGAAGTATAACCCTTGCAGTTCAAGAATGAATTTGAGAAAATGATTGCTTTGGTTGACTATAGGTTTAGCTCTTTACATATTGTGTGTTGTATCTGTGGGCGGCTATGGTGGGCGGCAATGTTCTGAATACCGGATCGGTTTGCGTACCGGTTTTCCTACTGATACGGTACGTACCGGTACCGATCATGTACCGGATACCGTATCGGATTTATCGCAACTATCAATATATATATAAATTATAGAGAGAAAGCCAAAAAAAATTAATTTTTTTCGCAATTTAAAAAAAAAAAAAAAAACAAATCCGGTACCGGCCGGATACCGGGCCGGTATCCGGCCGATACGGCCGGTATCCGACCGGTACGGCCGGTATCCGGCCGGTACCGGCCGGTATTGAGAACGGTACGGTACTAGAGGTACTTGGTACCGTTTTTTTGCCAAAACGGTACGTACCGGCCGGTACCGGCCGGTACGGTACGGTATTAATAACTTTGGTGGGCGGTGCCGGAATGAAATGAAAATCTCAATGATTGCGTATTTTAACAGGGATTTGGGGGTTTTAATTTAGTCCCTTAGGGCCCATAGAAGATAAAGAAGGGGGATAATTTTTAGAAGGGGTAAAAAGATTAAGGTGACATTTTTAGCATGATTTGGGAGCATAAAAATACAGAAAGATAATTTTTCACCCCTCCAAAAATAATTCCCCTAAGAGAGATTGAGGGGAATAATTTTAAGGCATCCTCCCCCGGCCCAAAAATTATATCTGGAGATTATCCAAAAATAATACCCCCCTCCCTTATTACAACTACAAAATAATTTTATTCTTCTATTTTATCATCCATCCAAATTGAGTACTATTTTATTCCTCTTTTTTAATACGTCATCTAAACTATCTACTTTTTTATCCTCTCTCTATAAACACTAGAGGCTGGGGGTTGAAAAATGGCAACATTGTTTGATAATAGTGGTGATAGTGGGTGGTTATGTGGCACATCTAGTAAAAAATAAGTTGTCGTTTTTACCCTTATGATTATCATGGAGTGATTAAGATAATTTAATAGTAATTAAAAATATTTTTCAGGGCAATATAGGAATTAAAAAATCGACACAATGACAAAATTGAAAAATACCAAATTGGTGCTCTTCCTTTACATTAAAAAAATAAGTTGTCATTTTTAGCCTTATGGTCATCATGAAGTCATTAAGATAATTTAAAAGTAATTAGGAATATTTTTCAGGAACAATAAGAATTAAAAAATAGACACAATGACAAAATTGGGAGATACCAAACTGATGCTCTCCCTTTATATATAAAATAGATCACATCAATGTAGGTTAATCCTCTAAAAATAATACCCCATCTTATTTTATTCCTCTCAATAACTTATCCTCCTAAAACTAATTTTTCATCCAATCGGCTCCCTAGATTTGAGCCAATCAAGGGCTATTATATTTGGTCTCATATTAGTTTAAAATATTTGGTCTCTTGAGCCATTCCTGTAAGTGTATATGTATATACACATGTATTATTTTTGAAATAATACATTAAATCTCTTTTGTCTAGCACATCATTCATCCAATCACTGAATTATTTAACACACTCTCCTTAAACATCACATCAATGTGGGTCATCCGCCTTATTGAATACATTCGACTATTTAACACACCCTGACTATTGAGTTTTTGGTATGTTAAGTAGTCAATGTGTGTTACATAAGACGGAGTGACCCACATTAATGTGATTTTTAAGAATGATGTGTTAAATAATCTAGTTATTGGACGAAGAGACTAGACAAGGAGAATGCATTTTTCTAAAAATACATTTTAGATGACATTTTAGTAAACACTTTTAGATAATAATTTAGTAAATACTACTTTGGGATTAGACGAGGATAATGTATGTTAAATAATAATTTTTTCTAAAAATATTTCTATCACAAACTAATTTTTAGATGATATTTTAGTAAATACTTAGCATTTTTCACGACAAAAATATAAATGACAAACTTGGAAAGTATCTACAAAAAATATTATTTTTTATAAATCTCAACAGTTAATTCTACACATCTAACAGTGTACAAATACGTTTACATGAAATTTTAATAAATTTTTATTATGTACTTTTATAAATTTCAACTATTTATTCTACACATTCGACGAAATAAAAAATTACTTAAAAAAATTAACTTCTCAATAACTTTTGAATAAATATTATTTTTTTTCTCACAACCAAACTTTTTAACATAATTTTTCATAAATACTTGACTTTTTTATTATTATATAACAATATATGGAGGTATCTCCAAAAAAAATATTTATTTTCTTACAAATCTCAACCCTTGATTTTTTATATTTAACGACCTAAAAATATTCTCTCACAAACTAGCTTTTAGATGACTCATATGATGTTAATTTTATAAGTGAATGGTCGTAAGTCAATTTTAGAACATATTAGGAAATGTTTTCGGGCACGTGTTAAATCACAAGCAACATGAATTGAAAAATAGTTCAGATTGGAATAGCAGTTGAATATTTTATTGATAGTACTCAATTATTTGTTCACTGTATAAATTTTTTATTGGTTAAAATATTGACGTTTTACGAAAGAAAGAGATTTCACATCAAAAAGTGTAAGGACATATGAACGGTTATAAAAGTATAATTTCAAACTCACTTTTATCTCTTGTCTTAAACGCGGCATGACAGTTAATTAAATAACGTAATATGATTTTTATTATTATAATTACTGGACTGTTTTAATCTATAAAAAATTAATTTGTAAGAAGATGGACTAAACTATCTACTGCGCGACTTTAGGCACGGGTTTTGGTTAGTTTCACTCTATGAAGACGCTTCTCCTGCACCAAATTCACAAGTCAAAATATTTCTCCCTCCCTCTCTCTCTCTCTCTCACACACACACACACACTCTCTCTCACTATGTCTGGGCAGGAGCAAACCATTGACCAGCAACCAGCCCAACCAAATCGCCGCCCAGTCGGCGGCACGGAGTACAGCTGGTGCAAGGCCGTTCCCGGTGGCACAGGTACAACCGTGCTCGGCCTCCTCCTCTCAAAGCCACCGGACTTCTCACTTGTGCAAAACGCCCTTCACAAACTCCAAATTACCCACCCTATCCTCCGTTCCAACCTCCACTTCAACCCTACCATAAACACATTCGAATACATCATTCCCTCCACACCTCACCTCCATATCCAGCTGATCGACCTCCCATCGACGGCCGACATCCTCCGGCACCTCACCAAGCCCAACACCCCCTCCATTTCCCCCTTCCACCTAATCCTCGAGCACGAAATGAATCAGAACACTTGGGGTGATATGAACTCTTCAATCGATCCTGTAGTTGTTGATGTATTCTTTGCCACAGTTTATAGCCTAAGCGACGGCGAGTGGGCCCTGATGCTTCGGCTTCACACGTCGGCTTGTGACCGGACGTCGGCGGCGTCATTGCTCAGAGAGCTGCTGAGATTGATGGGGGAAAGGGAGAGAGAAGGGATAGAGAGAGAAATAGATAGAGAAGGAGGGGTTAATTTGGTGATTGAGGAATGTATTCCCAATGGGAAAGCGAACAAGCCTTTTTGGGCCCGTGGAAAGGATATGCTAGGGTACTCTTTGAATTCTTTTAGATTTTCTAATTGGGATTTCGTGGACGCCCATTCGCCTCGTTGTTCGCAGTTTGTGAGGTTGCGGATGAGTTCAGATGACACCGATCGGATTCTTTCGGTGAGTCAAGTTTCTGGATCTTAATTTGGTTTTCGTTGCTATTTACTCCACAGTTTGATTGTATATTGGATGATAGCATAATTTGAATAATTTTTGTTAAAAAGTATGGACCAATTCGTAAACCCTATTAGTATGATACAAGTTGGCCACATTCTACAAAATTTTTGCCTAATTTCAGTTATTGGTGTGATCATGCTGCATTTGTGTTGTAAGGTCTTGAGCCAGCTTTGGAATAGTTTCGACACCTCTAGCAATAATTAAACTCACTAACCCATTAACTTTGTATTCCTGCATAGCAAAAAAATTCTCTGGCAACTTGGGATCTGTTTGGATTGGTTTTTCGTTTATTATTTGATTTTCAATAGCTTTTAGCTTTCAAGTTTGGGAAAGGGAAAATACTCACTAAAGGAGTTGGATTGTTGACCGGGCTATTGGGCTCAAGGGCCCACAACGCAGCTCATGTTGATGATCTCAAGCAGTTCTCTGTTTTTATATCTTTCAAGCAGATCATCCGTGAATCATAGCCACATGAATGAATCACTGTTTTCTTGAAAAAGTTTCAGATTTTATGTGACTTGTACAGTTCTGAACAAAAGACCATTTTTCGAACATCCTGACTTTGCCCATAGATGATTTGCTTGGTCGGTGCTATGAGATGGATCTCAGATGAATCTCAGATTTTCTCAGCGGGTGCCCATTGAGGCCAAACAGGCAATCCATCTTTCTGACGGAGTAAGAGTGCATCTTGGAAAAAATAAGTAAATCAAAGATTGCCAAAAAATAGTCCACGAAGAAACAAAAAGCCTATTAGTAAAAAAAAGCTGATCCAAAGATGGCCTTAGCTGGCCATGTAACTAAGCCCTTTTCTGGGGTTACAGAGTCTTGGAGGAAAATAAGAATTCATAAACTAAGCTTTTTACGAATCATCATGGTATTTGGTTTCAATGGTTAGTAGTCTCACTAGCTTAGGACAATAGTAGATAAATCAAAATATTGGCATGCTAATTCACGTATGCTTAGTCCAATACGTCAAATCCGATTGTTACTCTTTTGTCTGGATTTGGGTTACCCACTGGTAGCAGACTTGCATATAGGGCTGGGGGTCCTAATCAAAGTTTTTTTTATACGTTGGATGCTCTAGAAAAAGTCCAGCAACAGACAGAAAAAACAAAGTTTAGCAAAAAGTTTTCCTTGTGCTACTAGAGAATATACCTGATATATCATACTTTAATCCACGTGTCTGATTATTTGTTAGAAGATGTGTTTCTTTGTCTAATTTTTATCTTCCACTTATTATACAACATTAAAGCTTTGCTCTTGAAGCATGTGCGAAAGGTCACCGTCTTGCTTTTGATGTTTTACTAAAGATATGGTCTTGTATGGTTACTGTGAACTCTGTTTAATTTCTTATGTGTTTTCAAACACAAGAAAGCAAGCTTTGCTAAAAAATTTAGATTATATCTTTGATAACTGACTGTTGACTTCAAGCAGCTTTTCTGCTCGATAGATTTATCTATAAGAAAAAAGGACAGTGGGCTTTTAAATTGAGAGGAAGTATTGATTGTTCCAATTTGGAGCTTCTAGTGTTGAAATCTCTTACTATAATTCTAAGTTGAAATATTAAGATAGCTATAAAAGCAAAGCACATACACCATCTGGTGATCAGTCAAATCTCCTTAACTCAAAACTAAGACAAATTTTCAATCATTTTTTTCAGATTTGAAGGGTCAATAATTATGGGTCACCAAACACTCGTAATTTTGAAACCACTGAATGAATTTAGCTTTGACTCCCTAATACATTATTCATCAAGGTTTAACTCTTTGTTGGTGGATAAGGATGCTTTCTTGTTAGTTTTCACACTTCACGTGTTCTCAAACAATAAAACTTATGGACAAAGCATTAGACAATCTAATACAAATAAAAGATTGCCTGAAGTACATGGTTGGTGGAGGGTAACAATTGTAGGCACTGTCATTGTAACCCAACTTGATTTATGCTATTGATCCATGAAGTTTCTTTCCTACATGACTAGTGTAATTGTATTAGCTACCATATTCTTGTAAGTACCCAGCAAGCAGCCTATGCACTTGCATAAACTCTGGCACTTAGACTATGGTACACTTTTTTTTTGCAGGGTTGCAAGTCTAGAGGTATTGGACTATGCGGGGCATTAGCAGCGGCGGCTTTAATTGCAGCTCGTTCCTCTAAAAGCCTTCCTGATCATCAATGGGAGAAGTATGCAGTTGTAACCCTCATCGACTGCCGTCCGATTCTTGACCCAGTGCTTAGTAGCCAAGATATAGGTATGGCTTAGTCCTCTTTCCCTAATCACCCCTCAGTGACTTGCAACAGGTTTATTTTTTGGTAATCATATAAATATTTTGCTTGAATATTAGGACTGAATGATTGTGCTATGAACATCTCAGTAGATAAATTGGTCTATGCACCTGTGACCAATATAGAAAAAAGATTGTCATGGCCATTATTAGGCCCAGCCCACCCTTCTGGCCCAAGATGGCAAAAGAAAACTCATCTGAGTGATACTGGTGCAGACTCGAACACAAAATAGTACATTGGTAGACAATTGAAGGGGTATTAGGAAAACACCGATTTTCTTTTGGGTCTTAAAGTAATGCCGTTTATCAGCAAATTTGTTCTTAACACAAATTATTGAATTGTTACACAATTAGGTCGTAGCACTGAATTTCTCTCTCAATTTTAAGTTTGTAATTCAAGGAGTGCCGTTTTTGAAAGAAGAAGGGAGAAATGAATTGTTAATCACTTAATAACAGCGGCATGGTGCATTAAATGGTCAGGCTTCTGACTACCTCGTATTTCCATACAAAGGGTAGGTTTTTTCACTTAAAGAGTACGTCTTCTGTGATCAGATCCGAATCATGTAGTACATGAGCAGGCTCTGGGAGATGCAGTGGACTATATGAATAGAATTAGAAAAATTGTGGTCCACCAGTTGTGGGGCCTTCTTCAATTCCTTTGAGTTTCATCTTTGCGAACGCTCTCCCTTGGAACTTAAGACAACTGAGATCTACTCGTATGACCCTAGTTGTTTGACTTGTCTATTGTGAAGGAATAAAAAGTCTATAAGATCAAGTAATTTCACTAGCTCAATATTGATGGGATTCAGAATACTACATCCCCTAATACTCGGTACTTTTCTTTTGTCAGCTCCTAATACTTGTACTTGTCCTGCTGTTCGGTCAAGCTTTTGATCTGGGCATGGCCCTCCTAGTCTGTGGCCTCTGCCCCTTTGACATCTATTTTTGCTTCAATAAAAGCTAGATAAGTCCTACAAGATGACCAAATTCTGTTTGATATGATCTTACAGAGACTTAATTGTCTGACTTTGCTGCACCTGAATGATACAGGGTTTTACCACTCTGCCATCCTAAACTCACATGACATAAACGGGGGAGAAAAACTCTGGGATCTGGCAAACCGAACTTACATGGCTTTCTCAAATGCAAAGAAGAACAACAAACATTTCTCAGACATGGCAGACATCAACTTCCTCATGTGCAGGGCCATTGAAAACCCCGGCTTGACTCCATCGTCTTCCTTGAGGACTTCATTCATCTCGGTGTTTGAGGACACCGTGATTGACCGTTCGAGCGAAATGCAGGTGGAGATAGGATTGAGGGAGTACATAGGGTGTGCTTCGGTGCATGGAGTTGGGCCATCCATCGCCTTATTTGACACGATACGAGATGGGGAGTTGGATTGCGCGTGCGTGTATCCATCGCCGTTGCATTCGAGGGAGCAGATGGAGGAGTTGGTTGAGAATATGAAGAAGATTCTTGGGGATGCTTGCTCCTCTGTTGACATTAATAATGCAAGCTGAATTTCATTTTTCATTAGTTTAACATGTTCCCTGAACATGCACATTTCTAGAGATCAATAAAATCCTCTTTTTTAGAGGTTTGCTCTAACTTTCTTTTGAATTATCTGTCCTGATTTCGTACGAGTCAAAAATCAATCTTTTGCTTGTGATGTAGGGTTTTTAATTGCACTTTTGTAAATAATGTGGAGAAGGTGCCCAGAAGATGAAAGACTTGCCAACCCCATAAGTAAATTAAGTTTTTAATGTAAAATGATTTGTCTGTTCAAATCAGAGCATCTATACTGCTGCAATATTGGAGTGTAAATACGTTCCCCATCTTTTTTTTGGGTAACTCTACTCAGCAGCCCATTTCAGTTTCACTTCGATAATTAAAATTATTTATTTTTTAAAAATTTATTTTTTAAAAAACTGTGTTAAAATTCATCTCAATAAAACATCAAGATACTCAATTAAAACTTTAATTATGCTCAAATCAATTGTAGACCCAAGAATTGAATTTTACAATCGAATACTTACCGATAACAGATTGAGCTGAATTTTCACATAATTTCTTAACTCATCAATTCATTCAAGACACGCTAAGCGATTCAGCTTGTCAAAGTAACAAGCTCGTAATATTGGTGTACTATTTTACCACATCATCAATATGTTTGTACAAATTTGCACAAGCCCTCATACATTAATGATGGGTTGCCTTTTTTTTTTGGCCAACTAATACTCGGGGTCCTAAAGTTAACAACTGAATAAACCTTCAGTAGTCCCTCTTTATTGCCAATGAGATTCGACCTCAGGACGTCTGAGTTATACAGCTTGCCCCGATCTCCACTCGGACAACCCCTCGGGTTATGATGGGTTGCAGTTACTGCAACTATCTAAGAAAATAGTATACACAAGTAGCAACTTTCACTCGATTGTGTTAAATTTGGCCTAGAAAGTATTATTGTTCTAATTCAGCATGACACACACACACATATATATACACACACACTACAATATTGGTTGAGTGAGTATTTTCTGCAGTGTCATATTTTACCACTATTACTGTCAATAGACTCAATACAACATCGCTGGGGAGAGAGAGAGAGAGAGATTTGATCACAACATGCCATTCAATTTGGTGGGACTTAACTATTATGTGCAATACAAGTTTTCCTCTTTTTTTTTCTTCCTCCATTGAGGCCAAAGCTAAATCTGTGCTGGAAACTTGAAAATGGAAGTTCTGTTTTCCTTCCTGGATGTGATACAAAAATCTCAAGCAACCAAGATTCACCAAAGCATTAAGACTCTAAATAAATTCTTCGACTAATTTCCCAAAATCAAACTTGCCATGACAGCATTCAACAGCACTCAACACCTCTTGGAAAGCATTAACACTGCAAGGAACCACCAGCCCATCCCTCTGATCAAACCCAAACTCATTGTACGCCTTCTCTAATAGCATCTTGAATAATGGGTGAGTCAAGTACCCCGTCGGCACCACGAACCGCCGCCTGTCCTCCCCCACATACACCGCCAAGAACCCCGTCGGAGTGCTGCCAGACTGTGACGACCCTTCCTCCCATTCCCTAATTAGCAAACACTCGTGTTGTGTTGCCTCACGTCTCCCCATTACCTTCACTTTCTTCGCTAGTTTCTTCACAGAGTCCATTTTCTTTCCCAACATTTTTGAGCTAGAGAGAGAGGGGGGGAAGGAGAGGAGTGAGTGTGTCTTGAGGGAGGGGTGGGTGGGATGTGGGTTTAGCTTGGTGGCTTAAATTGTGACGTGCTATTGACTTTATAATTGAGAACCTATGATTGTGGTAGTTTTAGCTCCTCCGTCGTTAGAGATTGTATTCGTTTTTCATAAATAGTATTACAGAAATGTTTTATGGAGGAAGCCTACGAGTGACAACACTTGATACTTAAAAAAAATATTTATTATTATTTTATAATTGAATTCATTACGCAAAACAATAAGAGAATCTATAAATGAAAAATAATTGAAAGAACCTTATTTGCATTTTGCATGCATGGGATTTGGCACATATTTTCATACCTCCAAATCTCAATTCCTAGTTTTTATTTTCTTACATTTTTAAAAAATATTAGGTGACAATTGACACAACTTGAATTTAAAAAAAATAATTTATAATTATTTTTTAGGACCCTATTGCTTTATAAAATTCATTATCTATAAAATTTATTGTATGTATCATAATTTTCAAATCTCAATATCTACTTTTTAAATTTACTTATTTTTTTAATGACATAGCAGTAATGTATGATAACATTACTGCTACGAAGAAAATACAAATTAAAAATAAAATAAAATTCAAGTTGGCATATGATACTTTTTTAAATCAATCGCCTTTCATTTTATTTTCAACAGAAGAGATGACATAGTCTCTCACTCTGATTTTAGAACTAGTAATTTACAGACATAATTACGTTGTCATAATTAATTGTGATTTTGTGAATGAAAATAACCGTCATGAATATTGAAGAATATCCTATGTTAAGCGACGCAATATGCCTTTCCTGTGAGGCTATGCAGCTATGAGGCCTCTTTTTTCCTTAATTTCTGCATTTCTCGAAATTGCTCCATAAAAATTGATGTCCAATGTATTAACAAATTGAGCATATATATATATTGGATACATGGAAAAATTAAAATACAATTTTTTAATTAAAAAAACTCTTAGACTTTCGAAAATTGTGTATTTATGCTATTTAATGTTTATAGTAAGATTCATTATTTTCATACAATGTAGCAATAAAATTGAATATTACAATAATAACCTCATGCATTATTGATATTTGTGTATTTGTTATGTTAACCTTATTACTTGACATACCATAAAATTTATCCCAAAACGTAATTACTACTTACTTATAATATAGTGCTTCAAAATAAGTAGTAAGAGATAAGAATCAAATACCAACCACTTTGATAATATTATCTCAACTAATTATGCGGTGTGGAATATTCTAAAATTAGTCTTTTTCGTTCACTTACAAAAAGAAGTATTGAGTTGTTATAACCGTTCTATCATTGCGTCAAGTTCCATACTTTAAGGCTTACTTAGCTTACCCCTCTCATACCATAAAAGAGAGAGGACAGAATTGGAATAGTCAATGTCCCCAAATGAGAGAATCCTTACAAACCCACCACTCAATGTTGAGAGAGAGAGAGACAGAGAGAGAGAGAGAGAGATTCCACAACACCTACCTCCCAATATTGGTAGAGATAGAGGGAGAGCGTTTGGTGGTGGGCTGAAAGTGATGGGTAGCATGAAGATAGTGGGAAGTTTGTAGTTGATCCATGTACTTATTTTTCAGGTTAGAGAAAGAGTAATGCTAAGAGCATATATGTTTTGGATACAAATATGTTGGGGTTCGTTAAATGTAGATGGATTCTCGTAAATTTAACGAGTTTGAACACATCTATGTGGTGATGTGTTTAGATCAAACATATGTGTTCTTAAGACTTTTTGTCAGAGAAATGGCTAGTTCTGAACTTTAAATTTGCGACCCATAACGTGCGTGGACTCGGGTAAGGCAGCATAATTCTGACCAAAACCATTTGAAATTAGTGAAGCACTGTCTACTTTTGGAGATAGAGAGAGAGAGAGAGAGAGAGAATAGTTGACCCGAGAAAGCATCCGTTCACAAGAGGACATAGCTCTAAAGTGGAATGGACCAAGGCAAATTCATATGTCAACTTTTGAAGCTTGGTTCAAAGCACATGACTTATGTATGTGTTGGGGCCTTCTGTACAGAAATTGTACCCTCGTTTCAAGGGAAAAATGATTGAATACTAATAGAATAATGCTAGGGACACTGATACGTCCGGACACAGATGCGTTTGGAGTCTTCAATCTGTTAAGGATTTCACATGTATCTAACGGCTCTAAACATATCTATGTTTTTAAAAAATTTCATACTAATAAGTGTATGAAGTGGAATCTTCTATTCGATAGGGTCTCCTCCTGTCGTATTTCAAAATTTCAACTTTTGAGTGACCTCTTTCGATGACCATCGAAAGTAGTACCGCCGGTTGGTTTAAGTATAAATATTAGGATAATTGCAATTACTGTCCTATTTAGGATTATCAACTAAGTCTTAATTTTACTTTAATAAAAATTTGAATTTTAAGTGAGTTAATTATACAGATTACATTACATAACCATCGAAAGATACTTCGTGTAACTATTTAATTAGTGAAGAACAAACTTAGATGATTGGATCTTACTTTTCTTCCGGTGAATGTAAATAGGTTATTATTTTTTTGGTGAGTATGATCGGCTCTCATTTTTAAAATTTGTTTGTTATTCCTGCGTGTCACAATACGTTCCGGTGGGTGTAGGTTATCACGATACGTTGTAATAGAATGTACAGAAATTATAAAAGAGTGCAGGTATCATATATTCATAATTTTCATGATAATAGACAGATTTACTTTCAATACTTATCAATTCTACTTCAACAATGATTAAACTTATGCAAGAGTGTACATAATAATTAGTTGTACCATAGTATGGTATATTGTTCATCCATACATTCATAAATTCAATAAAAAAACAAAACAAAACAAAAAACTTCGTTATATTACATTCATACATTCATAAATCCCCCCCATATTTTTCAATGTGTTTTTTAATTTAAGGGCGATTTTAATTTATTTTAAATTTCAGGATTCAAAGATAAGTTAGTTGTGTAAATAGGACTAAAATATAAGAAACACTAGAGAGCAAGAGTGAAAAATAAGACCCCCTAAATATTATTGGCCTGTTTTTCATCAATAACTATAATATTCCTATATAGCCTAAATGTCAAACATACATGTCTTATTATTTTGGACGCTATATCAAAGTTGAATTTGGCCAAATTTCAACAAAGCTTTTTTTTTTTTTTTTTTGTAGGGCCATGGCATTTGTCAACTAGAGGTATTCGTTCACGCATAAGAGAGAGACACGCAGTAAGAGAAATGGAAAAACCTTCACTACAAAAGAAGTAGCGAAGAATTTATAAATATTTTCCTAGTTTTTTTATTTTTAAAAAAAGTTTAAAACCGGAGGGAGATGATGAAGATAAGAGAGAGACACGCAGTAAGAGAGGAGACAAAAAAAGTATATAAGCTTTAAATAAAAAGGTAAAAGTGAATAAAACATAGTTTGGACTGACTCGATTATTGGATTATTTTTTCGTCCTAATGTGAATTTTTTTTGTAATTTTTTGTCTTTCATTTTTTTATGGATTATTGGTTCATTTTGACGAGAGCTTTTAGAAAAGTTATAAATAATTGATTAAATTTGAAAAAAATTCAAAAAAAATAAAAATAATCCAAAAATAGGAATTATTTGAGCTTATTTGTCGTTTTTAGTGACATTTTTTTAACTTTTGGATATAATTTTATATTTTTTAGATTCCTTTCATCAAGACGGACCAATAACCCACAAAATATTCAGGTTAAAACAACAAATGCAAAATTTTTTTGAATAAAGACAAAAAAATAATCCGAAAAGTAAAGTTAAGCCAAACGAGTCCTAAGAATATCTTATTTTATCTTTTAACTAGTTCTTGTTAGACACAATACTAATATGTAGTATACGTAAAATTAATTAGTTCAACAAGAAAAAATAACAAAACAAACATACCAGAAACTCACAGTGATCAGCAAGTGAATTACAGATTCGAAGAACTTGAAGATAATCTGTAGGAATAAAAAAACGAACTTCGTAACCTTGAAGAACGACCGAAGCTTTTGTTACACTCAATTTTCTTAAAATAAATTTTACCATCGCTACGGTGCAACGAGTTGAAAGATGATCACACCTTGTAGAAGCAGCATTGTAATCTACAAATTTGACGAACCAACTTATGTATTGTATTCTCTCTCTCTCTCTCTCACTTGAAGGGATTAGAATGCAACAGAATGCATGTAATGTAATGCAAGGAGGAAGATGAATTTGGTTGAATACCCAAATGATTTGAAAATGGTCTTAATTTATAGACAATCAAGTGGTGTTTTGGTGTCCAAAAGATGCACCAATTCAGTTTGGAGGGGCACCCATTCAGTGGGTTGCACCAGTTCGGCCATGGTATGACACCCCTTCAGAAAGGAAGAGTCCAAACGGACCAGGACTGGGGCTCGAATGGCAGAACTTCGAACTGCTTCAAATTGAGTTCAAAGGTCCAGAACTGGATAACGGGTCAATAGGCAAAATATTATGGAAGGTAATAAATAAATTAAATTAAATAACTAAATGAATTTTTAATAAAAAATATTTAAGTCCTCTAATGAACCTGAATCTCACCTAGCGCGGCCAAATAGCGGCGCACGTGTAGGGTAATTTGAGCCAAAGCCCACATTAGGTTCTATCTTGTTTACAAAATTGAGTACCTCTTTGAGTCCAAGTCTTAACAAAACTCAAATTTTATATGCCACATGAAATTTTTTTTTTTTTTTTTTTTTTACATGGGACTAATATCACCTTTACTTCTTTTAATTAATTTTTGGAATTTACTTTAAATTAACAATTCACTATTTAATTTTGCTCAATCAAATACATAATTTTAAATTTCATATAAAAATAAACACTTTACTACTTGGTCACACAAAAATATATGAGATCTAGCTCAAATTTTGTCCCCCGTTGCTCGAACGGATCAATCTGCAACAATTATGTCGAATGATTTGATCACCAACAACCTCATATGCTTAGAGCAACCAGGGGTCTGCTGTGCGCAATGTAGCAGTACATTTTGCGTGTTAAAATAATGTTATTTTAGTGTGCAAAACACCATACGAATAATTCTCGATCAGTATTTTATGAGCTAAAACAACATTGTTTTGACGCGTAGCACGCGCTGCAGCCTCCCCATTTCCGAGCAAAACTACAACATGCTCAACATTTGAGTCGGTTGGCTTATCATTTTTTTTTTTTCTGTCTCCAGGAGGCTAGCTATTTTGCCTTCCTCCAATATGACTGGCTATTTGTAGCCGGTCGCCTTCCGATCGCTATGTACGATTCGCGCCTTCTCTTCCCCTTTCTCCACTCCCTCGCGCCTTCTCTCCCCCTTTCTCCACTCTTTCGCGCCCCTCGCCACGTACGGATTTATAGCTCTTTCTGAGTTTCAAGCCCTAGCCGATCTCTCTCGTCCCTTGTTCTGTGTAAAGCAACAACACCAAGGTTCGATTTCTATATCAAGATTTCTGGGTGTCTATAGTTGATTTATGCGCTAACGTTTAGTCATTTTGATTCACAGTTTGAGATAATTCACTCGGTTGAGTACAGACTCTTGATAGCCAAGCAAATCAGGGAACCAAAGTGAACAGAGGTATAAAGGTATTTCCTTCTATATATCTGCACACCTCTACGTATATGTTCTGGAATTCTGAGAGTACCTGTAGCTATGTTTTGGAATCATATGTTTTATCTGATCAAAGGATACAGATATGGGAAATAAAAAGCTTTACATGAATAGATGTATTACAAAGTGTACACCTCCAAATTTGATAGAATACTGTTTTTCCACAGAATGCTTGCAAGCTGTTTGACAAAATGCTTGCAAGGAGTTTTGAGTTGCATTATTGAACTCATATGGTTTTGATTTCCATGCTTCAAATTCGAATTGTAATTATAGCACAACCGATAATTTTGCTAGTAGAATCTTCGAGGGATTTGAATTGCATTGTTGATTTTATTTGGTTTTGATTTCTATAGCTTTCCAATTTGAAGTGTACCTGCAAACTTTTGAGAATTATAGTTGCAGAAAACTTCAAGAAGTTTGAAATGCTGTGTGGATCCTTCTTCGTCACCTCACATTTGTGTATTGTTTAACATGCTGATGTTCGAGACTTTCAGCTACTAGTCCATGACCACTTTCAAGAATAACGCAAAATACGCAGAGGTCCTATTGACATACCTGGACGTCGCGAGAAGGGAAGACAACCCTCTGAAGATCCCTGACGTTTTGCGGACCTTCAGATGGAGGTTCAAGGGTGGAAGCTTGACCGAGGCATCAGAAAGCACGCGCTTGAATCCCTTAGTCTCGGAGGATGTGTATCCAGACGGGATGACGCAGGACTTGGCGAAAGCGTGGCCGGGCGGGAGGGATTGCGCGGCCTTGCGAGAGCTCTTGAACAACAGGGCCAGCCAGAGGAGACTCAGGAGGCGGGCAATTTTGGCTCGGATAGGAACGTACCAGATGCTCACTGCACCATATGGGGGCATGGTAGGGCCCGTGGAGATATACACAGGGATGAAGGCGATATATCACATGTTCGGGGTTCTGTGGGACTGGTCGGCAACCAGCAACGTGAGGCAGGACTGGAAGGATTTGGAGGGGTACACACAGGAGTTGCTCGTTGGTTCGGCCGCCGTTAGCAGAGCACACGTGCCCACGGCCGACGAAGCGAGGCGGCAGTACTGGCAGTCCCTGGAGGAGAGCAGAGTCCCCGCGCTATTCATGGCCATCTTTCAGATAAAGGAGATCATCTGGATGGCGGGGTCAGCGAAGGCGAGATCGATGGCGAGACAGATGGGGCTCAACAGCGAGGAGATGTGGGTCGACAACCTGGAGCTGTACGGGAAAGACGCAGTGGACATGGAGGTCGCGAGGGACGAGGTGCTCTACCTACCCACACCACTAGGGCCAATGCTGGTGAAAGTAGGGCAGGAGGTGGCCATGTACGGGAACGGTCAGGTGAGGTTCGCGCTAGGGAAAAGCGACATGGAGAGGCTACACCAACTCGTCATGTCAGCCACATCCGCCCTGGTGGGTGTGTCCGCCCAGGCGGCAGTGGGAACAGCAACCCAGAAGCAGAAGGCCCGGCTAGCGGTAATGGTGGCGGACAAGAACATCCAGAGGATAGTGGAGAGCGCCAGGATGGTGGCACTGGGGGACGAGGTGCTAGTGTGCAAGGGGTACAGAAAGGCATCCACGGCGCTGCTCGGGCACATGGCGGGGAGCTTATGCGTGAACGAATACCTCCAGCTAAAGTCGGAGGCTATGGCAACCGCAGGCCCAGGGGTGCTGGACGTGGAGGGCTTCCTCTACGACGCAATGACACTTGACGCGGCTAGTGCACTCAATGCAGCGAAGATGTTCAAGATCTGCCCTGCGCCGGACGTCTGCCCCGCTTATGCTATGATGGACAGGGTGAAGCAGATTGGGGATGGGAACAGGGCTGACGGAGCAATGATTAGCATGTTTGAGGAGGAACTCAGGTCTCAGATCTTAAGGGCATACATCAGGTCATCAGGGAAGAGGTTGAGGCTTAGGTCCGAGAAGGACAGACCCCTCTGGTTCTCGGCATACCAGCAGGGTAGGTTTGACGAGGTCCCCAGCTCAGAGATACACAGGTACCTAGCCTGGGAGGCAACTGCAGAGATGCCAGACATCTCCCCTTACGACCCGGCGCACTGGAAGGACTCTGGACTTGGGGCGGACACGATCTGGGAAGCCAACAATAGGACTAACCTGGGGGTCAGGGCAAACATGATGACGCGCTTGGTGTTCGATGACGAGTGCCCAATGCCGGGAAGGGAACTACTTAACTCGGATCATGTCATCGAGTTTTTCGTGAAGGCTGAGGGGCATAAGGACCCTGCAAGGGGGATTTTCTCGGCAAACTTGGTGGACAGGCAGGCACAGTCGTGGATGGAGAAGGCTGTGGACAGGGTCGCGAAGAGCCATCCATCATACATGATAGGCCAGGAGGTGGATGTGTGGGAGGCTAAGGTGGCGCAGCTCACTGCAATCCCAGGGGACCCGAGGTGGGTGGCACTATACTATAGCTTCGACATCTCCGGGTGGTCTGCAAAGATGCCCGCGGAACCCCAGATGGTGAGCCACAAACTGTGGGGGGACCTCTACGGGGGCCACCTATTCAGGCGCGCCCATGAGATCAACACTGGGGCACACATCTACCTAAACTTGGACGGGTACAAGGGGTGGTACAAGAACACCCACTCAAACTTGGAGGGATTCAATGGGAAAGAGATGACAATGGTCCTGATTGCCATGTTGTCTCTCTCCGTGAGGAGATGGAGGACCAGGGTGGTATCGGAGGGGATTCTGCCGTCCGTCGTCGCGGACTCGACTGTTGCCCTCCTGTTTGCGTACATAGACAACGGCTTGAGTCGGATAGACCTCCCCCGTACGCATGCAATGGCAGCATTCCAGATCTACAAGGAAACCGTGATCGAAACCTTCGCCAGCTGTGGGTTCACAGTGGAGGTGTCGAAGTGCTTCCCGAGTGACAGGCTCTCAATATTCCTCAATGAAGTGTACCTGGCGGGGCGTCACGTGGTCCACGGGGTTAGAGCAGCAATGGCAATAGGGTCTAAGCCAACTGAGAGGCACACATCCCTGGTAGAGCGGGTGGGCAGCGTCAGCACGGGTGTTAGGGGCGCAGTCATGGCAGGACTCAACCCACTCAGCGGAACCCTGCTCATGGCGTACCATGTGTTCCTACATCTTGTCGAGTGGATCAACGAGAGAGACCCAGTGATAACCGCAGCGTGGTCCCTTGCACCTATGGCCTGGGGGGGGCTGGGCCTGCCCAACATGCTCCAGCTATACGTCTCGGGGAGCGGGTCGGCATTCGAGGAGGGGGTTGCGACTCTCCAGTGCTACGCCAGGATGAACCCCGCGGTGAAGAAGTACTTCCTCAGGCTTGCTAAGACGGAGCTCATGGATAGAGGTGCGCTGTCTGTCATTACAGCGCCGCTGGGCGGGCGGGTGGACCAGGGTTACATGGTGGACAGCCGGGTTGCTACTGCTGTGAGGATTGCTCTACAAACCCACATGGAGGAGGGCATGTTATCCAGGTATGCCACCAGGCTCCTCAAGTACTCCGACATGAGGCACTTCAGTGAATATGCAGAGGCGATAATACCAGTTGGGATGGAGGAGGTCCTGCAAGAGCAGATGATAAACAATGCTGCAGAGGCACACCCGCACTCAATCTTCTCAAGCTTTGCGCGGCGACTGGAGAAATCAACTACGGTTATGACAATAGTGGGAAGGGACCTGTTCTCCGACATGATAGAGAAGAACAGGGAGGAGGCCAAGGAGTCTATTAGAGTGGCCAGGTCTAGGGCGCTCTACTAGGTGTGCAGGCATGGCAGCCCTAAGTTGCCCACAAGTCACCCCATTACGAACCATGACAGGAGGCTGCCGTTGCGTGACTTGCGTCTCAGTGCTGCTCTAGAAACAGACGAGATATGCGCGGTGGGTGGGTGCTGACATGTAATTAGACAGTCATAGTCAGTACTAAAACAAAAAACAAAAAAACCATTTGAGGATATGGTAGTGGAGCCATTTGTTGAAATTGTTGATCCACTGTCTAAAACCATAATCAAGAGCATCAAATGCTCTTCTTTGCACATCATGTAGCAGCAGAGTGATCCTATTCTCTGGTGACATGCAATTATGATGGTATATGTATTAATTTGTTTGAGGGATATTGATTACCCATACCTTTCAGATGATTTTATTAGATGGGATGCCATGCAAGTAAATTTGCAGCCAGTCATGGGTTGAACTATTCATTGCATATCCCAAATTGAATATCACAGATGACCCAGTCCTACTCTCTGTAATGTTTGCTACATCAGTCATTCCCATTGGTGGAATATAACCGGTAGAAAAATATGACGGTTACAATATAACCTTCGCATTATATGATCGTTAAACAAATGTCACACGTGCGCTATTTTATTTTTAGTTTGTCGGTTAAGTTAGTTTTATTGAATAGCTAAAATAGAGAGCGTCGTTGGAATGCATAAGTAAAAAAGTAGCTAAAATTGACTAGTTTACTTTTTTTTTGTCCTTTTCAGTAGCTAAATTAGCTAGTGCTGTTGGAGTTGCTTTACTCCAAGTTTTTTCAAACCCTTTGCTTTAATTTGTTTGCGTTTCAGTCTACTTGGCTGATTTGAATCGTTTTGGGCCTAGTTTGGTAAAAAAAATTCCCACTTTGCCTCCAATCCAACCAAAGGGTAAAGCAGAAGGCCATCGTTCCCGTTCAGAACAAAACTTGGGGCCCATCGCTGATGATGCCATTGCCAGGTTCTCTCTCTCTCAGAGATGCACCTCAACTACGTGTTAGGGGAAATAGGTTTGTGATTACGTGCGTGTATGCGCAGCTTAGTTTGTTCTGCTAAAAGTTCTTCTAATCTCTGAAACTTGATTAAAGAGGTCCTTATCAAATTGCCTCTCCAAAATACAATTTTTGTGGTATTTGTCTGTGATCAATGTCTAACTAATTCAACTATACTTTCTCAATTTGAGTGTATAGTATATGATTATTGATTCAATTGCATCATTTCTTCCTTCTGTTTAATTTTAAAAATCCTAACTTAATCACCAGTCGTCTACTCTTTTATGCTTCATTCTTAGTTCATCAGTTTGCTCTTTTACGTATACCTGTTTCGGTTTCTCTCTCTATGGTGCTGTACTTCAATAAGTCCATGATATTAAGTAGGTGAATCGCAAGGATGTAGATAAGCCCAATAAGGCTGCCCTTCTATCAAATATGGCTGGTCTAGGGCTTCAAGGTTTGGGTTTTTAAAATTAAGGAAAATGTAGGTCTAGAATGGATTTAGGCTTGCGTTTGGTTGGAATTTTTGGCTGCAAACCTTTATGAAATTGCTCTGTGAGTAAATGATTCAAGAACTTTTGTCCAGAAGGGAATATTATAGGGTTCTAGAACTAGAATTGGGTAATTAGAGTAAGGGGTTTTAGGTTTGAAGAAAATCTTTAGGATATGCCACGGGTTTCCAAATTTTTAGTAAGCTGAGGTTTACTAACCCTACTTATACTAATGTTTGCCAAACAAGTGTATTTTATTATTTTTATGACTTTAGTTGTACCAAACATCTAACTGATGTGGACATTGAGTTAGAATTATAGGAACAGCCCCATTATGAGAAAATTATGTAGACCTAATTTTAGAAAATCTGAATTTCAAATGTAAGCCAGTCAGACTATATTATTTGACCTTCCACATCATTTTTTCTTTTGTATGTTCTTGTTTCCTAGTTACATATTTTCTCAACCATTCGTTCCGGTGCTGTTTATTTTTGTGGTGTGTTTAAGTTCTTAAAAAGAAAGAAAACAAAAGGTCAAAAAAATTTAGAGCACTTAAGCAGATCTTTCCATGATTCAAAAGAACTTAATAATACAGGGAATAGACCGGAAATACCATCAGATGCTACATCATGTATAATCATTTTGTGTCATAAGTCTGACAAGAGTAATGGCCATATAGAGATGTAAAACAATAGCAATGCTGGTAAATCTGTGAAGCAGTGCCTGGACCTGAAGTCCATATTCTGCCAATTTCAAGAAATTTGGCATTAATGTACTAAGCATTCTGCCTTGTGGTGATATCAAGTATGCATAAGACAAGACACTCCAGTGTTTGCACAGTATACGTTGGCAAGATATCAGTGTACAATGTACATCATTATGTTATATCGTCTATCCTTGAACAAGTAGTTGCAACTTGCAACAAAATTTGAGGTGAACTTCTTTCTTGATTCTTTTAGCGAATAATTGATTCTTGATCTTGCTATCCTCGTTCAAGTCGTGTAGTATAAGTGGTGAAACAGAGTTGCATTACAAGGGCTCATCCAAATTGTGAGGTCCCCATGTCAACACTTGGATTAGCCATGTCTCTTCCAACATGTCGTGTTGGACATGCACTAGACAAACTTTATTAGTGGAAGAGTTAAGAAATAAAACATAAGCCTCCCACTCTATGCTTAAAAGCCTCTACGTTAGCTCTATGTTAATTTGCAAACTCTATCTCTTCTTAAGAAATTAAGACCTAGTTGGGAAATGGTGAAATTTAATCGTGTCCTCCAGTATTTGACATTAGATTTAGATGAATATGACGCAGTGAACTTAGTGTTGTGTTTTGCGGTTACCTCTTGTACTCAGACACCCACTCCAGTATAGACAAAGCTGACTTAGTTTGTTCTTGTCACCATGGTGTAGAATGATTTAACGCAATTCCAGCATGTATGTCACCTCCTCTACTAAGAGCAAGTTCCATGATGAAGACACATTGCTTCAGTCAGAGGTTCTTTAATTCCTTATCCCCTCTCGTCTCTGTGGAACTTCCATCTCAAAGGTATGCGAGCCTTTATTGCTTCTTTTTAAATTATTGGTTATTTTTTATTGGATTTTTTTGTTATTCCTGGCAACCACTTCATTTGTTGATAAAGACAGTAGCTGGCCTTGAATTTGACTTGAATTTTTTTTTTTTTGGGATAAACAACTTGTAATTGTCCTGTGCACACATCTTCTAAATCTCAATACCTATCCGGTAATAGAAACTGTCGAAAGATAGATTTTGGTATCATTGCTCTTTTTGTTCTAGATAGTTATGTGCAGTTGTGAAGTTGGACTAGCATGTGGAAAGCAGAAGGAATTAAGGAAACTTATTTTGATTTTTATAAATGTCTGTGTTGTGCTACTTTATACTCGTGATACTAGGATACCAGATCTCTTGGTGTTTTAAAAGATTAATGCTGGGTGTGATTTTTTCTATATTCATCTTCTTGATTATATACAAGTTGTGGAGCTTTAAATGTTACTTTCTGAACTCTGGAAAGTTTCTTGTAATTTCCAGGGAGACCCATTTGTGGTACACTTTACCAAACGAAGTGAAGAATGCATCCCTTCTAAGTCAATATGTGGATCTCTTATCACCTTGCGAGAAAGAAAATGTTTTCAGCATGCGCGGAGAGGAGCTTAAGAAAAGAGCCCTGCTAACCCGTGCCTTGGTTCGCACTACCATAGGGAGATGTTGGACCATTATCTTTATTAATTTCTCTTCATGAGTTAGTTTTGAAATTTAAACTTCTTATTTACTGGATGGTATCTGCTCTCTCGACAATATACTTAGATTTCGGAACCTTTTTTCTGGTTTGGTGTCTTATCTGGGGATCTCTGCATAAACTGATTCCAGCCATGATAAAGGGTTTATCTGTTCTTGTCCATCCGGTATCCAGAATTACGAATGGTCTAATGTATTTGGATCTATAATCACGGATATAATATTAAGACACACTGACATTTAGATGTTGAATTACTTGGGAACTCATGGATGCATGAGGAATTTCTTTTGTGACCCACTTCAAAGCTAAAAGCAATTGTGAAGCGCTTCATTGTACATATATGCCCAGGAACTGCAGATTTTCAAAAGCCAATATGTTGAGAGCAGATTTTACTGGGATATTAATACTTAGAGGCTACTCATTAATATATGATTCAGATTGAAGGGATTCTCTCGCTGGATGCAATCCCTGCCTCTAAACGTGATTACATGTAAGAAAGAAAATGGAACTACAGGCTGCTTGTATGACAATCAATTCGCATTTTTTGCAATTTTAACGATTGTTATTTTGATCTTTCAATTAGGTAAAGAGATGTTGTGCAATGCCGTGCCCTAACTTTAAAACCTTTTTCTCATTCTAGATCAGATAAGCTCTCAAGTTAGTCCTAGGTCCTTGAAGTTCACGAAGAACATCCATGGGAAGCCTGAGGTTTGTCTTTCTTCTGTGAAGGGCTAGATCCCTTGTGTTTGCTCATGTTTTTTATGTTTTCCTTCTATATTTGGAAGTAAATATGTTTCTTGTATGTCGTCAGATTTTCTTACGGAATACGTTGACAGGTCGAGTGGCCACAAAGTGATGATTCTCACCCACCTCCTTTGCATTTCAACCTTGCACATACTTCTTCTTTGATAGCCTGTGGGGTGACTATTGATTCTCAAGTTAGTACTATGATCCTTCGTATGGACTTCATGTGTATTCAGTTCATGTAGACAGTTACCTTGGCTCTCCATGAGGTTTTTCTAACTTCATTGGTGTTGCCCCAGTGCTACTTTTTTCCATTTCATTTCATTTTTCACTTTTTCTGTAAGGTAACTTTAATGGATGTGATTCCTTTCCGGTCATAGATTGGTATTGATGTGGAAGAAAAGCAACGGACAGTAAAGAATGATATCTTGTCTTTTGCAAGGCGGTACTTTTCGCAAGAAGAAGTGGATTTCTTAGCTGCTATTCCAGACACTGAAGTTCGGCGTCAGGAGTTCATAAAACTATGGACGCTAAAGGTAAGCTGTGTCTATCAAGTAATTAGTATTAGATATCAATAAAAATCAAATATTATTCAATAAAGGTTTTTTTGGGTAATCTAAAATGTGTGGAAACTCTCACAGATGATTATCATTGAGTTTGCATTGACGAGATAAAATCCTACTATTCCTGTCCTGTATATAATTACTTTGTTTAGAAAGTTACATAACCTAACATAATCAAATAAAACTCAGTTCCTTTCTATTCTCGGTGGTCTTTGGTTGAAATTCTTCTGAAGAACATTTCTCTGGAAGTTCAGTGAAAAACCTTTTGTACATTCAGAAAATATTAATTGCCCAAATTTATGGGGTGACTTAAAAGATTATTCAATTGGCTGTTTTCTTCCAACTCCCTGAATGTTAGGCTGGTCCTTTTGCGGGCCGTAGTGGGTTTGGACTTTATGACAGTCCAGTATTCTGCTGTGCCATTTGCCTTTACATTTTGTCAAGAAAGAAACAGTTGCCTATTTTTTGAATTAAATTGCTCACGCACACACCTTTTTTTTTTTCTTATTTCCTTTCCGTTGATTCTGTTTGTTTTAGCACACGTCTTTTTCAGTCTGGAATATCCTATGAGGAGTGAAATTTCCTTGTCAGTGCTGGTCTCTAGAAGCTATGTTTTGGTACTTGAGGGGGTCAAATATACGCATCATCCATCACTATAAATATAAGATCTTTAGTCTTTGCTGGAGAAGGCAGCCACTATAAAGAAAACCTCAATAGTAAACTGCATCTAATCTAGTTTCATGCACCCATCTATGATGATGATTTGTACCTTCTAATGCCACTGCAAAAGACAGTGAAGCCATCCAGCTACCAAGGCCCTTTCTGCATCCAATGGCACCTTGAATTGAAGCACATTTCTTCTACCGGAATTATCAGAGGGCTTTGGTCAAGGTTGATTTATTAAAGTGAATTGTGATGCTTCTTTTCCTTAATTTCCTTTCTTTGTATTTTCAGGAGGCATATGTCAAAGCTTTGGGAAGGGGCTTCTCTGGTGCTCCTTTCAAGACCTTTACCATCCGGTACCAGGATGCTACCAGAGGAAGCTATGACCTCTCTGACAATTCGAACTCTGAGGTATGTCGCAAATTGAGAAGTGATCCACTAACCATTTCCGTCACATGCCCCATATGTAGGGGAGCAATTACCGTACAGTATCCCTCTCTGTGGCATTGTGGGCTGCACAATACCTCCACTCCCCCTGTGTTGTGGCTTCCTTTGTCTAGGTTTTAACTTTCATGAGGAGAATTTGTATTAAACTAAAAAACAAGCTGACAGAATTTAGTCCACTCAAAATTAATATATATCTTTGATTCGGGAAAAAAAACTCGCACTTGTTTTGCACTACTAATTTCTTTCCTTGCGCTTTCAGGCATCTGAAATAGTTGTTGCTTCTTGTGAAGAGCCATCCACCTCTACAAGCAATTGGCAGTTTACCCTCGTAGAATTGGCTGGTTCTCATTATGCTGCCATTTGCAACGAAAATAGTAGCTCTGCTGAAGGTGAGAACTACTGTGGCTTAAGAGGAACTAAACAATGCGAAACTTAATAAATACAAAAAAAAATTCTTCTGTATGTATGCAGCCAAAGGGAAGCAACCAATGAAGTTGACAGTGTGGAAGACGATTCCACTGGTTGAAGATAAATGTGTTTCTGGAACTGTTGCTGTTAGAAGGATTGACGGCTCGAACTAACAGCTATTATATTATGAGGATTTAACATATCTGATATGGAGTGCTCCAAATTGTTTTCATATTATTCAGGCCATGCCAAACAAACAGCAGAAAGTTGCATGCTTCTGAACAGCATTGCACATCTTTGTATTGGCTGTGTAATTCTGTACCAAAATTTGCATGCATTAAGGATATCAAACATTAAGCTGATGATGTTTGTCTTGAGTTTAATTTCAATCGAGTTTGTGGTCATCACATACACATATAGATGCATGTAGCGGAGATCATGGAGAGAAAGAAATGTCGCTGTACTCATTTGAAGTTCTCTCTTTGCATTCGTTAGAAAAGTGCTATTTCTTCAAAGAAAAAATGTAATTTGGTGGAGGGGTCGAATTTGTGGAACGTTATAACATCTCTGGTTTTCACACACTAACTTAGAAACTTCTGCCCCTTCAGAACATAACATATGTGCAAGCCTTCGTTTTCTCCATTGTTTGGAGTTTCTGACCTTCCCGCTTTTGGCATGGTTGATGCAAAACATTTTTTACAGCATCAACCAGCAGCTTTCCTTCCTCAATTTCCCTCCACTGGATGAGAAAATACAGAGAGACAAGAATAAAGAAATTAATGTAATATTATCGAAAGCTTAAAATTTTACCTAAAAGACAAAACTAAGCTAAAAAGGGAAATGTTTGGACTTATTGTTGTCTTTTCTAATTTTTTTTTTACAAGTTTGGACTATATTTTATTTTCTTGATTTCTCTGGTCGAAATTAAAAGTCAAATATTTTGATCAAAATTTTTAAAAATTGTCTAAAAAATTAAAGTCTCTTACAAATTGAATAAGTTGAGACAATCCAACTCATATAGAGTCGGCAACAAACTTGCATGTTTCTCTAGAACTAATGCGCCATAGATCCTGAAAAAAAGTCTTCCATTTTATAAGATTATAATTTGTGATTCACTGTATTTCAAGTGTCTTCCATAGAACCTGAACAGCTGAGTATTTGTCTACTGATACATAAATGTATAAACAAGGGAAAAGACATTGCAGATTTGCAGAAGATCCTACAGTAACTATCTTCATCAAATCCCCCTCTGTTTCGTTTCATCAAACTATACTAAATCACAACTAACTTGTTTGCCCAACAGCACCAGGCTAGTTTGCAATATGTTTCCCTTTCTGCTTCGTGTGGTTTCCTGTAACAAAAACCTCTTTTTCATTCTAATCAGTTTCTGGGGAGTTATCAATTTCTGAAAGCTCTTGTGGGAAAAAACACTGCTGGCTAACTTTAAAACACATCACAGCTTCTTCTCCTCAGGCATCTATGTTCAACAACCCAAGCAGAATGGAAAGTTCCAGAAAACGTTATGTGCTCACAGCTTTAAAATGCTACTTGCATGCACCCTTCTCTGCAAATTCGTAATATTTTAATTGGATTCTGTGTTCTATTTTCGAATTGTGTTTCAAGCAGGGAAGATGCAGATTGTCAAAAACTTGAAAACATTGGCCAAAGTTTCACCAGAAGTCATTGCAAGAACAGGTTCCATCTCTGAAATGGTGGAAACGAGTTGCATCTCTGATGACAAACTGCCGATCCACAACCTTGCTAACCAACTTTATGAACAAGTGACAGTCTCCACATATCCTTAAGTTCTTTATCACGAGAATCTCCATTCCTAAACCAGTGTTCAAAAGCCCAAACGCGATAGCCAACCTTTCGCTATGAACTCCCACCCCATTTACAAGATCTTCATTTCTTCTCTCTTGATCACTTTTCTTATACCCACCAAGTTCCTTCACTAAACCTTCTAACCTATCCAACATCCTATACATCTCCTCTGTCTGATGGTGACTTCTATCTCCTACCATAAAAATGTGAGTCCTCCCTTTATATTCAACATAACTACACCCAGGATCCTTTTTGAGCTTCCGTTCCCTCATCATCATGCGAACCCTCCTTACCCCTTCCATATCATTTGCCTCTGTGTACATGTTTGACATCAAAACGTAGAAGCCAATGTTCCTAGGTTCGAGTTTGATGACACAATTAAAAGCTAATTCCGCTAGTTTGACATTTCTATGGATCTTACAAGCACCCAAAAGAGCCCCCCACACCACACCATCAGGTTCCACAGGCATCGATTCAATGAGCCCATGAGCTTCTGCAAGTCGACCAGCTCGACCCAAAAGATCCACCACGCAAGAGTAGTGCTCCAAGCCCGGCTGCAACCCATAATTCCTTTCCATTAGAGTAAAATAATTCAAGCCCTTGTCAGTCAATCCTCCATGGCTACAAGCAGATAAAATGCTCACAAACACTGCCCCATCAGGTTTAATCCCTGTCTTAATCATTTCATCAAACAGTTCTACTGCAATTTCTCCTTGGCCGTGCATTCCATACCCGCCAATAATTGCTGTCCATGAGACTAAGGTTTTCTCTGGCATTTCATCAAAAATAGCACGGGCTCTCGCTAAATTACCACATCTAGCATTCATGTTTACCAAAGCATTTTTCAAGAAGAGATTATAGCCAAACCCACTAGATTCTATTTGCTGTTCAACCTTCAGACCAAGCTCTCGGGAACCAAGGTTAGCGCAAGATGACAAAACCCCAACAAGTGCTACGGGGTCGGGACAAATCCCCAAGGATTCCATCTCATGATAAAGCTCCAAAACTTGAGTACCAAGTCCATTCTGGGCGTACCCAGAAATCATGGCATTCCATGTTATCAACCCCCTTTCAGGCATTGCATCGAACAGATTCCTGGCAAGTTCAATCGATGCACACCTAACATACATGGTGAGCAAACAATTTGCCAGAGACAAGTCGGTGTCGAATCCACACTTCACAGTAAACCCATGAACAGACATCCCAAAACGCATATGCATAGGAACGGTACAACCAGGAACCAAACCCAAAATCGTAACGTCATTAACCGAAACACAGGCTTCCCTCATTTGACAAAACAAAGTAACTGCATCAAAAATCTGAGAGTTATAAGTGTACCCAGCAATCAAAGCGTTGTAACAAACAGTCAGCATTCTCGACAGAGGACTTTCCTCGAACAGATTACGCGCATTGTCTACCAACCGACATTTACAGTACATTGAAATCAATGCGGTTAGGACAAAGGGTTCGGATTGGCACCCGGTTTTGACGACGTGGGAGTGAAGCTGTGCGCCGTAGAGCGGAAAGGAGAGGGAGGCGCAGGACTTGAGGGCGAAAGGGAAGGTGAAAGCGGTGGGAGAAGAGTGGCCAGAGCGGAGCAGGCGGCGGTAGAGGTCGAGGGCTTGGTGGTAGTGGCCTTGTTTTGCTAGCTCTCTCAATTGGGTATTCCATGAATCAGTGCTCGTGTATCTGTGGCTATTTGGAAGGTGAAATAATCTGTTTGTGGAATGCAATGAGCACAGTGGTCTAGCTTTTTTCATCTGTCATTTTCCAAAACCCTAGGTTGCTGACTTCCATATATTGTTTTGTTACGAACTTTGAAATTGATCCTATTCTTGTCAACAACTGAACGAAAGTGAAAATGATATCAGATCCCTAGCCTGCAGTAATATAACAGCAAGCACCACCGCCATAGACGGAGGGTCGCTGTGCTTTTGGCAAAAAAGAAGAAGAAGAAGAAGAAAATGGCTGCCGAATTTCCGGTGCGTAAATCATGGAGGCAGTGGGTGCTGTGAGGCCGCCGTCGGGTCCGTCCAGGATTCAGTTTTTTTTTTTTTTTTTTTTTTTCAATCGTTTATTTTCTTTCACGATTAAAATTCAGTTAATGTTAAACATTAGTAATTATTTGATCGGTACAGTATTTTTATTTTTTTTAGTTTCTTTTAAATTATTTTATATTCTTTATCAAAAAAATATTCTGATTATACGCATAAACTGAAATCCTGTCATTTTTATTCATAATCATATGATTCAATTTATTGCCTCATATGCTTAATTAAATATTCATTATGCGTATTACGCTATCATTAGTATTGATTGATGATGAAAACTAACTAGAATAATTGGTGAATTGAAAATCCGGAATCTAGGAAATGATAAGTTGATGTTGGACATGGTAACTTACGATATTTTGAGCGAAATCTAAATTTTAGAAAAATCACCAAGAACATGGATCGAGAAATATTTTTATTTTTGGCAGTTTTGTTTATGATTTCTTTAGTTGTAATATTGTTTGAGCTGAACTATAACTAGTACCGTGAATTGTTTTTAGTTGAACTACATCTTGAGCCTAGTTGCGTCATGAGTCGTGTCATGTAATAAGTCAAGTTATATCATAAGTCGGATTATGTTCGTAAGCCGTATTGTGTCCTTTAAAATAAAACATAGTGTTGTAGAAGAAAGTAAAAATTTTGATATTAGGCACGACATATAAAAAACATAACGGTCGAGAGCATACTGATTAGGAATGTCATACTAAAGCCAATATTGTAAATGCTATTGGTTGAGAACATGGGTCAGTATAGTGGTCGAGACCATATCGGACAGCAACATCATAACACAAGATTAAAGTTTTCACTTATAGACAATACTTGTGTAGACTCAGAAAATGGGATTTGAAATGAATTTTGACACGTATGAGATTATAAGAAACTTCGGAACTACACATAGTCATTAACTTGGAGATTTTATCAACTACGTTATACACTAATTTATTCCCTGCACTTAAATATTTCTGTTTTTGCTAATTATTATTTGCTCATATAATGACCATGCATAATTTGATTTGTTGCACAAATTGAGAAATTCGGGTATGATTTATTTGTTGAGCCTTATCACTCGTGGTGTAATTTTTCTACCTCTAATTTTTCACGCCTGGATATTGAGGGCAACGTGGACGGACCCAACTCCTAGAGCATTGAAGACAATATTACTAAGAAAGATCAAATCGCACCATGTTTTACCTATATTTACTTAGCTTTGTACTTTCTAAATTTAAATGTAATTTGTTTAGTTTTGGTAATTGTAATCTATTTTTGTTTGTCCATGAAATGAAAAATCCTTTTTGGTTTTGTTAATATCTTTTAAATTAATGGCTTTGAAAATATGGGGAGTTACAAAATGATATCAAAGCTCTAGGTTATTTTTACTTGAGACCTAAGATAGAATGGGTAGATCACATTTGAGAGTTGTATTACCTGGGTAGTTATTATTATGCACTTATATTATCTTTAATGGTATAATATATTATAAGTCTAATGCATATTATTCTTTTTTGACGTTGTCTAATTCCAACTTCGACTCAGTAGAGCGATACTTGATTGATGATTTGTTTGATGATGATGTTATCGGCAAACCAACTGTAGATGAAGACACACTAGCACCCCTACCACTTGGCGACAAGACACCACTACCACAACCGGAGGACGAGGTGCCACAATTGGAGTGGTATAATGATGATGATCATGATGACCACGACGAGGATGATCCACTAATGGAGTATGATGATCCTGGTGTCAAGTGCTTCAAATCGAGTCGGTGGTTGATCGTCTTTGTGGACAATCAAAGGAGATCGCGAGTTTTCTAAGGTTTCTTGGAGTTCTTCATCCGAGGTAGGATTTCGTATTAAATCCTTGCTTAAAGTTGTTTAATTTGTCAGTAATATCATTATTAGTCAATTTCATTCTTTTGTAATGGTCAATATGTGATGCGGTGATGTGATGTTCGAGTTTTGGTTTGTCTTCTTGTGATTTTTGTTGAAGTGATTTTCTACCGATAGACATGTAATGAAATTCATTCTAGTAGTATTTTTGTACCGGTAGAAAAAATATAGTGTACTGTTAGAACCTTTTTAAAAAATATTCCAATAACATTTTATACTGATAGAAGGTATAAGTTGTATTGCTAGAACATTCTCAAAGTAAAACAATGTTGATTTCTACCGATAGAAACATGTCTTTTTAAAACTTTTCTACTAGTAGGACCATACAATTATAGGTTATGCATTAGTTATTGTATGATGTTGGTGGCATAAGTTGCTGGTTGTGGCGGAGGTCTCATGTGTTGCATGTGGTTTTTAAATATATAATTGTATGTTAAAGCATTTATGAAAAGTATATTTTTGTATTTAACACAAATCTATATATTTTGAAACGAGACAAGTTTTAAGCTCTTTTAATCAATTATTCAATATGTTATCTTATACAAGCTTCCGTTTACATTTTGTTGATAAATTATTTTCGTGTAATTTTAGAGATCCAATGGGATAGAGCCTTGGGGATTGTCAACTTAGTGACAGAAAGCATAAACTTTGTTTTAATTGAAATGTTTTATTGGCCATTGTGGGCCCGACTTTTGATTTGATGTTTATTTATTTAGAATTGGATTAATAACTAGACTTAGTAGTTTTATATTTAATTTTTTTATATTTTTATATCTTTTGGCTTGTTTGATTCACAGATTAAATGTGCGAGATTGGATTATTCATGTCTAATCCTACACAATCTCGTGTTTGGTTCTTCAAAACTAAATAAATATTAATAATATTGGGATAATTATAATACTTATATGTGGGTTATTATTTTATCCTAGGGAAAAAGTGTGACCCATTTAATTCCGTTTGAAAAAGGAGAAACTATGAAAAGTACACTACCGTCTCTAACCACTACACTGCTGACCATAACTACTAACCACCACATTGTTGACCACGGCCACTAATCACCATATATCAGCCACTACTCCACCACCACCACCGCCGCCACACCTACAATATCAGAAGGAATTTGGTGTGTCGCAAGCCCTATTGCTTCAAAAATAGCATCGCAGATGACTCTGGACAATGCTTGTAGCCATGGAGGTGCAAATTGTTCAGAACACAAAACCAATAAAAAGTTAAAAAACTCTAGACATTGCCGATGATACAAGTGTGATATAGTTGAGTTTTTCTTGATGCCAACTATTGACTTCCTGGTGAGTCACGTAGGTTAAAATTTTTGTGCAAACTAATTATAGTATGATTTTGTGATCACCGAAACACGACTTCCACCAAATTATATAGTTTAAGAGAAACAACTTGTAAAACGAAAAAATTTAAGTAGGACTTCTGAATGTTGCAAATTCTCTCAAATCGCTTAATTATCCAAAAAATAAAAGTGGTACAATAAAAAAATAAAAAAAAATACTTAGTGATATAAATATTTGAAAATATTTTTGGGCTATAACAAAATATAATTAAAATTTAAAAGCTATGTTTTCTACTATTTTGGAAAACAATATTGTACTTGCGAACGATTTTTTTTGTGTTTTTTATACAATGAGAAATAAGCATGTCTTCTCGTATGGTGCAAGTGTTTTAAGGGTAATGAAGCTAAAAAAATTAATTTTAGTAGAAACAATAAAAGTAGTTTTATAACAATATCAAATTAACAAAATTAAATTATGTTCTAAATACTTCATTATTTGATGAAAGAAATTCAATACCTATATTTTAGTTATTAGGGAAGAGAAAAACATATTTATTTGGTATGTCAGACTAAGTAAAAAAGATTGTACAATTATTATTTTATTTTCATGAGAGAAAGAGAAAGAGAAAGAGGCTAATTATTCGACAGAAGAATAAATTTAAATGTAAAGAGAGAAAAGAGGGTAAAAGAGTAATTCTAATAAAATGTTTCCGTAATTTTTGAGATTATAGTTTTAGACATTTTTTTTAAACTTTTCATGATAGTGAATTTTTTTCATAATTATTTGGAATTCGAGGGAGTAAATTGTGGGGTTCTATAGCTTATGGTGGTTAAGGAATAAATCATAATAAAGAAATAAAAAATAGTTAACCCTAATTTTTATCTAATTTGAGTCAAATTCTCTTTGATTAAGTTTAAAACCAAATTATTTTTCACTTATATTTTTATTCAAACTAGGAGTTTTAAAACTTTAGTCAAATCTAGAAAAGCTATTTTTAACATTTTAAATTTACATGATGCCACTAGTGGAATTTTTGTTAAAGTTTACTCATAATATTGAATTTATCAAATGAAGCTTTCACTTGATTTTTTGAGTAAGAGCTTGAGACGGTCTCAGACTCTCAACGAAAATCGTACTTGGAAAATACACAAATTTCGAGTCTAAAAAGAAACGGAAAAATAATGGACAAAATTGATCTATTAATTTATGAAAAATAGGATTATAATCTCTGATGCAATTTCTAATCAAAGAAAATAAATTCTCTCATGCTTCTCTTCGAATGCTGAATCAAGGACTTGCGAGGATGAAGAGTTCAGAACAACCCTAACTCTCTAGTATTTATCTCTTAATTATTTTTTATTTAATTTAAATAAGATAATTATTATTTCATAACTATCTTTCCATTCATCCATTTATAAAGAATAATTATATATAAAGAGATATATATAATTTTCATATCGCTAAATGACTTAATTTGATTAGCCAAGCTTGACAAATTAAAAATCGCATTATTTTAACATGTGGCGTCATATAATTGAACTATTCATGTAGTTTTGACTTTTAGACACAACATTTAATTGGCTAATTATTGTAAAAGAGGAAGGACGCCAATGCAATTTGGAGAACATTGAGGGGTGTTGTTGGGAAGTATACCAGATACTACTAAAATTATCGCAATATCTCATCCATTCAAAGGCTGGGTTTTATCAGATTTTTAGGCAAATGAAAGAGCCCATCTCTCTCTTGGTAGTTTACCTACAGAGAGAGAGACTGACGGAGCAACCCATGTAATATGGAATGAAAATATTACAGCATATGCATACACACGCATATACATCAATGGAGACAGGAAGGAACTTGCTTACTTCGTCTCCATCCATCCTTCCTCAAAACCATCATTGGTATCCGTCATCTTGTTCTTCTTCAGGTAAATTTTGTTTGAGATTCAGTATAATGCATGGATTTATAAATAACGTAATGTGGGAGTTCAAGAAAGCAAATGGGTATATCCATTTGTTTTTCTGTGCCTTCGGGTCTTTACGGCCTTTGGTATTGAGTTCACTGTGAATATGGACCTGAGGTTATCTCTGAATTGATTATGTAACTTAATGATTATAAGTTCTCTTAGCTTCATTTTCTGCTCGTGGCTGTGCAATTAAAATTAAGCAAAACGGCACCATGTTTGGTAGAATGTAAGAGACTTGTAGGATTAGATTGTGGTTTTGACGGTAACTGGTAGTGTCATATTTTACTTGCAATTACATGTTCCAACTTTTCTTTGTCTTTTGCTCCTTAAAGGATTTCCGATGAATCGTCAAATTTAAATTTGAGGGAAAAGGTACTAAAAGTACGATCCAGCCATTTCCTGATTATTTATATCAAATCAAGAAACAACCTAGTTTCATTTAGTTGAGGGAGAACCAAGTTTTTCACCAAATTTGGTGAAAGATGCTTCTGAGGATAAACTTGTAACCTTTTAGAAAGACTTAATGGAATACTTGAAATTGCAAGAATTAGGGCATTCAATTCGCCAAAAATAGTTGAAGAAGGCTTCGGGATGAGTTGAGAATATTTATAAAGGAATTGATCAAAACGCACTGGAGGGTTCCATTATTCCATAGCAAATCGAGCTTCTCACAAAATTTTGATGCAAATTTAATGAGAAGAAAACAATAAGGATTGAAGATTGCCTTATCTCTTATTTATATTTGTAACTACTTTTAGAAACTTTTAGATTGCTGATCGAAGGAGTCTCGATCATTAGTTTTTCATTGGAAACAAAACCTGAAGTGCAATAGTAACCCATGTTAGACTGTCAATTTGTTTTAGCAACTATTTTTCTGCAAGTTTTCGGTTTTTGAGGATGATAGACCAATACAAATCATGGCGATTGGGTACCTTTGTCGGGAAATCTTTTATTTCATTAGCTTGGGATTCAGTTAGGGGAAGAAGCACAATTAGACAGTTCACTAGAAGATTGATTAGTCATCATGACTTGAAAAAAATTATGATCAATTGTTTTTTTTTTTTTTTTCCTGTGATGGATTTTATGGGCTCTGGTAGGAGATGGCGTTTGTGGATTTGATTATGTCAGAGTCTCTGTTTTGGTAATTGGGTCCTCTTTGGACTTCTTTCACTCTTGTAGTAGTCTTTGATAGGGGCCCTTTTACTTTTTATCATAGTGATAGTGCCATTTAGCCTCTTGATTAAGAAGGTCAAGTAAGGAGGTCTTCGACAGACTTTGAGATTGGAATGTCAAGTAAGCGGCAAGCCTACCAAGATTTCTCATTTACACTTTGCTAATGTTTTCATCGTTTCTTTGCATGCAGAGGCTGGCAATGGAATAGTTTTCTGTGTTTTTTTATATTTTTTGGACGTGGCTGTGGTAAATGGTGTGGATACTTTATCTTCTTTGATGGGGTTCTGAGTAGCTTCTCTTTCTGCTTCCAACTTGGCTTCCAACGTTACTCATGTCCTTGATTACCATCCCTGTTTTTATTGCCAAGAGACAAGGAGAAGATTTAGAGAAATTTTTGATGGCCATGTTTTGGTTGCTCAGTTTCTTGTGGTAATTAGAAATAGGTGTGTAGGCCCTTGAAGGAAGGGTGGGTTGGGATTTGCCATATTAGGACCTTGAATCCAGCTTTGCTTGGTAAACTGTTGTTGAGATACACTTTGGAAGAGGAAAGCTTATGGAGGAGAGTTGTAGGCTGCAAGTTTGGTGGTTAAGGGTAGGGCATGGTCTTCTAAACCCGTTAGGGTTGCTTAGTCTAGGAGCCTTTAGAAGGCTATTTGAGTGGGTCGGGGCTATTTGTAAAGCATTCTTGTTCTTTTGTTGAGGTTGGAGTAGAGAGGTTCTAGATTAACATCTGGTGTTGGGAGCATGCTTTGGCCGTTTCGTCTTGGATTGCTGCTAACAAGGAGGCCTGGTGTCCGATTACTTTGGCTTACGTGGAGGAGAGGGAGCCAATCTTTATAAGAGCTTTTCTAGATTGTTAGTTTCAGGAGGCTAGGTCTTTTTCAGAGTGATTGTACAACTTCAGATGCAGAGGAAATGGGGAAGATTAATTGAGATGAGCAAGGTCGTGTAGGTGTTTTCGCACTTTCCTTTAACTCTTCCCATTGTTGTGTGGGAAGCATTCATCTTCCTAGTAAGCAAGGTTGGAAAATGGTGTTCCTTCGAAGGTTGGTTTCTCTGTTTGGACGATGGCTTTGGATATCATTCTTGCCGGTGATAGTTTATGTCGGAAAAGATATAATAGCCAAATTGGTGTTGTATGTAAAAATGCTGAAGAACAATGGATCAGTTATTACTTCATTTTGAGGTAGCTTGGTATCTGTGGAGTATGTTGTTTTGCATTGTTGGGGTGATTGGGTTACAGCAGCTATAGAGTTGGGACTTCAGGTACAATTGCTATAGAGTTGGGACTTCAGTTTTTGGGTCAAGTTGAGGGAGGAGGGAGAGTGGCTCCCTTGTGCCTATGTGGTGTTTATGAAGAGAAAGAAATAGGACTTTTTTGAGGAAATTCTGATGTCCAATCAGAGACTTATATTACCCTAATTTAAGAGTGTATAATTTTTGTATCAAGGAGGATTTTGTCACTTCTCTTTTTTTCCATATATTCTCCCACTTTTTGGTATCTCGTAAATTTGGCACATCCCCTTCGTGTCTCCCTTTCTCGCTTGTTGGAAAGATGTGGAGGTGTTTTCAGAGACCATGAGGGAGCTTGGGTGCTTGGATACTATGGCAGAAGGCATTGCAATACCAGTCTAGAAACTGAACTATGGGCGATATATAGAGGGCTTACCATCATTCTCGAGAAGGGCTTACAAAACACAAGGCTCAAAACTGATTCTTTCCGAGCTGTGCAAATGTTGAATGAGGGTAACATTACTCGTAATTCCCTCAAAGCAGTGGTGGAAGATGCCATTGTTCTAATAAGGACAGGAAACATTTTTAGCCACATCGACAAGAAAATCAAAGTGCAGACCAACTTGCTAGGATGGGTTCAGAACAAGACGAAGACCTGCCCCCCCCCCCCCCCCCCCCCCCCCCCCCCCCCCCCTCTTGAGAAACATTACTTCAGAAGACGCTTTGGCCGTCGGGTCTTTCAGGGAATAGCCCTGTTTGGTTGTATGTTTCTTATTTGTTTCTTGATGCTGTAGTAACTTGAACATCTCCGAAGTACCAATAGTATGAAAGAAAAGAATCATGACACAGGGCAATCCCAGGTAGACAGATAATTGGTGGCCAGACTTCAATGCAGTAATGTAGTTATACTTCTTTGTTTGAATCTCCTCCAGTAAACTTCAAATCTTTCCTTAATTCCTCAACCCATGTTTTCGGATTTGGTTGCATAAATCCCTTTCTGTCAATCCCCTGTATTTGTGGTGGTGGTTGTTATGTTTCCATCTTAAACAGTAGCATGCTTTAGGCTAGGCCATCCCTATTAGCATGCTCTGCAGTCTGTATCACGATCCAAATTACCTTTAGATTCTCTTCTTGTCCTAGTGCTAGAGTCTAATATTTTTGACAGGAGGGAATTAACTGAACTAGCAGTCAGTAAGTCATTATTTTCCTGTACATTTAACTGTGCCCCGGCTGTTTTATAGGGTATATATACCCTGCAAAAGTAACATAAAAAGAAATATTCTTGGAGGAATGATGAATTCTGCGGAGGCTGAGGGAATGTTGAAGGGTAGTGGTATTCAAATCAGTGTTGACATAGTAATGCTTCTTAGAAGGGAATTGTTGGAATTTTTTGATGCTTACATGTAATATTAGCTTTCATTAAGTACAAAGAGACCTGTCTTGTTCTACCATATGATAGACTGTCCACATGCCATTCTTCCCTTTTGTCATGGTGATTCTTTTCTCGTGGAGAAGATTTACCTTTTGATGATTTTATTTACCTTTGTATTAACAAGCTTTTGGAGGAAATACTAAAATTTTTTTACTCCATTGTGTTGTTGCTAGGTAGGTGGAGTGGTATCTACTTGCACACAATTCCATTTTTGTTTTGGTTTTGTGCATTTTTGTGTAAGAACATCAACATGGAATTATTCTGTTATTGCAGTTTTGATGCTTCATGAGCAGTCGGCTCGTTCACTTCCCTTTTTGGCTACTACGTTATCTCAACATTTCCCAACCTCAGTTCTTCTACAAGAGCAGCGTGATGAGGGTAGGCCTTTGTTGCGGATAACGAGGGAAGTCAAAACATGCCAGGTAAAACTCTTGGGATATCAGCTGCATATTCAGAAGAAAAACTAGCAAAAGTGCACTTTTAGTTGATATTTTTCATTCTCCCATCATAAGTCCTACATATCTTTCATTATATCATGTTTTTTTTAAGTTCTTTGGGGCTGGAGAGTTTTCTTCTACCTTACATTATAATCCAACACTTCAGTGTGAAAAAACACCATCAACTGCAACTTTTGTATATGTTGAGAATATAAAAGCTTAAGCTTTTAGATGAGCTGGTGTTTAACATTCTAATAGTATAGAATAAGATGATCTCTACTTATGTACTAATACGATTGTTATTACCTCAAGGTAACATTGGAGAAGACGCGGGGTGAGAGCGAGTCCTTGGCACATGAAAAAGATATTAGTTATTCCTATCAATTGCTAAAGGATTTAGAACATGGGATGCCTTTGCCTAGTTTATGGTATCTGTAAGATCTTCTTTCCATCCCGTTTTCACAATGTTTTATGGCCTATATGGCGGTTATCTTTTTCACTTTCTTCAATTTATTAGTTGGTTGTATGGCATCTGTTGCAGATTGCCGTCCTTGCAGTATGGTGATATAACATCCTTTGCTATGGGTTCTGTTTTGAATAGAACAAAGAGGCTTATGGATGTTGAATCACATAATATGGTTGCCCTTGCTAAGAAAGCTTTGTCAGCCTCAAAACAAGCAGCTTTGTTAGCTGAGGATGAGGATTTACATTTATTTGGAGCCGAAGTTGATGAATTTCAAACTCCTAGGTCTGTTTCTTTCTAAAAGTTCAAATCACATCAACCCCCTCACCACCCCCCCCCCAACCAAAAAAAAAGAGAGAGAGAGAAAGAAAATCCTCTCTTTTTGCTGGTCCAGTTTTTGAATTCAACTTTTTATGGGCACATCATAACTGTTCTAACTTCCCAAAAATGTGCCCTCCTCCGTTGCTTTTAATTTGGTTCTTTCATTTTTCACTGCAATTCAAAAGAGAAGGGCATAATAGCAATGATACCAAATGCTTCCATTGACTCTGCAAAGTGGACATCTACTATGGAACACCACAAATGGCCCGAAATGGAGTAATGAACTAACAAAAACGGATGGAGAGAGCTTGTATAGATGTATATTATTGTGTTTTTGGCACGAAGTCAATTTCAAATGAGAATCCTGCCTTAAACATTTTTGCAGTTCCACATCCACAAGTTTCTCTAATTTCCCACTCGAGGAGGTGAAAACTATAAGGTCAACACGTCTACTAGAGAGGCGATCAAAGAAAAGGAGGGGACCAAATCCCGATGTTGTGGTTCAAGAGACTAGAACTCCTCCAAAGAGAAATTCACAAAGAAAACTAAGCAAACCAAACGATCCAAACGATGCTGTCCGACTATTCCTGCGGGGTGCAGAAACGAAGCAACTTTTGACTGCAAAAGAAGAATCTGAATTGATTACTAAGATACAGGTCCCATTGGCACTCAAATCTTTTTTCTCCAACAAATTCGGAAAACAAGAGAACTGCTTATTACTGTTTATATTTTATCAGGGTTTGATGAGATTAGAGGAAGTGAAGAGTAGGATTCAGTCTCAGATTAACCGCGAACCGACAATGGTTGAATGGGCTTCTGCTGTTGGACTTAGTTGTCAGGCCCTGAAGTGGCAACTCCAGTGTGGTAACAGAAGCCGGGAAAGGCTAATTTATGGCAATTTTCGTTTGGTGGTTCATATTGCTAAACATTATTGCGGGCGCGGTCTTGACCTTCACGATTTATTACAGGTGAAACAAAATTATATTTCGAAATGTTCTTACCTTTTTTTCCCATAACCTCTTCACTTCACTTTTCCCAAGCAACTCAACCCACCCAGCTCCTTTCCTCTGGCCAAATACGTAAAGAGAAGACTAAATTAACCTGCAAGTTGAAGACTTAATCGTAAAGCACTCGTGCAATTTCTCTTACCTCAATGTAGTATTATTTTGAAAACTCAATTATGAAATAGTGTATTGTAATTTATTACAATTAGCAACCATTTTTGGTAAATTGATAAACATTGCCAACATAAAAGCAATAAATAAAGTTTGGAAGCTATTTACTGCAATACATCCGGGAAATTTCATCTTGTATTCAGTTTAGATTCTCTGTTTTGCTTGGGCTTTGGAATTGCAGGCACGATTACATGTTCTCTTTCCTTCCTTTGGTGATCAAATGCTATAGTTATTGAAAGTCAATCATAATAGTTTCTTTACTGATCCATTGGCTTGTTCTGTTGCAGGAGGGGAGTTTGGGTCTTATGAGAAGCGTTGAGAAATACAAGCCGCAGGCGGGTTGCCGATTTGCATCTTATGCATACTTTTGGATTAGGCAAGCAATTAGGAAAGCCATTTTTCAACACTCGAGGACAATTCGTCTCCCAGTACTTAATCCTCTCAACTATTTGTTTTTGTGTATTGACTAAATTATGAAGTTAATCATTTTATGCAAAAAAAAAAAAAAAAAGCTCTTGAAGAGTTTTCAGCAGAGTTTTGAATTTTTGAATTTGCTGACGTTGACCCCAGAAGTATTGCTGTTTTCAGGAAAGTGCATATCTCCTTTTGTACAAGGTGATTGATGCAAAGAGGTTATGCATTGAAGATGGAAATCATCAACCAACAAAAGCGGATATTGCCGCACGAGTTGGAATGACTGTTGAGAAGTTGCAAAGATTTCTGTTTTCTGTAAGAAAGCCCGTGTCAATCGACCAGCCAATATGGATGGATCAAGACACTACTTATCAGGTATCCATTTTGCGACCTTGATTTCACTGTGGTATACCTTCAATTGGAATTTCAGGTACTTCAGATTTGCTGATTTGGAAAATGATAAACTCCGTTAGAGAATAAGAAAATAGAAGGTACAGAATAAGTTTTGGGGCGTGGTTATATTTTGATCATCTCAAAGATTGCTGTTAGATATATTATCTCTCAATCTGCCAACTGCAATGTGTCTGTCGTGTTGCAACTAGTTCTCAGTGAACAATGGTTGGAAGTGCCATCTGATAGCCTGATTACATTAACAGTTGATAATTACCTGCTTGATTAAAACAGTTGGGAGTTACACATAAAATTGAAATCTGGACCCTAGGTCTGCCTGCATAATCCGTGCAAAGGCCTCTGAATTTATCGGTATGACCATAAGATGGAAGGCAGTTTTTCCCCCTCAAATTATGTTCTCTTACCAATTTAAAGTGTTAAGTCCTTATTGAAATGTCTTTTGGGAAAAGTGTGGTAGTTTCGACTTGTTATTTCAACTCTTCTGTTAGTCGCCCGTCCTCAACCCTAGCTTTGAACGAAGATTTTGCAGCAGAACTTTTTACTTTTTCTTTGTTTGAGTAATTGAGTTTAAGGTACTCCTGCATGCATATTCTTGATTGTAGGGCATCTATATAGCAGGGACACGGACACGGGACACGACATTTCTCAAAAAATAGGGACAGGGACACGGGTGGACAACTTTTTTTAAATTTTTTTCCAGAGTTATGCATGCATACATTGTAAGACTTCTATCGGATGTGTTATGGAACTGATGGTCTATGGCTAAATACATAACAAATATTTTCCATTACACTTTTAGCCCGAGTATTTTAAATTGTAAATATCTACCCGCAGAAAAGTATTAATATTTACAAAAGCCAACCTGTTATGTCCCCACGTGTGTCTCTGCTGTGTCTGCAGCGTGTATCCCCTTAAAAACATATTTGAATTAATGAGACACGCCACGTGGTGTGTGCCCTATGTATCCCCGCATATTAACGTGTCCCCAAGTGTCTGAAAGGGGTACGGCGAGCTTCTAGGATGTCAGTACTTCATAGTTGGACATCAGTTCATGCAATCTGCAGAACCCATCTAATCTCCCCTTATTTGTGACGCATTTCAAGACATGTATTCTATCATTTTCCATTTTGAAAAGTCAAAGCAAAAAGGCTGTAATTTTTCAAAGCTATCCCTTATAGGTTATAAATAGCTTCAAGTACACTTCAAAGTGGGAGAAGTGGGGAAAAATCAGGAAGTGATGCCATTGAATTTGAATAAAGACTCGAGAATTGCATGTCCCCTTAAAAAGTTGAAATTTCTAAACAAGACCAAGTATATTGGACCGTGGGAGTAATAGATTATATAATATACATAGCTTATCAAATACTGTGGTAGGATTCTTGTGCTAAGCCTAATCCAAGGGTTGTTGTAAAAGGAATGCATTGTGATCTACAGTTTTGTTACTTTTGGCCATTCTCATACAGGAAATCACCGCAGATCCTGCAACTGAAAACGTAGATGTTAGTGTGGCAAAGGTGTTCATGAGGGTGCATGTGCGCAACCTCCTGAGCACTCTCCCTCCTAAAGAACAGATGATAATCCAGATGAGATTCGGCCTTGGGGGTGGGACTATAAAGTCCTTGTCAGAAATCGGTGCTGGTTTAGGGTTGTGCAAGGAGAGGATCCGGCAGCTGGAGAGCTCAGCATTGTCAAAGTTGAAGCAAAGTCTCAACAGTCAAGAAGTAGCTGCTTATGCAAACTTGATTCGTTAGATGTAGAGAGAGTTTTTGGCTTATGTCCTGGCATGTGCAAGCTCAGATTATTTCTGAAGTGAGTTCACTTGGGTAATTATTGAGTTGCTCTAGAGCACACCATTGTAGCATCTGCACATAATGCTCCTGATCGACGAGGGAACAAATGGGGGTATCCGGTGATTACTACTCTTATTGGTCATGGAGTCTCATTCTGAGTTGGTTATATGGAACAATTGTATTGTAACTCATTTATTTTGTAAGCTACTATGAAATAAATGTTCTTTCTTCTCTTAATTTTCTTTTTATCAACATGTCTTAGGAATTTAATACTTTTATCAAAATAAATCTCTTACACGTGCATTACAGATAATTGTTTTATCACTTCATCATTTGTATGCTGATTAGTTCTCTTTTTACTTCATTTTTTTATTCTCTCACAGATTTTGCATGAATATACTATGTTAAATTTATCTTTATGATATTTAACTTATATAGTATTAAGTTGTATGTTTAAATAATATAATTAAGATGAATATATGTATTTTATAACCTTACTTTAATCACATTATACTATTATAAAAGGAACACTTCTTTTGGTGTGAACAAATTTTGATGTTGGCTCGCACTTTCCCTTTCTTATTAACCACATTACAAAACATCTTTTAATCCTAACAATTGGAGGTTCATTTACGTAAAATTATAATCCAAAAAACCTGTTAAAAAAAATTGTTTTACTGCTAAAGGCTTAGTAACCCGTTCTAAAGATTTGAGGAGATTGTAGTTCAGTCCCATGTTCTAGCCACTTTTCAACAATATGCCCAAATTTCTCCGCCTTTTCAATGAACACGATTCATATTGGAGATCTCTCTCTCTCTCTCGCTTGCTTTCTCTCTTTATAGTACTCACTCTTAGTGTTCTGACACAATATTCCGTAGGTACCTGCCGCTAGTATATTGCGTATGCACGGATTTGTTGTTTGTATGGAATGGTGGACGGAGATGGTCAAACTAAATGATAAACATAACCTTATTTATTTGCCCAAAAAATTAAGGATTTACCTATAACGGAAGCCTCAATTTATGGTGGAAAACTAGTAAAAAGAAATGTGAGTACGTGATAGTATCACTAACTAATGAAAGGTTCTAATGTGCAATATCGGGTTCATCGTTGCACTAGGGATTTGTTCGATAGGGGTGAATCATGAAATGACAAAACAATCCAAAGTTTAAGCAAAATGACGTTACTACGATGTAACCTTGGAGGGTTCCTTTGTCATTTAGGAATACATCCAGAGTTCGTTATACCCAACAGCCTTTCCCGGGCATTTTGCATGTAAAAAATGGAAGTAGTTAAGCTCTCTCTCTCTCTCTCTCTCTCTCTCTCTCTCTCTCTCTCTCTCTCTCTCTCTCTCTCTCTCTCAGTTTCATCCAAACAATGCTCTTTTCTGGGAATACTAACACGTGTCTGAGAGGTAGTTTTCCTCCATAATTTCCCTCAAGACTCTGCTTTCAGATCTATTTTCTCTCGTCTCTCTCTCTCTCTTTTCAGCAACAAGGTAAAAGGAAAACAAAGAGAGAAATTTAACAAGTGGAAGGAAAGGATTTTCCGATCGACAAAATGGAGGGACAATATGGAATTCCAGAAGAAAATGATCAAAAATTTCCTCCCGCCGATGTGGATAAAGAACTGAATACTGCCAACAATAAGAATTTTGAGGTTGATCCTGTATCTTCTCAAGTTGCTGCCTCAAAAGACCGCAAGGTAAATCTACTTTTTCTCAATAAAATTCCACGAGTCAACATATAAAATATTGTAGTTCATAGTTTTTGTGTTTTGGCTATGAGAAAAATATTTACAGTTACAAAAGATCACCACAAAGGTCCCTTTTTCAATTTCTAGAGAGAGAGAGAGTATAGACCTCCTGGGTTTTCATATTTTCGGGGTTTTTTTTTGGTAATTTATTCGATGATTTGTAAAGAGACAGATCAGCAATTAACAACTCAAGCTTCGTTAATGCAAACACAAATTTAGTAACGGTGAGGTAGTCTCCACTTATCGATTCCTTATGCATTGATATTAAAGTTATGGACGGAGTTATTGAGAGGTTGGCAGGGATCTGCAAAATAATCATAATATTTTTTTTTTATCAAATATTCGAAAAAACATTCATAAAAATTCTACTTATAAAAAAAATATAGGAACTGATTTTACTCTTGATATCCTAAATTTTATAGGATTCTGTCTACGCATGTCGTACTTTACTCTCCTATTATGACTTCTCGATTTTTAATTCTTTAATTAGCCCTCAAATATAAATGAGGAGTGCTACCGTTTCAAAAAAAAATTTCAAAAAAAATTTCCGAATTCAAAAATTAAAGGTTATAATCTATTTGAATTTGAAAGACTACACACTCAACAAGCGAATCAAGTCTTTAAAATTTGAAATTTTTATGAGAAAGTTTTCGGAGAGTATAAATACTTGCTCTGCCTCTAATTACTATCACCTCTAGTTTCTACATTTGTTTTCCATTTTTGTTTGAACTCACTTTCTACTTCCATTTTTATGAGTTAATTACTTGCTTGATATGTATAAAATGTCCACATAAAAAATTCACAGATTATTAAAAGCCAAAAAGGATAAAAATTTCAAGTCAATAGATGACCCTTTTATTTCTTGTAGACGTTTTTGTTAAACCATAACAAAGTTGAAAGAGAGATCGCTAGCCATACGAACTTTGTAAACTAGGGATCAATCACATCGAGAGCTTGTGGTCCACATCCAGGTTGTAAGGCACGAGGGAGAGTCATCCACACGCCTCATATTTGCACCCTTTTTAATACAAATCCTATAAAATGAGCCGTTTATCATCAGAATGATTTTTCTATACATACATACATGCCCCGATTTATGTTCAATTTGCAGCATTGCTAAAGAGTTTACACTTTTGTTTCATAATTTGATAATTTCTCCATTTTGGTTTTGGTACTTGGTGCTAATTTATAATCCTGATGGTGTCCAAAATGTTGGTGTTTTAAGGAACAAGCTGAAGCAGCAAAAGTTCAGAAAGAAAGGGAAAAGTTGGATGCACTTCAAACCCTCAAGTCTGCCCTAATTGTTTCTGGGATTGTTGTTGCTGTGGCTGGGGCAGTCTTTGCTATTACCAAGAAATTGAAGGAGAATTAATAAAGCCTATGGAAGGATATATCCATCAATACTCCCAACAATTTTCTCTTTATAATTCTCTTTCTGTTTTATTTATTTTATTTTGCTTTTCTTGGTAATTTGCATGACCCTATAGGTATCTTTATTTTCCCACCCGATGAATTGGTTAAGTGGAGATATCAAAGCAAAAAGCTATGGGGTGTCTACACCATTTTCTTTTTTTCTTGTCAATTATGAAATAAGATTGTCTTGATTATTTTAGGCGCAGAATTATTGGCAAGTAGAAGTATGATGTTTGTGCAATGATATAAATTCAAGCGGTTGCCACATTTGGGATATTGAGTTAACCACTTTAAAGTTGTGTTTGCGATAATTGTGGAAGTAGATTTTAAATTGTAGTTTTAGATTCTGCTGCAAATTATAGATTTTAGATCATAGCAGAAGTTGAAAACATGTTTGCTGCATGCGAGATTATGAAATAAGTTATATAGTAGTGTTTACTACAAAACTTAAAAATCAATTTTAGAACATAAGCTAGTAAAGTGAGAGACACCAAAATTTTAGAATATGATTTGTTCATTCCAAGCAAGCAATATAGAGCTTGACATTGTCATTAGATATGTACAAGGGTAAAACAAAAACAAAATACAAGTAGTTGGCACTACAAGATCAAAACAAAAATAAAATACAGTTATGATGACTTGATGCTTACAACAGAGAATCTAAAATAACATAAATCCTAGCTACACTTGATTAAACTCCATTGGAGTCATTATCAAAAGAATCATTAGAGAAAAGGGAGTGAGCTGAACTTTCTAGTCGAGAGAGCCTAATTTTGAGAAAGTCAATCTCTCTCTCAACACACTCCACTATTTCCTGGAGTTCTTCAAGTAGCAACGGAATGGGATGAAGTTCCATTCAAGTATTAGGTGAAACCCTCTCTTGCATCATCTTCAGCAACAGAAAGCTTGTTGAGTAAATATTCAAGCTAAGCAGCAGTGAAGCCAGAGTTTCCATTGCTCGCCATGTTAATTTTAGAAAAGATTCAAGAATTTTGAGAGGACAAGTGAGAGGTGTGATTGATAAAGCACAAAAAGCTTGCTCGATATTAAATGCACCAAAAGAGGAGCAAATACCGTGAGAAGTAAAGTCTTGGTTCCACAATACTATGTATTATGTGAAAGTAGTTGGTTGGAAGCCAACATCAACGAATCAAGCAAGTGCAAGTGCCGGTTTGACGTAACTTGGGTTACGTTTGCCATAATGAGATTTTATTCCTATTATGTCAGTTCAATTACAACAACCGTTGCTTTGGTTTGAACAACAAACCAAGGAGAATATTCAAAAAAATATAAACCAATTTGAAATACAAATGTGGACTAAAGAACCATTTGACATTCATAAAATCATATTTACGTAAGTCAAAGGAAACACACAAGCTTAAGAAAAGGAAATGAAGAAAACCTATAACAACTAAAAATCGAAAGCTTGGACTAAGAACTAGTTGAGTTGAACTTCGCATCGACAACGGTGAATCACTTTGAAGTAGTGAGCAAATGTCCAAGTGATAAGGAGATAAAATTTTCTCAGGCAAACTATAGGAATTCATTTTCATTCTTCTAATTCTCTTCCTTGACTTTATATTCCAACATTTTGTTTGCAAAAGGCTAGAAAGCTAAAACCACTGCTTTGGCTTTGCATTTAAACTTGGCCTTTTTGGTGGGGAACAAAAGGGGAACTTTTTCGACAAGCATTTGCGTTTTGAAGAGCATTCGAAACATTTTCAAGGAGTTTGAATAACATATCTTCGAACCTTGTGATTTTGAAATGAAGATGCTCTAACTTGTCCTTCATGTTGTGGTAGTCCTCCCACACCTAGTTGAAATGATCATTTTGATGGTGCAAATTTAACTAGTTTAGGAGACCAGGCAAATAGGTGGTAAAATCTTGGTGTTCATAGGATAATGTACGCTTTATATTAGAGCAAGAGATAACTTGTCAAGCCTACAAGAAGTTTATTTGATAGACTTCTTCTAACAAAATGTCAAAGGAGAGAAAAACAAAATCAATCAAAAGTTCTTTAGCCTAATTAACTTGCCCATCATGATCAGGAGGGATAAATGGAATAACAATATTTTAACAAGCATAATATAGATTGGTTAACTCCTCGAACCAATTGGCTTCATCGTCAATGAAAGCTGATTGGGGGAACTTTGTAAAGTCTGTAGGATAATGGACATTGCGAACTTTATTAGACCAATCAGCCTTTTAGAACTAGACTTCATGTTTGAGTTCTTTATACCCAAGGAGGTCTAAGATTTCCTCTGTTTCCACAACACAAAGAAAACCATGGCATGTTAGGAGAAATACAAAGCATTCATCAAACTGAAATTCACATTCGTGTTAGAGAAAAGAGGGGTGATAGAGACTCATCACCCTCAAACGAGAGTGATGGAAGCCTTCAGGAGGAGTGGAGCCAGCCATTCTGACCTAGATCACATTCGAAGGAGAAGTAATTAATGGAAGATCCCAAAATGGTCTTTGGAGATGGATCAATTATGAAAAGTTTGTCATCCCATCAATAGGGTTGGCTCGAGGAATCAAAAGGTTCAATGTTCGTAAGAGCACTGGAATTAGTAAAACAAAAGGCTTTTAGTGTTTAGCTAATAGTGTTGAGAGTTCCCATAGTGTTGAATTGGAAGTGTGCACAGTTGGTGAAGTCAAGGGTGCCATTTATAGTAGAAGGAGAATTGATCAAAGAGAAGTCAAGGGAAAGAGAGAACCCATGATCCCAAATGTTGGGAACATAAGAAATTTAAACGTTCACCCGGGTAATTAAGCATTAAACTGTTTTAGTGCGGGAGTCTGTTTACACCCAAATCCTCCATCCAATAAGAGGAAATACACATGGCAATATTAAGTGAGAATGTACACACACAATCAGGATAACGCTATTAAATCTAATTTAAGGGCTACGACTCATTATTGCCATGGTATTTGATGGATGAAAGACTACACGTACTATTCATTAGAGTTCAAAAGTTAATTGACTAGAGGTCCTTGTGAGCTAATGCTTAGGACATGAGGTAAATGTTTACACAACTCTAAGTTGTTAAGGGTTTATAAGTTTTGCGAACCTTGCATGCAGATCACTAACATCCTCCGAAGAGCATCTCCAATTCAATTCTTCATTTTGAAAATTCAAAATGATGCTTTTATTTATTGCAAAGTGTATTTAGGTTATATAACTCTTCGTTCACACTCCAACCATAGTTCTCTGTATATATTTTCACCCTCGGAAAACTCATTAATTGTTCTCATTTGAAGGTGTTGTGAATAGATTTTCAAAGATGTACGTTTATCAATATGGCATATCAATATCATAAGTTATTTATACAAAAATGATTTGAAGAACGTTCTTTTCTTCAAATGACTCATTATTTATGGAGAATCAATGTGATTCTTCCATTTAAAGTACCCAAATAAAGTATAGTTGGAGGAAGAATATTCTTTAAAATGAAGATTTAAAGAATCAAAATGAAAAAATAATTTTTGGTTGGAGATGCTCTAAAGGGCGATCAAATATTGGCTAGTATCGGAGTGGTATTACTGACTAACAAATTTTATGACAACACATGTTACACGAGTTATTTCTTATCTTCTGATAATCCCATAAATATGCGTGTTGGTATCACCCAATTTTTTTCATGTCAATGAAGTTTTTGAAAATACCACGTGAACATGGTACACTTGCCCTCCCAAGTTTATGAAGTCGGATTCCATCATAACCAATCACTAAATATCATTGCTGATTTATTTGGATGTTAATTTAACGCCACGTGGCAGTAACCAACACCGAAACACACACACAACACAAATGAAAACTCAAGCTACTCCCCTCCAAAAATGGCGCTACTCCTCCATCTCACCCCTTCCTCTCCATCCTCCAAATCTTTCCGCCATTCCAAAGTCTCACATAACTCAAACAATCTCATCACCACCAGCCTCCAACATACTGTGACACTGACACCCACGCCTCCCATTCGATCCTCTACAACCCAGAGCACAGCCCCTCGCTCCAACCGCCTCTCTCGACCACTCTACTCTCTCGATTCGATCAAACCCTACATCCAATCCGAATGGAGGCCAATCCTTGCGGGATGGGCCTGCAGTGCCGTCTCAGTTTATACTCTCTCTCTCATGGTCCCCAAGATTGGGAAATTCTCTGCGGTGATGAGTTTGGTGGATGCCGTTCGGATGAGAGAGGAGGCAATGTTGCTTGGTGTTCTGGCGGTGGTTCGGTCGGTGGCGAGTTACTGGCAGCAGGCTTTTATGTGGGACGCGACGTTGAATGCGGTGTATAGAATCAGGGTTTATGTTTTTGAGAGGGTTTTGGAGAGGGATTTAGGGTTTTTTGAAGGCGGTGACGGCGTATTAGGTGGAGATATTGCATATCGTATCACGGCTGAGGCTTCAGATGTTGCTGACACAGTCTATGCTATCCTCAATGTGAGTCTCTCCGTTTTACTATTTCAAATTCTGTTGGAAATGGCACATTACAGTTTGGGCGTTGTTTGTCGAAATTGGAATAACCTGGAATGGAATGCTTATTTTGACATTTTGTTACCTTGGAAAATTATAGAATCTACGTTCTAGACGGAGTCATGGAATAAAATGCTTAAATGTACATTGTACATGGAAACCCTAAGAAAATGAGATAATGTACGTTAAACATGGAATCATTGGCTTATTATTCTCGGAATTGCTGGTTCACGTCCCATCAGGGGCTGCTGGGAGTTGTACCCTGTAGTTAGACAGGCTCCCTGGATTAGTCTCTCTTGGAACCAATTGGGCTGGACGGGGACACCAAGCTATCAAAGAAGTTATATATGTATGTGTTTTTACGTACATACATACATATATACATGTGTGCATGTGTGTGTACGCCCGCACTCACTCATGGAGTTGAATGTTGAAGAAAATAAGCACACTCTAGGAAATGACCATTCCATTCCTTCCCAAAATCATTCGACTGAATCAAACGCTGCCCTATTGTGACCACCATTTGCCACTCAAGTGACTCTTACGGCGTGATTGCCAGCCTTCTACTATGGATTATTAGAGGGGCGAAAGAAGATAGTCAATTTCCTTTGAGGTACTTTAAATCCGAATTTTTTCCTTCATACTGCAGACAATTCTACCTAGTATTCTGCAGTCATCGACAATGGCAGCTCAGATGCTGGTTATAAGCCCTGTTCTCTCCTTGATTTCTGCCTTGGTGAGTAATGAATAAGTAGATTCTCTGCCTTTAATCTTTAGTCAATGTAGATATGCTGAGGTGTTGAGTTTCTCTGGTTCCTTGAAGGTGATTCCCTTGATGGCTTTTGTCTCTGCATATCTTGGTGAAAAGCTTCGAAAGATATCAAAGAATGCAAATCTTAGCATTGCTGCTCTATCTTCTTATTTAAATGAGGTATATTTTTGTTCCATTACTCAACAAGAGAATAGTAGGTATTGTTCCTACTTAGTTATTTGAAGTTTTTTTGAAAAGCTACAACTATTCATATAATTTTTAGGATAAATTATAGTTTGTAGATAACAGAAACAAATGAATATGGTTGGGGGTGCATTAAATGTGGATCTCTTTATAGATAGGGTTGTGCTATGTGTGCATTTGTAGATATCAATGCCTGCAGTGTTTTCGCCAAATGATCTTTGCAAAGCATACTTTCGCATGCAGAATCTATGGAAATCTTTCTATTCTCTTCCATGATTTTCCTCCATACCTTCACCTCCTTCTGCATCATCTTCTTCCATTCTTAAATTACGAGGGTCATTTCGCGGTCGGTGATATCCTTCTCCTGTTGTCAGTTTAGAGCTAGCACAGGCAAGTGCCTTGGTAGGGTGTAATACCTGGGAGCAGGATAAAGGAAACAGGAGAAGTAAAACATGATATTAATAAAAATAAAAAGGTCATTAATATGGACTTCATCTTGTTGAGTAGTCACGTTCTATGAAAAGGAGAGAGAATGAAATTTAATTACTAGATTCAGATAGAGGCAAGAAAGCTGAGAGAGAGCTAAATATGATCTGGTGTAATCCTCGTTAATCAATTTGTGTAATTTTATTCGATAATCATTGAATTTCTTGGTATAATAGGTTTGGTTGCGTGGCTTACATATCCAACGGTTATGATGTTGTTTTGATGTAACTGGGTTATGATATGCTCTAACTCTCTAGAGTAGGGCTGAGCAAAAACTCGAAAAATCCGACTGACCCAGTCCGAACCGAGGTTGAATGGACGGTTTCAAAGGCCTAAATGGTTGGCATCGGATTAACTATTGAAAATACCAGATGGACAATCACCATTGTTAGAACATAATGGAAATTGCGCGGACTGTTCCAGCTGATGGAAATACGAAGAACATATAGTCAGTATATGTGACAAACGTATATCGGCCATTAAGATTACAAAGATAAGGTTGTTTTCCATCACTCGGCTCTTACCCTCAAGGGCCTGCACCTAGTTTTGGGGATGTGAGTGAATTCTCAAATTGCGACCTATAGTTGGCCGAATCGACATGACATTGGACCAGAAGTTCAAGCGGGTCCAAATCAAATTCGGCATGGGCTCTGAGTGTAACCATTCACATATCATGGAGGGTCTTCTCGACTCAGTCCGCCATGATGTTGGGTCGGATCGAAGGTCTACAAGGCCCATACGCTGTGCAACCAACCTGCCTTCAGGCGCATGACTAGCATGCGTGTCGAGCCAAACGGGAACCCAATCCGTACAGCTCAGGTCGATAATGCTCCACGTGGGCGCCAGGCGGTTTCACACTGTCACGTGGAGTACAACATGGCACTCAATGCGTCATGCGTGACATCAAAGAAGGAGACGGTTATTTCTGACGTCATGGTACATGTGTCTAGCACACGCTAATTTGGGGCGCAAGTATAGTCCACTATATAAGGTAACTGAAACACTTTGAGCAAGGTACTCTCTGAAGACTTCTTTCAAGTGCTTTTAGTTAGAACCACCTCCTTCTGGAACTAACTTAAGCATCATAGTGCCCTGCGCTTGACTATTGTCGAACAACACTAATTGGACTCCACAATTTGACAACCAAAGTTGGAGTCTTTTCAATTCAAATCTTCTGTTATCCAACAAAACCCTTGAATTCCTTCATCTGACTCATTGACTACACCAATCGGCAATCCCTTCAGTTTCAATAGTTTCAATGGAGGTGCATTAGAGAGGCAGGTCTTAGACCAAAATGTTGCTAGGGGTTCTAGGAACACAATCCCATCACTAGTGAACCCCAACCATGATCTCAATCTCACATTGAGAGTCCTGAGGCCTGAATCAACAAAAATGATCAACTTCTCCTTGCCATTGGAGAAGAGTTTACCCTCCGAGCCGAAGTCCGAACCCAAAAAACTGGAGACAGATCTTGCTTGGGAGGACGCCGTTCCCCGAGAGGAGACGACACGACACGCACCAGAGAGTCTCAACAAAGCATAGGTTGGGCGATGGCGATGTCGGGCGCTAGAACGATGGTAAGGTTAAGCTCTGAGAGGAGAGCAACCCTACGCCAGAATGACAACAATGCGACGAGTGTCTCGAATTTCAGCACTCTAGGAGAGCCTTTGGTCGGCAGTTCTCTTTCTGTCTACGCTCACGGTCCAAACAGTGGCAGAACGGCCAGTCACGAGAGCCAGTTGGACCGATAGGGAAAAGAAATGCGGTATGACGATCCGGGAGATAAGCAGCGAAGAGCGAATAGAGTGCTCCTTTCGACATTAGAAGCGTAGGGAACAATACCCTCAGCACAAACATCGAGAACACAAAGAAGACCTTCGCGGCAAGTTGGAGTACAAATTGAGGAGATTGGCCGTGAAGGAGACTTGGCCTACAAAGTCATACTCTAACATGGTTCACGACCAATTCATCTCCTCGCAGTTCACCAGGGAGATTGAGTCGGTAAAGCCTTTTCAGGGATTCAATCCCACCAAATTCTAGAAATATGATCCGAAGACCGACCTGTACACTTATTTGGTGCATTTTTCGCCAAATAATGCCTCTCTACAACACCAACAATGCACTAATGTGCAAGCTGTTTCGCTCTATTCTCGGAGTGCCCAATCTCCTATGGTTTGACAAGCTACCGACCGCATCAATCTCATCTTTCAAAGAGCTATTAGTAGCGTTCTTGGCTTGGTTTGTGACAAGTACTCGGCGGAAGGAGGATGTTGACTCCTTGCTCGGATTTTGCAAGTCCGCAAATGAGGCGCTTTGGCAATACGCAGCTTGCTATTAGGAGCTCTACAATGACATGCAAGGCTATGATCCAACCATCGCCATCACATCCTTCAAACGGGGTTTGGATCGCAGGAGTCTATCCAACCCAGTGGATGTGGATGTCTAATGAGCCAGATCACCTAGCATTGATGGCTAGAGGAAGTGAGGAACAAAAGAAAGCAGTTTGAGTAGATAGTTACAAAGCCGAACAGAGGGAATGGAGAGGGTAATAGCGGAAAAAAGGTGTAAATGTCATAAAGCATAGTGAGAAGAAGAGTCCTCTGCGACACAAGTTAGTGGCCATCTCAACAGTTTTCACGCTCCTTATCTACGCCTTGCTCCGCAAAATCGAGAACGAGTCCTATTTCATATGGTCGTTGAAAGCACGGGGCAAACAAAAGGTCAAGAACCCGAAAATGAGGTATTCCTATCACAAGAAAAAATGACACCTCACAACCAGCTACATTGCCTGTGAGGAACACTTGGAGAAGTTGGTGGCCCAAGTTCACATGAAGGAATACATTGACACCCAAAAGACGAACATAGGGCCTCCTCGGCCGCCAAACAGAAAACATAGGGCCTCCTCGATTCGTACAACAAAGCTTCGATAACTCTCCACGTAAGTGCCAAGTGGTTGGGCACAACTACATGGAGTACAACCTAGCACTCGGTGCGTCATGCATGACGTCAGAGGAGGAGACGGTTATTTTTGACGTCATAGTACATGTGCCTAGCACATGCTAACTTGAAGCGGAAGTAAGGTTCACTATATAAGGTAACTGAAACACTTTAAGCAAGCTACGCTTTCAAAATTACTCTAAAGTGCTTTCGGTTAAAACCACCTCCTTCGGGAACTAACTTGTGCATCAGAGTGCTCTCCTACTGACTACAGCTAAACGACAATAACTGGTTGTTCATCTTGCAGCTCAAAGCAAGTGAATTTAGTTTAAGCAGCCCAGAGAAGGATCCACCGGATTAAAGACCCCACGAGACCCTTCACATTTAAAAAAAAAAAAGAGAAAATTACAATCTGTTGAAAGGAAAAATTATAAAATTACTTTTAATCATATAATAACACAAATATCCAAAGTCCACAAATTATAGGTCATTACAAGATCCCAAAGTATCACTTGAATATATTTAAGGCATTTGATATAAACTGGACTAATAAAATATGGGCCTTTTTTTGGTTGTATTTTGGGGGGCCCTTGGCTTGGCCGAGGCCCTTGAATTCGAATTTGTTTTAATAAATTTAGGCTTCTTAAATCCTATTGAGTACCAGACCAAATAGTGTTAAGGGCCCCTTTTTTGAGTTTTTTTTTTCTAGGAGTCCTAGCCAATGTCCTCTAGGGCCTTGCCCAAGGGCCGGGTCTGCTTATCCTCTATCTAGAATGTTCCGCTTCGCACATCACTCTCTCTCTCTCTCTCTCTCTCTCTCTCTCTCTGATTTGGGTTTCTCCGACAAACAATTTCAAATGCAAGCATTTCGAATGTCGTTGAATGACGAGGAATGATAGTGGTTGCAACATGTTCTCTCTCTAAGAGAGAGAGAGTGGGATCATGTTTGCTTTTTGATGGTAGTAATACTTTGTCGTAGCAAAGAGAAGTTGTGCATAACCCAGGATGCTTCCTTAGATGGTTTTAAATGAATAATTTGAAAACATAGTCTTGTTTCGGCCTTCCTATAATGAGTTGTACCTCCACCATGAAAATAATGGAATCTTGCCTTGATATGAAACCATGTGCCCTCGAATTGTCAATACGTACCAGCCTGTTGTTCTTGCAATGTCCCCGGGCTACCTGTTCGCAACACCCCCTGCCATAAGAAGATTTAGCAACTGTCTTTGTAAGATTGTTCCAAATCTGATATAATTGATATATCATATAAATGTAGATGCTAACTGAGCCAAGATTATTTGAGTTGAGAGCTCGTCTTGTTCACCAACCAATCTTGGATGTTAGGCTTCATAAACTTATTTAAATGGGTTTGAACGAGCCAAAATGAGCCAAGCCTCTAGCCTTCTATGAATAGTTCGGTTTATTTGCTGCCCACTTTTGTGAGATTCCTCAGAGTTGGGATGTACTCCAATAATTGTGCTTAATCTTCTAGACTTTCCTAGTATACCCAGTGAATATGGTTAGAGAGATTATATTTTTCTATTCTTACCTCTATCAGTGAGGTGGCAGATCTCCTTCCGTAAATTCTTTATGCATACCTGCCTTCAGTTTTTGCATGCCATTTTTTGTTCCTTGCAGAGATCTCTATTTCTTTTCTTATCAACATTTTGTCACCTTTTTTAGTGAGATCTCTCATTGGTTTTATTTTGTTGATTAGCTTTTATATCTTATTTACTAGGTCCTCCCGTCAATTATGTTTGTGAAGGCTAACAATGCAGAGCTCTCTGAGAGTGCCAGGTTTCGGTGGCTTGCTAAAGCCGATCTATGTAGACAATTAGAGAAGAAGAAAATGAAGGCACTGGTTCCTCAGATAGTACAAATTATATATTTTGGGGCATTATTGATCTTTTGTGTTGGCTCACTAGTGGTTTTGGGTGGTTCTTTCGATTGTTGTGGCATGGTTTCCTTCATAACATCGTTGGTTTTCTTGATTGAGCCGATTCAGGTAATTATCTAACTTCACATTTTCGTTGTCCATGGTTGTGCCTTCACAATCTTTTTTGGTATCTATCAGAAAATAAGTTTGTAGTTCCTGTTATGCCAATATGCTCCCATTAGATGTTTTGTGATTCAAAATGGGGGAACGTCTGAATTGTGTAATCAGTTTTGGAATCAGATTTTAATCATGTTATATAATCCTTCTCCTTCTTCGATAAAATAGACACCATATTTCTCTGCCCATGGTCTTATTTCTGTGATGGATCTACTTCTCTAGCATCCTATGTCTTTCTTTTCTTATTTCTAATGCAAGTGATTGTCAATTTAAATCTCAGATCTGCATTAGTTAGTATTGTTCAATTTTCACAGTTATACATTAGTTCATCTCATTTACTGTTCATAGTTATATGTGCTAATGCATTTTACTTATATTTTCATTTTCCAGACTCGAGTTGTTGTTGGAACTTCTGATATCATGTTTATGCATTATTTGAATATGCTTTTCATCACCTACTAGCATGACTTCATAACTTCAACTTGAACACGAGGAGTTCACTATTTCTTTCAGTCGATCATTGGATTAGAAGTAGTTTCCACTTTCCGCCATGGCAGTTTATCCATTGTGGAAGTTCCTGTTTGTTTTACTGAGGTGTAGAATATCTAAAAGTTTATCGGTTCCGGAGATGCTTGATCTTAGAGCTCAGTTGACAATGACATGCATGTTAGTCTCTGAGTTCTGGTGGTTTCTTGTTCAGACATATTTGAGCTCTAAATTAATTTTTGTGCTGTTCTTTCCTTTCCTTTCTTCTTTTTTCTTTATCAAAAAGTCAGATCAGGGAAAAAAGGCAAGGGAGCTCAACTATGTAGAAGCAATGGATACATATAAAAAAAACTAAGGTATGGTGTGATATAGTAGCATGAAATACAGAGATTAAGGAGAAAAAAAATTCTTTCGGGCTTACTCTTGCTAATCTTAGACCCTGACCATAAATAGAGTAGAGGATTAAATCGATAGCAGCATGAAAGACAGAGAGATTAAGGAGAAAATAAATTCTTTAGGGCTTACTCTTACTAATCTTAGACCCTGACCATAAATAGAGTAGAACATTAAATTGATAGAACTGCTTAGTCAAATGATGACATCCTATAGCGTCTCCTCTAACTGCCCCATTTTAAGCTATATTACCAGCTTGCAACATGTGTTGTTTATAGTTTGGTAATGTTGTATTACTAGATATCACTAGAGCTAAAAACATTAGAGTAGTATGCAACCTACCCCACACCATTATGTAGACTCTTCAGAATGTATGAAGTGCTTGCATGTCATATGTAACTGTCATGAAAGATACACAAGAGTCTTTTTTTAAATAGCCTTGTCTCAAGGGCCAGAATCTTCATGATTCAAATGCACTTCGCAGTTTAAGATAAATGCCTGGATTAATTTTTTTAACCTGATTGGATCTAAATTGATGAAGAGCCCATCTACCTGTTCCCAGATTTTTTGGCTGATTGAAGGGATACGGTTTTAGCTGGTTGTTGGAACCCGTGTGGAACTTAAAATATTCAGTGCCAATATGTGGATTCCTTGGAAACTACATAATGATTTAGGTTAAATTTGTTTTTTTTGTTTCACTGGCAACATGAAAATGGTTCTGCAATTTATGTTTATTGAGTAGTTTCTTGATAAAGAGTGCATATACCTTTTGCCACCATTTGCTTTTCATTCTCATTGTGGGTACCTACAACATGATGAATTTATTATTATCCCCTCTTATGCGGATTCCATGTTAGGTGGCTTGGTTCTAGTGTCTAGGTCTTATCACTGATGCATGAAACAGGAGAAGATGAATAAATTACATGCAGATGTAGGTGAAATTTGTTTTGTTTGTTTCACTAAGATGAAAACGTTCTGGAAGTTGTTCTTATCTAGTAGTTCTTGATAAACAGTGCATGAACCTATTGCTAACGTTTACTTTTCATTCTCGTCATGGTTCAGCCATTGAGAAGCTTTTTAATTTCAATCTGAAATTAAAGAATCACGCAGGGGGTGGGAAAAGCATACAATGAGTTGAAACAAGGAGAGCCAGCAATAGAACGATTGTTTGATTTGACCAGGTTCCAATCTAAGGTAAATTCTGTTGGTTTACTGAGCTTTGGGGAGTAGGTTTTCCCTTTAAGGTAGACATTCAGTTAGTGAAAAAATGAACAGAACGCCGGATCCAATCCTTGAGATGAGTTCATGATGTGTTTTTGGTCATGTAAGTGTATTTAGCTAGATATTCTTCCATTCTTGTTTGTATAGGTAGACAACTTTGAGTGATCTGAGATGTCATTTTCTAGCCAGTGAAAGAGCATCATTGTCATCATTGAGAAGCCACTAAAGGAGAATGATCATCATCTACTAAAAATATCACTTTGTCCGACTTGGAGGCACTGCAGAGCTCGATCTCACATGAACTTCGCCTTCAAAAAGATTGTCATCTTGTATTTATTCTGCTTTGTTTTCTAAATGCATGGGTTTTTTTTTTGTTTTGATCTGGTAAATGCATGTGCTTCTCTTTAAACACCCATCCTCTTCATTCACAAGTTATTCATAGGCACATTTGACATATGTAAATGGCATGCCTAGAGTTTCAAAGCTGGCAGTATACATGCCGATGGTTTTGCGATTTGTATTTTTTTTATCGTATTCTTGTTCTATTGATCATGTTGATTGTTCGTATTAACATTAAGCATGATATATAGGGTCTTGCACACTTTCTTGCAGCAATGTTTCCTTTCCACGTGACATTTTAAAGCTAAAAACCAGTTGTCAGTTTAGCTGTTTGCCTCCATTAATCTTCCCTTTCAAAATTCAGCCACCTCATCTGTTCTTTATTTAGGTTATCGAAACTCCGGATGCCATTAATTTAGACCGGGTTACCGGGGATGTGATATTTTGTGATATCTCATTCAAATATCGTGATGATATGCCTCTTGTATTGAATGGGTTGGACCTTCATATCAAAGCTGGAGAAACAGTTGCTCTTGTTGGGCCCTCCGGAGGAGGAAAGACAACCCTTGTAAAACTGCTTCTTCGCCTTTATGATCCTCTATGTGGTATGCCATCAATGGTTATAATCTTTACATTTTTCTTGACATTTGTGTTTACTATTTTTTCCAAACTTTATATTAGTTTTTGACGTGACCTTTGTTTCTCTTGTCAATAGGTTCTATACTAATAGATAATCATAACATCCAAAAGATTCAGTTGAAAAGTTTAAGAAGGCATGTTGGACTCGTCTCTCAGGATGTGGTGAGTAATTGGCAAATACCCGTGTCCTTCCTGCTGGTTACAGTTTGTGAGCATGAACACGGGCTTTATGTAAGTTATCACATGTTTTAGAATTTCCTTAAGTTGAAATGGTTTCAATTCAACCTTTATCATTAGAAATTTTTTTTGAAAATCGAGGAAGCCAGTGAAAGCACCTTTTGGTCTTGGTATTTTTGATGATGAATTTTTCCACGTTTGCATGGTAGGTCAGTCAATTGCCAACATACCCTATCAAGAGCAAAAAAAAGAATAGATAAGTTGATGGACTGCTGTTTGACTATTGGATTGGTTTTTGGATATTAGTCCTGTGTTAACCACCGAGTCTTGTAGTGCTTCACAAATTGATTTGGCCCTATTCTGACTTGTAATTTAGTAGAGGCGTTCATCAAGGTGGTTGTGACCTTTCTATGTAACTATACTCATTGCTTGTTTCAGAAACATGGATATTTCTAAGAAGGTGGCATTTTGTGTTGGACACTGTCATGACACTCGTCATACTCTCTCATCTAAATTTTATCCCATGTCTTTTAGTTTATTAGTTTTGAAAAATGTTGTGGTATTAAATGATTTAGGATGTATGGTTTGCTTTATCATGTTTGATGGAATTATGGAAATGTTACATTGGTGATTTTAGTATGTGAATTGTATTTTGTTACACCTCTCTATAAATAATGTGTTAGGGCAAAATTCACCCTAAACACTTTTTCTTCTTAAATCAAAATTCACCGCGGTTTGATTTGATCCTCACCTTAAGCCACCCACATTCACATCACCGATCACCCTAACCCTAACCCTAACTCTTGTCGACCACCAATCACCACATATATCCACGTCACCAAATAACCCTAACCTTAAAAAATATAATTGACAAAACTACCCTCATTCTCTAGTACGAATTCATGCAAAACTCTTAACAACCCTCAAGCCGGAAATATGTAGATATCGAAAAGACCCGGCTTGTAGCATAACAACTCTAATCGTGGCTTGTGCAATAGTTTGGCAAACACATCAGCTAAATGGGCACTTATGCTCACAAAAAGAGTAGCTATCACACTAATTTTTTCTTCTCTCTCCCATATGACCGGAGAAAATACCGTGATTGTCTATGTGGATCAATATTATCATTAAGGTTGATGATAAAAAATGCATTGATAGAGTAAATTACAACAACAGTTTCATACCAATGATTTGGGTAGATTGAGATATTTCTTGGGTATTGAGGTAACGAGATCTAAGGATGACATTAGTTTATCTCAAAAGAAATATGTTTTGGATATTTTAGAGGATAGTTTGATCGAGACCCGTAAATATTATGGATCCAATGTCAAACTTTGCAGTGATTAGGGAAAGTTGCTTCTTAATCTTGATCAGTATCGTCTCTTGGTCGGTAAGTTGAACTATCTTACTATTGTGTGCCTGGATTTTTTTCTGTCGTTAGTACAGTGAATATATTTATGTAGCTCCGCGACTTTCACTTTGGAAAGTTGTTCTTAGAATTGTAAAATATCTCAAGGCTCATCTAGGACGTGATCTATTTTACCAAGTTAGAGATCAATTGAGTGTTGAGGCGTTTACTGATTCTGATTGGGCATGAGGACCACTCGATAAAAAATCAACAACTAGAATTTATATTTTCTTTGGTGGAAATCTAGTTGCTTTAAAGTGCAAAAAGCACATAGTTGTTGCAAGCTCCAGTGCGAAGTCAGTATATATAGTCATGGCTCACGCTACAGGTGGGACTGTTTGGGTGCAATCCTTTGTTGAGGAGAGAGGTTTTAGATGTGCAATTGCCCATCCATATGTAAGGTGATAATCAACCAGTGATTCATATTGCATTTAATCCAAAGTTTTATGAGAGGACTAAGCATATGGAAGTAGATTGTCATCCGGTCTGAGAAAAGGTGGATAGTGGCGTGCTAGCTATTCCTTTTGTGAGCATAGGTGGCCATTTGACTTATATGTTTACCAAATCATTGTATAAGCCATGATTAGAGTTATTTGACTGGCTGGGTCTTTGTGATATCTATTTTACAACTTGAGGGTGAGTTTTAGGAGACGTGCATGAGTTTGTACTAGAGCGAGGTGTGAAGTAGAGGGTGAGTTTTAGGAATCGTGCATGAGTTTTTACTAGAGTGAGGGACTGAGTGTAGTTTTGTCAATTGTATTTTTTTACCTTTCTATAAATAATATACGTTTGTTAGGGTTAAGTTCACCCTACATACTTTTTATTTTCTCTCTCACAAAGTCACAATGGTATGAAATACATATATTTTTTAATTTCACTTAGTGTTTCGGCAGCATTTATTAGTATACGAGTATAATAAAGTATGTTGTATTTATGTATCTAGGTTTTTCCTGCAGTTCTTTGAAAATTGTTGTGTTTGAGATTTGCATGTTTGTGTCGTGTGTCCGTGCTACTTAGCTGTGGGACAAGACTTCCTGGTGTGCTATGGAAGCCGTTGGTTGTGTTGCAATTAATTTGCTCAAAGTTGACATCTACCGGGCAAAGTTTCTATCTGGTTTCATCCGAGAATTTGTTTTAACTTGTGTATTCCTATCAGACACTCTTTTCAGGGACAGTTGCGGAAAACATTGGGTATAGAGACATAATGTCTCAAATTGACATGGAGAGGGTTAAGCTTGCAGCACGAACTGCAAATGCTGAGGAATTCATTGAAATACTTCCGGAACAATATGCAACTGATATTGGACCTGGCGGCTCAATTTTAAGTGGAGGCCAAAAGCAAAGGTGGGTTGTCATATCGAGAAGTTAAAATTCATTGAAACGTATGATGTCATAACCTACTCAAGCTTCACAAATACGTTTTTCATGTTTTTTTGTGTATAGAAGTTATTGGTGGTGATTGGAACATAAATGATTGGTTTGGTCTTCTTTGGCTTAGAAGTTAATGAAAGTAGTGTAATAGAAGGATTTGATACTGGATTACTTTAAAAAGGAAGGAGTATTGGATCAGGGTGGAATTCCATTATATCTAATTCGTTCATGTACTTAATTTTTACTTTCATTTGGAATTCCAGACTTGCTATTGCGAGGGCAGTCTATCAGAACTCGTCCATATTGATTTTGGATGAAGCAACTTCTGCTTTGGATAGCAGATCTGAGCAATTGGTGAGACAAGCTGTGCAGCGGTTAATGGAAGATCGCACTGTAAGGACAACTGACTTATTTTTGTTGTTGTTACTTTTAACTCTTTTCAGTGTCTTGAAAGGTCCAAAGAAACACTCTTTGCTTTACTTCCTTAAATATTATGTTGACCCTAAATCTGGTTGTTTGGAAACCAAAACGGAAGCATTCGTGATTACCTCCTCGGCGATCTAAAAGAGAAAAGAAAAAAAACATAACTGTAAGCCTGTAGCATAATTTAGTGTTAGAAGAGGTTATGTTATAGGTCGATAACAAACTAAAGTAGCATGCTTGGCTTTGTGTTGGTGCATATCCTCTCCATTTCCATCAGGAACTGGCCCTGGCGACCTCAACACCTAGGGGGACTGGGTGGTTTTGTGGGTTCACCGTCATATATATATGTCAAGTCTAGACGTTGTAGTGATGGCAATCTGTTGCTCTTGTTGGATTTTATATTTGTGTTGTTGGACCCATGATTCTGCATTTAGCGTTATACCGATGACTAGGGTCTGGTAGGTCCTTGTGATAGTAATTTAATGCATTGACAAAACTTCGAACAATTGGACACTCTGGTCCATCTTAATCTTACGCCAAACCCCAAGACAGGGTTGTGATTCTGGCCTATCTAATGCGAGAAAGACTCCATTCTTGTGTGCAGGAATATTTGTGTTTGTATGTGTGTGGTCACTGGTCAAGAACAAAACTTGCAGTTGTTTAGCTATGCGTGAAACAGGCTGTTGAACTGGAATAGCGATCACTTTATACTCTTATTGCTCAAGATGTATACTGAATACGTGCCTGTTTATCACGTAGGTATTAGTCATTGCTCACCGTTTGGAGACGGTTCTGATGGCGGAACGGGTTTTTCTTCTAGATGGTGGGAAATTGCAGGAGCTAAAACACTCAGCTATTTTGGGTGGAAAACAAGACACATTGACTTCATCTGGGATTGTGATATAACATCAGAAAACGTGTGATGGTGCAACTACCTGAAATGATCGCATTGATGTAATGGGGGAGTATGTGGGAAACTAGGTTTTAGGTAGTTTAACGCCGTTTGTGGGTCACTTGTGATCCATGTTTGCATCTTTTGGTAAGCATTAACGTTCATAACAACCAATATTGTTGGGCTTCACTTGTTCGCTATCATTTGTGCATAATGGAAGATTTTAGTCTTCTGTGTTCTTAGTAGTTTGTTTTGCATAATTGAGATTATCATAATGGAAGATTTTAGTCTTCTAAATTCTTAGTATTTTGTTTTGCATAATTGAGATTAATTGATCAACGTCGCCTAGTTAATAATGTTCACCGGTGTGACCAAAGTCTCAAACTCCAAACATCTATCGGTGACTGTTGGAGCATACGTGTACGATGCCTTTGATTTTGCTTCTGTTACAGGCTTTCAGTACTGCCTAACAGGAAAGCATTCAGATGCTTCATTCCGGTAGGAATCAAAGAGTTGGATTTTGTTTCGCCAAACAAGTTTATTATGTTTTTCAGAATCGTTTACAAAAACAGTAGCAGGAAATAAAAACAGTGACAAACCAGTGCAATCTCACACTTATTTTCTTTCTCTTCTGTCGTTCCTTTTATCAAATATTTCCATCGTGTCAGCAAAACAAAAATCAGATTTAACTTGTTGGTCTAGTATACTCTGGGGTCGCCAGCAACTTAAAATTGCTTGGGTATTGAGTGGAGAAGAGTATTTTTATTCACCATCTCCCATTTGTACTTGCTTGGTTAACTTTGATTTTATTATTAAATCTTGTGATACAATTATTCTTAGTAATCGTGGTACATTAATTATTTGGCCATCATCACGGATCATATTGGTACATGTGAGAATCTTTATTATTTTATTCAAAAATTAAACAAAGGAAAAACAAAATTATTTTAATCAAAAAAAATTGGAGACTAATTCATTAGGAATACAAGTAGCCAAGTAGGTGTGAATTATAATTTATAATTTATATGAGGTAAGATTTAAGAATATTTGATTCTTGATTTTGAGTTAGTGAGAATTAAAGCGAGAATATTGAAAGTGAATAATTTTGACTAGTCTAAAGTCAAAGTTAGGGTTTGAGTTTGATTCATGAATACTGAATCAATGTTTTAGGATCAACCGTAGATAATTTTGTTTGCATATGACTTGCGAGGATTTTTTAGGAATATAACTACATAGTTAATTACAACTACCGTTACGGTTTCAGATGAAAACAAAAACCTTTGACTCCTTGAACATTCGGTGGAATAAATTATTAAAAACCAATCTCGAAAATAAAATCTTGTTCTGAGAATGAATTCATGCTCGGAATAAATTTCCTAGGTTACGTTGCAAAAATCAAAATTTTTAGATACTAGAACTGACAAAACTTTTAGGTATTCGTGTGCACCAGCTTCACTAGTCTCATTTCATGACAAGATACTTGTGTGACAAGATGCATGTGTCTTTTAGCATATATTGTGGAGTAATGTTAAGGGCATAGATGTGTTTGAATAAATGTATTCCAAACTGTTGAATGCATGTGAGGTTCTTAATAGGTTGAGAGTTCTACGTACATCCACGTGTCCTTAGATTTTTTTATATTGTGGGGTAGAGAGTGAGAGAAAGTCACCCTCTCTCTAGTTCCCACCCTATACTCACCTTGTACTACCCTCCTACCATCATCTTCTGCCGCCTAGGTCGCCGGAAAAATACTAGAACTTGCTGGTAAATTCTCCAACTTTTTAGTTTTCTTTAAATCTAACTCTAATCTTTTATTTTTATGTTAGATACTATCGTGTTTTAACTAAGTCATTTTAAAGATTAAAATAACTTGCTTGTTTTCTATTGTTTTTTTTAAATCACGTTTTTAATTTCCTTCCAATTTCGCGGCCCCCACCTCCCCCGCGTTATTTCCAATTTCGCGCCCAAACACAGGAAAAAGCCGCGCCGCCGTTTCTTCTCTACTGATCGAGACACTCTCTCTGTCTGTCTTCATCGCCATCGATCGATCTCTCCCTTACCATCGATCTCTCTCTCCCCCTCGCCATCGTCGACTTCTCAGGTATTCTCTCTCTGTTATATATATGTATATATGTGTGTGTGTGTGTGTGTGTATATTTATCTACATCTACATACATAGGTATATATATATGTGTGTGTTAGGCTCGGGTTAGCATCTCTGACTATCCCTCTCTTCTGTATCACCCCTCTTTTCTCCCTGGTTTTGGTGTATGTCTCCATTGTTCCTTCAGTTTATAATTTGTCTTGGTTATTTTGTGCTTAGTGTTTATAGCCTGCTTATAATATTGATCGATTTGGGCAAGAGTATGGGGGATATTCTTAGTTATAGACGATTTCAATCAAAATTCTGGATTAAACTAACGTTTTTAGTATTTAGGTTAATTTACTCAGAAAACACTTTGGATGAAGCATGATCTAGGAGACAGAATTTTTATGGACAAAGAAACATAGTTGTTTATTGCTATACTCACAAACTCACTTTTGAAGTCTTCATACTTTGTTTCCCTTATCAAACTGGTTATCTGCTGAAGATTCGGATGGCAAACTCACTTTCGAAGTCTTTATATTTTGTTTTCCTTTTAAGTAATGGCCATGATTTTGGAAGAAAGATTTAGTGGCCAAACCAGTTGGACTAAACCCCACTTTTTGGTCATCTCATCTGATTGGCCATTAATCAAAAGGATTGGTTTTTGTATATAAACAAAGCTTGATCCCTGCCTACTTGACGTTAGTTGCATGAATCTGCTTTGCCACTTTTTCTCTTCATTGAATCGTAAGAAAAATTTGATATCCCCTTTGCATGTATCTGATAGAGATATAAGAACTTGTCAAGGGGAATCCTTATTCTACATATTGGATGGACTCTCTGTTAATAGCTTCAATGTGCTTTCTTCGCTAGTTTGTATGTGTTCTCAGCATTTACCTTAGCCTCCATAGCGCCAGCCGCCATGCACTGAATAGTTGTCATCTGATATCTCGATTGCATGAACAGAAGATATCATGGTTGATGCTAAAAGAGTGAATTATGCTGGCTTGCCCCTATAACGTTACATTTATGGTAATAACCTAAATAGTAACTTCCAAACATTTGCCACCACGATAGGGGTTTCATCGATGTGGTAGTGATACGGAAATGGGCTCTGATCATATACTGTTCAGACACATCCGGACACAAATGTGTTCGGAATCGTTGGATGCACATGGGGTCCACAAATTATTGAGGGTTCCATGTGCATCCAACGGTTCCGGACACATCTCTGTCCGAATGTGCCTGAAAGATCTGTGTTTGTGGCATTACTCTTCAATTTTTAGGTACCTGAATTATCAATTTCCCTACAACTATACATAAACACTTGCACACACGGGGTGGACGCACCTCGCTCACATGTGAGTGTGTGTAGTTGTGTGTGGTTTTGCTTAATTATTTAGGTCATGAATGCGAATAAAATGATTTGAATATATGAATGCATACGACTGAATAGTACATGATCAAAGCCCTAAAGCCCATTTCCGTTCCTCATTTGGCGCCATTTTCTCGCCAAAGATACAGCAAAACCCTCACCCTCGCGGCTACAAAAATTAAAAGGCTTCTGTTTGGAGGTGACAACTCAGTTCCCTGTTGCATTTTCCAGAAATCTTTTTCCAAGTCTGGTGACATTTTGAGCCATACAATTCTTATGCTTTACATGCGATGTACGTATTTATGGTTGCATTTTGTCCCTGTTTTTTTATTTTAACTCGAGTCACAGATGAACCCAAGAGGATCACGCAAGATGAAATTATGGACCCGTTTCAGTGAAGATAATCTAGTAAATGGTAGAATTGTTCCAAGATTAAAATATGACCCATATTGCTGTACTCAGTTTGATTTGACCCTTTTTCACATTGTTTTCCTGGACCAAAATCAAAGCCTAATTTATACCCTTTGTCCTAGTTGGTGGTCCTTTTTTTTGTTATCATGCATATTTCTAATTGTAATAAGATTGCAGCGCTAGACATGGTAATTTGCCGGTTCCTTCATGGTGAAATTATGTTCAAAAGGGAAGAGTAACCTAACTCAAGTTCTTCCAAGGCCGTCTATTGCCAGTGGCGACGCCATGTTGAGCAGTGTGGGTTCAACTGAACTCCTATACTTCTAGTTACCTTGGTTAAACATGTACAATTTTATCCTGTACAAGTGAGTGATTTGATGATTGAACCCTCTAAATCGACCTCAACCATGGTACTTGGCTTACCTGTCAGGCTGTCACGTAAAAGACGTTATAAATAACAGAATATATATACTTCTTTACAATGGAACAGTACTTTTTGTTAACTTTTGTCAAGTAAAGCCCGACAACTAACACTTACTCCTAGTCTACACTCTGTAGCCAATCCTCTCTCCCTCCCTCTAGGTTCTAGAGTGTGGATTCCTCTTCTGTTGTTAAAAAGCAATAGTCCAAATAAAAATAGGAGTAATTATATAGGTGATGATTCCCCTCAACCTTCTCTATTGAAAAATTGGTTGAATGCTCCTGAGTCTCCATCACCTGGTGTCTTAACTACGAGACTAAGTGTATGGATCTCGTGTGAATGCGTGGTGAAGGAGGGTGTTGGGACACCACAAAGTGGTACCTCAGGATCACTGAATAATTTACTCTCTTATCGCTCTCACCCTCACAGATTTTATCTTTTCTAGTATTTCTGTGATGGCAGTGACATGAGACTTGATCTAACATGAGCCGTGAACCCAGTAGAAGGATTTTATAGCATCGCCCATGTGTATTGGCACCTCAAATCTGATGTAGTAGTAGCTGTAGCTGGTGGCATTACAATCGGATGTTTGTTTTTTGCCATGTCCCATTATGTTTTTCCCTGCTGATCATGTAGAGTTCTCTTTGACCACACAAGTTGTTAAGCTTTTTCCCACGTGTAGTACTTCACCTGTAACCAGACTAGCTGCTTCTAAAGATATGTACTGTTCAGGCGCGCAAAGCAGTAACTGTTGACAAAACGTCAAATAGTACTGCATGTGATGATATTAGGCAGTGAACTCTTTAGTGATGAAACTTTTAGTAGCTGCATTTTTACTTGTTTTGTTCACTTGGGAAGCATTACTGATATATAATAGGCAAGTTCAGTTCTATATCTCTATTGGTGGTTGCACATACCTGACATACATCATTGTCAGTTTGTCACATTTTTGTTGCCACAGAAATTAAGAGGTACCTGCTTGATCTGGTGAAGATGTCTTATGCAACAGATGCTAACAAATTCATATCACCACCTTTAATAATCCCAAATAGAAAGAATGCATTATGATTTTGTTCAGTCAGAGACCAGATAACTTATTGCCCTCATGTAGTGTAGGAGGTGTTAGAATTAACCCGGTCTTCAGTTATGTAACTGCTTTGGAGTGATAAATTTGTCATTCTGTTTTGCACTGTGATGGATTGCCTTTAACCCCTATGACTGGAACCTACAAGTAGACTGTTGTTTACTTCAGCTTAATACAGAAGAAAAGAAGGCATTGAAATGCCTTAATTTAGTGTTTCTTAGAACTAAAACTAATGTGCCTCATAATACAACTCAACCCTTGCAGTTCCTTGCCATTCTTTTCCCAAATGACACAGGAGGATTTTGTCTTAGTTTATTACATGGACAGATCTTTTATGCTTTAGTCCACTGCTGAACAGGAGGGGGCATTCACCAACCAACCGTTACTTTCGATTTTGAAGCACTGTACCTATCTTATTGATATGTTTGTCTATTTTTGAAGGATATGGATACATCAAACCCTGCTGTTTTTGTAAATGCGCAATTGCTGCAAGAGTATGTGGGACGTAAGGTTCGGGCTGTCATTCAGGTTATGCGTTCCGATGGTGGTACTGTTATTGGGAGATCTACCGATGAAAAACAGTTGGTTGTTAAAGGCTCACCACCCTTTGCTCTTACTACTTATGTCGAGGTTATTGGTATTGCTGACAGCAATCAATCCATCCGTGCTGACATATGGACCAATTTTGGTGATACATTTGGTATGATTTCTACTCTATGAAGTCCTCTTCTTGTGGGTTTTCTTCCCCGAAAGTGTGGGTTCGAGAATGCCAGTGGTACTACATATATTTGCTTTTTCCTGTTGGGCTGTGTTTGCAGTGATTGCTATCAATATGTTTTGCATTGAATGCTAGCAGTGCTTTTTGTTGCTTAGGTGACGAGCTTATCTTGAGAATACTTGTGTAGTGTTCACATGAGGCAGCTGAAGCTATTTATTCTGTTTATTGGTGAAACAGTTGGGTGTTTTAAGCCTTCTGCGTCCACATTTTGCTTGCCCAAGTTTTTTTTTTGACACTTCACGTGTGTTTTTTTTCCCTTCTTTACAAGCTGATCATTTCTTCATAGAAACTTGCTCCACCCCAGAAGAAGCCCAAGGGCCAAACTCATTTTTATTTCTTTCTGTGAGATTGTATTTTCCGTAATTTAATGTGGGGGTTGGATTAGGTAATTTGGGGATGAAAGACCGTCCAAGCTTTGATCTGAACTCCTTCTGTGTCTAGCTGAGAAAACAAAACACCTTAAGTGTCAACCGGCCGAAAGAATGCCCAGGTTGACACCCCGATGCCTAAGTAATCTCTCTTTGCAATTACACGAAACCGCATATCAAGGACGAAGAGTACTTACCTGCTATGACTCAAACCTTGCCGTGATTGGCACAAGAGCTAACCGAATCATATCTGAGCCCCGTATATCCTGCAAGACCATGCGCAATCCTCCTTATCCAATACACGGAATTTCCTATCTTCCGTGACGTCAGTCAAGCTCTGCCGAAACCAGAGCCCCATAGCTGTAGCATTCCTTCGTGGCTTGCCACGTGGCACCTACCATTATGGGGCTGAGGCTACCCCAATACTCCATTCCTTTGGTCTCGGCCCACTATGGGACCGAGCAATCCGAACTCATTTAGACACAAGATGGGTATTGGCTTAGGAGGCGTTTGAACCTCCACATTTGCATGTAGAATAATGCTACGGACTTTTCCTTGCATATATGATTATCTGAGAGGGCTGTGAGATAGGAGGGACAGCTTGCATATGATTTTCTAATTACCCGATCAATTACTGAAAACTAATCTGAAGAATCACTGACTCCTGAAATAATGTTCAGTAGTCGCTAGACTGCCGGACTGCCAGCCGGCAGTTCCATTGCTTGTGTCTATACGAGGTCACAACTCAAAAAGGCATTTTCATGGCACGACAAAACTTCTGCTTATTTATTTGGTGCTATCTAGAGATTTGTTGAAATGTTTTGAGAGAAAACGCTTGGCAATGTTTATCAACACATTTCTCATGTTTGATAACTTGCATCATGAGCTACATTTAATCTTCAACAGTGAACTTGTTAATTATTACCTGAGATCTATGGTGTTGCAATATTTTGGTTGGTTATTTTTGTTTTTTACTTTTTCTTTTTTTACACTTTTTTCCCTTCTAAGCATGGGAAAGAATTGTCAGGCATTTGATCCGGCATGAGTTTATTACAAGGATGATTATTTTGTCAAGAAAATGAAGGGCACTGATACAAACTTTCTTTTGGGTAGAGAGCTGCTTGAATGATGGGCCTTTTTTTATTGACAGGCCTCTCCATTACATTTGTGGGTATTTTTTGATGGAGTACTTTGATTGATTTATATTCGTTTTCCACTTTCATAACAAAGTTGTATTGATCTTATTGAGCTTTTAATTTTCGAGTCTGCAGGAATTTTCGTAATTTTGCTTATAATGGACTTTCGTTTCTCCCCCCTTTTTTTGTTTGCAGAGATGTCCAACTACAATCAGCTTTGCCTACTTGCAAATGGCGAACATAAACACTTGTTCATCTAAGGAAGTTCAACTAGCATTCCATAGCTTGTGTTCTGCTAGGAAGTGAGAAACATACATAATCATGAACCAAGTCAACCACCTAGTTTTTGGTATGATGTTAGGAAGGTTGGGTGGTGTTTCTGCATCACCCTTATTTTGTTTAATGCAATCATACTTTTATGGTATTTTTTTCTGGTTGATGAATATGTTGTGTTCGGAGAGTTAATGCAGCAGAATCCAGTTTAAATTAACTTAATCTTGCTTTGGTCCTCTATGTTTTGATTCTGTTGAATTTGCTCATTTTTCATTATAACTTTAGTCTGAGTTTGGATGAAAAATCATTTTAGAATGACTATAAATTGTTGACAAAATCATTGGTAGATTATGATTGGCGATTTTAGACGGATTTTTCTTTTCTTTTTTTCTCCTGATTCTCTCATCTTCTCTCCCTATAAATACTGAATGTATTTTGAAAGAAATATAGAGTTAACAAGGCAAAGAGATAGCGTGAGGATTGAGAGATTGTAATTTCTAAATAAAATTTCGTTGCCCCCTGAACGTATCTGATTTCAAAAAAGTCTTGTAAATCCTTGTGTTCTTGAGTTCTTCCCATCATACGTCCAAGTTAAGAAGAGCAAATAAGTGGTTGGCATTGAGAGCCTTTTTGCCCCATCATTGAGAGAGGGGTTTTTTCAAGGATGGAGAGTGAGATGAATAGTTGGGAGCAGATGGCTAATGTCATAAATTGGCAACTTTCATGATATTTGAAGCTCTTAGAAGTTGGTGAAAGTATAGAGGAGGTTGAGGCGGCGGTTCGTGGTGCCGATGGGGTACTTGACTCACCCATTATTCAAGATGCTATTAGAGAAGGCGTACAATGAGTTTGGGTTTGATCAGAGGGATGGGCTGGTGATGCCTTGCAGTCTTAACGCTTTCCAAGAGGTGTTGAGTGCTGTCGAATGCTGTCATGGCAAGTTTGATTTTGGGAAATTAGTCGAAGAATTTATTTAGAGTCTTAATGCTTTGGTGAATCTTGGTTGCTCGAGATTTTTGTATCACATCCAGGAAGGAAAACAGAACTTCCATTTTCAAGTTTCCAGCACAGATTTAGCTTTGGCCTCAGTGGAGGGAGGAAAAAAAAAGGAAAACTTGTATTGCACATAATAGTTAAGTCCCACCAAATTGAATGGCATGTTGTGATCAAATCTCTCTCTCTTTCTCTCTCTCTCTCTCTCTCTCCAGCGATGTTGTATTGAGTCTATTGACAGTAATAGTGGTAAAATATGACACTGCAGAAAATACTCACTCAACCAACATTGCAGATGCTGAAGAAGAGTCTGGAAAGATTCAGAACGTCCTAGTCAAGTTGGGAGAATTTCGGAAAGGTCCGAAAGGTTGTTGATGGAGCTAGAAATAGATAGATGCAGCTAGAGAATTTTGAAAATGTCCAGAATGTTGGGAAATATACTGGAAGAAGCTTGAGGATTCAAGAAGATCCTAAAAGGTTATGGGGCATTTTAGAGTTGTAGGACAATTTTTTCTTGAGCTAGATTTGTGTAGAATATTCTAGGACATGGTAGAATGTGTGAGTCTCTAAATGATTCTACGGAGTTCCTTGAAGTTTATAAACAAATAGAAGGGCTCATTTGTGAGGCAATTGGAAAGAACTATTCAAGGGTGGATAGTTAGAATGAGACATCCAAGAGAGCTTGAGAAGTCAAGTGTGAGGCAAGGATACTTGTGAGAACCTTGTATTGCTTGTATATATTGATTCTTTTACGGTGAATAGCTTTCTTACGTAGGTTTTTTTTAATCTTTGAGTAAGTGAGTGTGTCTCATGGTGGGACAGCTTGGTGGGAAGGTTGACTTGGGCATTTTGGGAGTCATTTGTCTAAGTGATGCACGATGTACAATTGGTGACAATCTTGAGCCATGATAGTTGGTATAGAGCAAGAATCATGACAAGCATACATGACTATTTTCGAAGATGAATTTGGCAAGAACGATGGAGGCGTTGTCATCAAAGCAAAGAAGTCGTCCACCAAAGATGCACTAGCAGCAATAGAGGCATGACTTGAGAGGATAAAGGGACTTGTGGTGAAAAGGCTTGACAATCTAGAAGAGGCGTTGGTTTGCCCAAACAAGATCAAGAGTTGAGTTGCAGATTTCTACTCATACTTTGCCAATCTAATCTTTCAAGTAGAAGAGCTTGAGGAGAAGGTAGGGACCTTTAAGGAGCAATTAGTGGCTTCGAGGAGTAGCTACAAGTAGACTGACCGGGCGGCAAAAGTGTTTGTCGTTAGGGGTGCCGGCCTAGAGTCAGTGGTTTAATTTCATAAAACGGGACTTCCCTCTAAATATGTAAAAACAAGTATATTGGAAAGTCCGGAGTATCGATCCACAGGGAAAAAGACCGTTGGATTTAAAGATTTCGCAAATCGGTTTTTTCGACGTTTCGGACGTCAACCACAAATCTGTTTGGTGATTGGTTAACAATGATATTAACTAAGTGGGGGATTAAAACTAGATTAAGGAGTGGGGTTAAGTCCTAAAGTTTGGTCTATTCAATTCTTCCATCGGTCTATCTCTTCTCCTTATAACTCAATCTAGCCCTCGGTCTCGGGTTTTAGATCGGAAAATACTTCGATGAAAATCAGGATTTTAATTCATAAAATAGTTTGATGGATTCTTTCAAGTTCAAGAAAATGGGATTAAAAGATGAAGGACATCGATCCAAGTATTAGATATACCAACTCTAATGATGGCTATAACTAAGCAAGGACTTAACTCTTCATTTTTTGGTTCAATAGGAAGAACTTAGAAAGATCCATCAATGGCATTAATACATATGGAGAAGATATAGACCAACATGGTTTTGAAATAAACTTCACATTTAGACTTAACCCTCACTAATTTAGCTACTCATATTAACCATAAACATGATATAAGTAAGAGAAAACATGATGAAACAAACTTATCTAAGGAAAATAAGAAGGATCTAATCAAAACTACAAGAAAACTCTAAGAACATCAGATTTTTAAGGTAAGAAAAGCAATGCTAATGGAGGGAATATAAGTAAAATTTACTAAAACTTTAGTGCTTCCAAGAGAATACAAGGATTCATAAGGGGAAGAACACTAAAGGATAAAACACTTGCTCAAAACTTGAAGAACAATGAAGAACAATGTATTCTACAGCAAAAAGGAGGCAAAAAGCTCTCAAAACTCTAAAAATCTGATATATGGCTGAGTGTGTTATGATGTTGTGTTGTGTGTGACCCCTTTAGCCAAAGAAACAACCTAAAAATAAAATATCCTACAAAACCTAGGTGAAAAGACTATTCTACCCTCCACAATGGCAATTTAAGAAGCTTCTTATTCAGTGATTTTGCCCAAAATTCGAGTAAAAGTCGGCCCCACAGAATCAGACGTAACAGGTTCTCTATCGATAGGAACATCTCTCTATCGATAGAGAAGTCCTCTGGTTTTTAATTGATTCAACCTCCTATCGATAGGAGTGATCCTCTATCGATAGGGAAGTCTTCTGGTCTTCTTTGATTTAGCCTCCTATCGATAGGAAGGAACCTCTATCGATAGGGGGCTCTTTTTCCTGGTTCTTTGCTAGGCTCTATCGATAGGGATAAACCTCTATCGATAGAGAGGCTTCAGACTTCAATTCTTTGGTTCTTCCTCGTCTCTTTGATCCGGGCTCACTTTCACTCCTCCCGAGCCTTCAATTGGTCCTCCATTAATATCACCAATGATTCCGAGGCCTTAAGTCATGGAAGAACCTTTTGGGCATTCATTTAGCGCTCGCAAACCTAAAAGGGTAGAAAGACAACTACGCGTGCAATATTAACTAAATAAAAACATTTGCCTACGCATAATTGCCAAAATGAGTATGTTGAGCCACGTTATTATGCAATATCATGCGCTCATCATAGACCCTAGAGAAGAGGTTGGCTGAGATGGAATTAGAGTTGCAATTGTACAAGAAAGCCAGTGTTGCATCAAGAGACGTTGGGGCGAGCATGTCTAAGAAGAAGGTTTGTGCACCAGAACTTAAGTGTTACGATGGTGCAAGGGATACCCGAGTGATAGACAACTTCATTTGGAGTAGGGAGAGATATTTTGACAATCTCCATATTAAATATGAGGAGGATACGACATGCCGACAAGGAGAATAGATTGTGCAAGACCAAGAACTGGGAAGAGTTCAAGAGAGAGTTGAAAAAACACTTTTATCCTGAGAAAGTGGAGCTCTTGACATTTCACAAGCTCCTCAAGTTGAGACATGAGGGCTCGTTGAGAGATTACGTAAAGAAGTACTCAGCTCTATTGCTGGAGATACCTGACATGGGTGAGCGTGAAACACTATTCAGGTTCATGGATGGTTTGCAACCATGGGTGGCACGAGAATTGCAAAGTAAGGGGGACAAAGATATGGCGACTGCTCTAGCTGAAGAAGAGAAGTTTGAGGACTTCAAGGTGCCGATTAAACCCAAGGTATGAAGAGATAGCCACACTGAGGGTTGGGGAAACTGACCCAAAGGAAAGACTAGTAGTGTTAAGATGTCACTACAATAACCGATGATGAGCGGAGTGATAAGGAGTTCCGCAAAAGTAAGAATGACCGCAACAAAGGACGTCTTATAATGCTACTATAAAAGAAATAAAAAAATAATATGATTTTAAATAAAAAAGAAATGACGAGTCATTTTGGACCTCTCAAAAAGTATTTCATATTTTGTTTATATGTAAGCCGAGTCATATTTAATAGATCTCACTTTCTCAATCTCTTTAAACAAAACATTTAATATCATAAAAAAATATTGATATTTACAAAATATAAATAAATAAATAAAAATAAAAGAGATGGAGTATTGATTATCAAAGGAATGGAAATAGGACAAACGGCTGTCTTGGTCGGTTAAAGTAATCACATTATTGCTCTACGTATATGAATTTTATATTACTACTATTGAACCAACATGTAATCTAATTAACTTACTTCATATAATCGTGTTTGATAATCTTACCATTATTTTTTAGTGTTAATTTATCATCTTATCCATTTTTAAGTCAGAATTGATTTGTTAAGTTTGAAATCGTAGTAAGAATTTAGGCTTCAAATATGGAATTAGTTATGGTAATTATTTTTCACTGAATATCTCAATATTAGATGGATCTTCTATTAACAGAATGACTCTTTGATATTTCACTGAAAATCTCAATATTGACCGGATATTCTATCATCGGAACGACACTCTGAGATTGTTAAGTTTTGAGGCTACCTATTTATCTACAATATTGAGATTAACTCACCAAAATCGTAGTGATTCACGGAATTATTGATCATATCTTCGAATTTTTTGCACGAAATTACATAAATATTCAATTTCTGTATTAGTAATCATGTCGCACATAGACACACCACTTTTATGTTCTTGTTCACCGGAGAACGAGTGTAATCGAGTGTTGTGAGTTAGGAGAAAAATTTTATCGTCAAAGGTAAATAGTTTTTTCCAAAGATTGTTCGGTTACACGGTGAGTGAAAAATTTACCATGCTCTGAAAATTTACCATGACATACAGTTGTCGTTCTTTACCTATAAATTTACCATGATATTTATAAATTTCCCTTAATGTTTGTTTTAAGTACGCGAAATGTACCTTCTAAATTTACTATCGCAAAATACAAAAATTTATCATGTTCTGAAATTTCACCATGACCTGCATATGTCGTTATTCACTTGCAATTTATCATGATCTTAGCAACACTAAAGAAATTGAAATGAAATGCTTTAATTGCCTCCCTTTTTTCTAGGAATTTAATGGTGAAATTAGTTAATTTCAAATTAAGAGTAAATTGTGTAATTTTAAATAAATATGACCAAAACATAATATTTAAAAAAATATAAAATAAAAAAATAACAAACACTTATAAATGTAACTAAAAAATAAATACCCCATAAAAAAATTACACACAAATGCACGAAACTTAGGAGGTGTTTGGAAGCCTACTTTTGTTTTTGACTTTTTGACTTTTTAACTTTTTAGATTATGGCCAGAATGAGTTTTGAATTTGGGAGTAGTGTTTGGGAGAAATGTTCAGAATGCATTTTGCAAAAGAAGTAGAATGCAAAATAGGAATGAAAATGCAAAAATGAGGTCTAAACCTCTTTTTTAGTTTTTGCTCCTAAAGTCAAAAATGGAGAATGAGTTTTGCATAACTCATTCTGGGAACTGGCTCCCAAACAACCAAAATCCAAAAATGAGAATGAAAAAATGCAAAAAATAGGCTCCCAAACAACCCCTTATTCTTTTTATCAGTTTATATGATAGTTTAGGAGCACGAATGTTCATTTTTATAATTGACAGGAGTACCTTTAGAAATTAGTGAAAGCAGAAGAGGTTTACTTTTATCCTTCTTCGAGCAAAGAATTATACTTTGAGTCTCCATTTTAGAGAAGAGCATCTGCTTTACTTTCTAACAGCATCCACGTGTTAAGTTCCTTAAATGTCCATCTTCTCTAATTTAAAGAGCAAGTCTTTCTAATAATTCTTACATTAGTTTCTCTATCACTTCTTTCTATTTTTCAAAATTAACATTTACTCTCTAACTTTAGAGAGGAACGGTTGACTCTCAAAATTTTATTTTTATTATTTTTTAATTTTTTTCTTCCTTATTTGTTTATAATATTTAAATTAAATATAAGGGGAAAATAATATTTTAATAAAATAGGGAGCATTCACACTAGTTTCTCTATTTTTGGACCAATTTAGGAAGAAATTCTCACTTTTCTATTTTAGAGAGCCATATTTTTTAATGTTTCTTGCATCAAATTCTCTAAATAGTGCAAATAATGACCAATTCTAATTTTATATTTACTAAATAAAGAGACTACAGTGACTCTTTATATTGACTCTACAAATATAAAGAGTCACTATAACATTCAAAAAATAGGGAGGACATAAAAGGGAGACCGATATAGAATATATATCTAAGAAAATTACTCTTCAAAATAGAGAAGGAGGAATTTAAAGGAGACTGGTATGAATGCTCTAAAGTAGAGAAGAGTATCCTAAAATAGCGGGTTGGTTTTTTTTTTTTTTGTGCGGAGATTATCAGATGAAAAGCAAGTTGCTTGAACCGGTAACCGTATAACATTAAACCGGAGTTCTTATCGCCCTCTACATAAGGACACAACAGTTCTAGGGTTTGCATATTTTACCTTCCACAAGTTCGACGGCAAAAATATACCCCTCCCCAGGTTATCTCTCTCTCTCTCTCTCTCTCTCTCTCTCTCTCTCTCCATTTGTAATGTATGTTGTATCTGCAGATGTTTTGATATATATCGTACTTAAAGCCTAAATGTCGTCTGAGCTTTCTTGTCTTCCTCTTTCCTTATCTTTATGTCCGCTTTTTCGTTCGGTGTGCAGTGTGAGAGATTTGTATTTCAGGATTTGTATACAAACCACAGGTTTAATAGTGGAACGATGCAGGAGAAGATAGCAATTTTAGCTTAATTTGATTCCTATTATTTCCTAGTATCGTTTTCAGGAAGAATTTCTGTATTTGGTATCAGTGAATCTCTGACTTATTCACATCGGTCAACTAAGCTACCCAAGTTTTATTAACATAGTCTAAAGTCTGCCAATAGATTTTACACATTTTAGGGTGGACCACCCCAAACTGTCACATGTATCAAAGCCAGTTCTTGGATTGCGGCACGTAGGCTGGGTTAAAAGTTTCTGGCCGAGTTAATTTTATTGTCTCATCAGTCCATTCATATACCTCCATGTTCTACAGGGCTGCAAGTGAAGGCAAGTGTTAGACTTCTCGAATCTGGAGGCTTTCCTCCCATTACCAATTGACTTTAAATTGGACTCCTCCAAAAAATCTCGCCCCATTGGGTTTAGGAATCCTTCAAGAAATCTCAGTGTCAAAGTATATGAACAATCTAAAATCGTTCAACCCTTAATTTTTTCATAAGCTCAATTTGAAGAGAGAGACCAAAATACTTCTTGGTTATAGTTTATTGTATTCCATATTTTGTATTGATTTCGCGCAATATGTTTACTGTTTAAGATAGGTGTTTGGGTGTCTTGGTTTGTGTTGGTGGATCTGAGAGTTGAACCACTGAGCCTTAACAATGATGCAAATGAGGAAAAGATTCAATACATTCACTAAATGCTCAATCAACTTGCTTCTTTGTTGTCATAGGCTTGTAGTTACTCAGTTGTATTCATAGATATGCATATTTGTTATATGCTTGTAGCTAGTCAGGTGGTGTATTCATAAGTACATAAACGTTGCCTTCCCCTTATTTTCGAGTGATTTTTCTTGTAGAGTGAGTAACGGAAACTTCTTAGCTTATGTTTTCTTATTATGGATGATTAATGTTGCATTTTTGGAGGGCACTGTCAGGTTTTGATTTCTTTTGTACATCTGGAAGTGCCCCACCTTGAAGTAGAATTAACTGAGTTAACTCCAACTATCTTCATTTTGAAACCAATACGAGCATGAAGGTACCTTGAAACAAAAAGAAGGAACTCTATCTTTAGTCTATCGCTATAGTACGAGGGTTGTTCTATTGACCGATCCCTGACTAACTTAGCGCATGTCGCTCGGGGCATACAAACCTCTCGTTACCTCCAAATGGAATGCTTATTCGGAAATGTAAAAGCCTTCGTTTGAAGATGGATTAGAAAACCATAGTGCTCCTATCTGGCTACTTAGAACCTCTCCAATGGCAAAATATATTATGTTTTACTTCAATTTTTATGTTGTGGGGCTCATTACACTCTTGCTGATGGATATTTAAATCCTTTGAGAGAAGTCCTCGCAACGTTTTACAAAATTAAAGATGTTCAGAGCCACCACGGCGAAGTGGTAGGAGGATAGTTGACAATTGGCATCTGAAAAGAGGTTGTTTTGAGGTGAGTGCTCACGAATAGTTTAGAAGATCACGGGAAGAAAATAAGCATCTGATAATATCCTTATGCGTTGCCTTGGTCGGCATCTAATGTTTGAACTTTGACCTCTCACAACGGTTGGATTTATAATTCTATATTATCAAGAACGGCTTATCTTAGCAAATTTGTTCCAAAAAAGTAAATTATCGATCCAAAGCGTTCCCCTTTGGTTTTCCAAAAAATAAATTTTAAGGGTAAACATCTTGAGATAGTGCAATTTCGGCAAGGAAATATTTCGAAAGGAACTTGTTCATTATACTCCTAGGAATGTGTTTTCTTAATATGGATACTCGCAACATGGTAATGTGTTTTGTGTTTATTAAGATTAACTTCTGCATTTGTTATTTGTAAATTGTAAAAACTTACTCTAGCGTACCACAATTTAGGCATGTGGCGTTCCCCTTTCCTGGCTCTATTCCTCCAACCTTTGCGTTCCTCGTTCTTGGTGACATAGGGTTGGATCTTATGCTCGTAATTGTGTGGATTTTAACAACTTCTATGAATGTTGCTTGAATGATGAAGATTCTGCTGTTGGGACCCAGTGAAATAAATGCTGGGTTTCAAGTAGTCCTGTCTGTTTTAGAATTTGTTTTGTTAGCAAAAATCCCATTCTCGATTGGCAAAACGTGATTTTTAGCAAAAAACCCTCTTTATGGAACAAGATGAATCTGAATCAATTTATTCTGCTATCAACAACCTGTTAGAAGTGTACTTCTTTTAAAATTAACCCTCTTTATGGCACAATGTGAAGCTAAATTAAGCGATTCTGCTGTCAACAACCCATTATAAGTGCCTTTAGGGTTGGTCATTGGCCTTTATATACTCAACTCCTATGCATTAACTTACTGCAGGAAGGATACCATTGGTACATTTGTTTTTGGAATCAAATGGGACTATTTCTTCCCGGCCAAGCCAAACCATTTAGTTCGTGTCTGGATCCACATTGTCTTGTTTTTTGTGCTTTGCTGTTCCTTCGATTATCTTTCTCCATGTCTTTGCAATTTTCACCTCGTGTAGTTCATTACCTCATTCCTTGTTTGTTTTTGTTTTCCTTTTCTTTCTTTGTACTGTATTGTTGATAGATAGTTAAACAGTAAAAGGTGGTGGTTAATTTTCTGGCATCAATTGCTGTTCCAATTGCGGAAACTCATTGCTTCATTGAATTTTGCACCTGTTAAGCATCACCATCCTCTTGATTATCATTCAGAACTCTCTCTTGCTTGTTTCTATGAATCTATTAGTATTGCTACTGTGTTTTGATCCCTCTACTGCAAATAATTCACATTGCAACTCCTTGGAGCCATATCTCATGGCACAGATTCTTTCAAGATTCTTACTCTGGGCCTCCTTTTTCCCTTTCATTTTTCTCCACCCGCCCATACTACTCTTCCTTGTGTGAATACTTCTGGCTTCTGTGCTTCCATCACAGTTGCTGTGCAAGTTCACTTATTAGATTCATAAAATGCCGAGGAGAAAAGCAATTGCCGTAATAGCTAAATCAGTTGAACCTGAGAAGCCAACTGAAGTTGAAAAGCCTGTGGAGGCAGAGGAGAGAGTGGAGCTTGATGAAGACAATGATCCTGAGGAGACAGTGGAGGAGGAAGAGGAAGAGGAGGAGGAGGAGGAGGTTGAGTATGAAGAAGTAGAGGAAGACGAGGAAGAAGAAGAAGAAGAGGAAGAGGTTGAAGAGGAGGTGGAGGAAGAGGAAGGGGAAGAAGAAGAAACGGAGGAAGACGAAGAAGAAGAAGGGGTACAGGGTACTGAAACCCAGGGGGCTCATGTGAAAAAGGGCCCAGATGGTGATGTGATTATGAAACCTTCTGAGGCAGAGGAGGAAGTGCAAAAAAAACACGCCGAGCTTCTTTCACTGCCCGCTCATGGGTCAGAAGTATACTTGGGTGGCATTCCTCAAGATGCTTCTGAAGAGGATCTGAGGAGCTTCTGTGAATCTGTCGGTGAAGTTGCAGAGGTACGATATGTCTTTATTATGTATGGATATGTGCCTTTCTATGAACTCTCAAAAACACATTATTAAATATGCCTCCAACAGGTCAGAATAATGAAGAGTAAGGACTCGAGTGAAAACAAGGGTTATGCCTTTGTCACCTACCGAACCAAGGAATTGGCTTCGATGGCCATTAAGGAGCTTAACAATACTGAACTAAAGGTAAAGCAAGCAGACATTCTTGAAAATGGTCATTCTCATTATCCCAATCACACAATCTTCATCTTCTTTTTAGGAGGTTTTTTGGTACTGTCAATGCTGTAGTGCTAACCCTTCATCAAATCTTCATTCTTCAGGGTAAAAGGATCAAGTGTTCAACATCTCAAGCAAAGCATAAGTTGTTCATTGGTAATGTTCCGAGAAACTGGGGAGAGGAAGACATGAAGAAGGTGGTAACTGAAGTAGGACCTGGAGTTGTTGCTGTCGAACTGCTGAAGGTTTGAGTTCTCCAGTTTTCTTAAGTTATTGTTATTCTTTGTACCTTGTTTTAAAATAATGTGGTGTTAATTTTTTGGCACTAAATTACAACTACTATCCATCTCCTCCTGTACTGTACTCCCATATACTCTTTCTTTTCACTTACCTTGATGCTCATTTCACAATCTTATTTACTGTTGTAGGACCCACAAAACTCCAGCCGCAACCGTGGATTTGCATTCATCGAGTACTACAACCATCCTTGTGCGGAGTATTCAAGACAAAATATGTCAAAACCGGAATTTAAGCTTGATGATAATGCACCAACTGTAAGTTGGGCTGACCCCAAAAATGCAGAGTCTTCAGCTTCTTCACAGGTGTTTTGCATTAACTTTCATCCTTTTTCTTTCCTTTGTAGTAAATTCAGTGTTTGCATGCATAGCAATACATTCAATCTGATGGCCTATTTCTCAAGTGCGAATGGTGAGTTCTTTATAGAACGCTATGTTCTATATGGCTTTCTTTTGCTGCCAAGCACTTGTATTCTGTATCAGATGCTGATGCTCCTTTACTGGCTATAATGCAATACGTTTCTGTTTGGAGCTATACCATCAAAGTTTCAAAGCTTGGTTCTCTGGGAAGAAATTACTAGCATTGGTTGTTATCCTCATTCAATATTGTGCTTAAATCGATCAGACAGCCTGCAATCTTGATCAAATTGGATCGTGTGATGGTGCAATGCTTGCCAGAAGAAACAACTGAGATCAGTTATTGAAGAGAAAACTGAAGAAAGAAACCACCAACAAACGATTAGAAACTAAACCCAGAGCTTTCATAATTTGTATAGCTTCTCACTGACCCTACATGGAGTCAGCTTGCCAAGTTAATTTAATAAATCTAAGGAAAAAATCGTGATAATGATGTACGTGAGAGTTTCCCTTCATACGGCTCAAAACCCGAGCCCGTATTCCCCCTAGGGAAAGATCTCCGTCAGTGCAGAAGCGACTTAAAGATTCTCTGCTAAATGTTACAGAATCAAATAACGATAACCTTGCTTAATTCGTCCATTGCAGCAATTTGAGCTATGTTTTCCCGTTTACACACTCGTAAGCAAAAGTCTATCAAGTTTTTAACGTGCCAACACTCTTAATGGGACGTTAACAATTTCTCGTCCATCTGGACAGAGTTTGTGACGGTGACGAGGTGTTTTGCAAAATGGTCAAAACAGGACGGAGATTTTTACCCTCTATCCAGTATCCTGTATTCATATTACAGCGAATTAAGAGTGTTAATTTGCTTAGAGCTCCAAAATTAAAATGTTCGTAATTTATCAAATACCTTATCCAAGGGGATTGGAATCATAAACTCATTTTTTCTGTTTAACATACAGGTTAAAGCAGTGTATGTGAAGAATTTGCCCAAGAACGTTACCCAGGATCAGCTAAGAGAGTTGTTTGAACATCATGGAAAAATCACAAAAGTTGTTCTACCTTCTGCTAAAGTAGGACATGAGAAGAGCAGATTTGGTTTTGTTCACTTCGTGGAACGGTCAAGTGCAATGAAAGCTCTAAAGAACACGGAGAAATATGAGATAGATGGTAACCCATTTCGTTTTCTATGTAATGTCTAATAAATAGTCTTAACAAATGTAACAAATTCACAGAGTTTGAATCTTCGCATTAACAATTGTCAAAATGGACATTGGGCTGGAAGCTCAGTATGAACTTGCATTACCTTAAGCCATGATCCATTTAGATTATTTTATTTTTTTATCTCGTTTGACAGGTCAAGTTTTGGAGTGCTCTCTTGCTAAGCCACCTGCGGATCAAAAGCCATCCGGAGGGTCAAATTCACAGAAGCCTGCCCTGCTCCCAACCTACCCACCTCGTCTTGGTTATGGTTTGGCTGGGGGCGCATATGGTGCTCTAGGTTCTGGATATGGCAGTGCAGGTTTTGGACAGGTTAGATGCCCTGTTTTATGTAGAAGTATGTATTGATATGTTATATTGTTTTCCATATGCACCCTCCCGTCGCTACAATTAGCATGGAGTTCTAAGAAGCACAGATATGGATACGGACAGAGACACGGCACACATGCAGACACCCCAATTTTCCATAATTTGGACACTGACACGTTGGGGATATGCTGAGTAAAATGTTGATATATTTTTATAGAAGGATATATAAAAATCTTTTTTTTTAAATAACACCGTTAATTTAAAGTTTATTTAGCTCAGCACAAATGCAATAATATTATAATTGGACATGGTCATGTGCGTGTTTGAAACGGTCACAGGCCGGCCAGACTTGTCCCAGAGTCTGGGACACAGGTACGTGAGCCTCAGATGTGTATCAGAGCTTCTTAGACAGGGATCAGCATGGAGTGATGCAGTCTTTTTGTCTTTGAATAAATTTAGTGCACTATAGTTGGCTTTATTCTGATTATGCTTGATTTACTTCCGCATTATCCATCCTGCACTTATCTCCGGTCATGTGAAATTGCTAACAAAATAAACGATGTCAATATGTTCCAGTTATAACTTTTAATAGCTCAACTTGAACAGCTTTTTTTGTTGTGGTTCTCAACTTCTATGCGGCATAATGAACATATAGGCTATACTCTAGAAATGACCTCCTTCCCCTCTTTATGTAAATATCTCTGTGTACGTGTGCGTGCGTGTGTGAGATCCTTTTGCAACTAGTGTTTCTAGCTTTATCTCTTCAGCTTTCCATGCTGATATGGATACCATTGTTTTGCAGCCATTGATGTATGGAAGGGGGGGACCGAATCCTGGCGTGGCAATGATGCCGATGCTTTTGCCTGATGGAAGGATTGGATATGTCTTGTGAGTTCTAATCATTTTAACTCATGCCTATGAGGATCCCCATACTTGTTCTTTACAGTTCTGCTCTTTAAGAATGTACACGAATCATTAGCATCCATAACTACATTGCGTCAAGGTAGAATTCTAAGTTGATAATCTCCTTTGGCACTTGCACCCTCGGATTCTGCGCATATGTACTTTAGGAATTAATGGAGAGGAACGCCAAGGTTAAATTTCTATTGTTGTGGTATATGACTTGAGTTGTACATCACCAAGAATTCTATTTTTCTTCTTTCCTTGCCTGTCAAACCGAGTTGAAGAGTTTTTGGTTGAAGGTTGCGTTTGGACTTTGGACCCCTTCATACTCTGAGAATTAGACCTTGAATCTGTTGCTCAGAACTCCTATTTTGAGCACTTTAGGTTCTTTAGATTGGACCTATCAGTTTTGAACGCTTGTGGATCTTTGGTAATACCCTACTACTGCCTTATAAAAGTTGAGCTACCTTAGCATCGTCACTACTAGTCAGTAATGTAATGTGGTTAGAGTATGTATTCATCTCAAGTATGGCGAAGTGATAAAGATTACCTCTGTTACTGTAGGCAACAGCCAGGAGCACAGCAACATACACCACCACCACAGCAGAGAAGTGGTGGCAGGAGTGGTAGCAGAGGAGGAAGCTCAAGTGGTGGAAGACGTGGCAGTGACAATGGACGTGGGGGTAGCCGGTATAACCCATACTAATCTACTCTTATTTATTGTGGATGGCATTACCACAACAAAGATAAGATGGAGGTGGTAATTTGCTTCAGGTTGTAAGAGCTGTGTTTGTCTACAGCTTAAGAAGACGGATGTCGTTTTAATTGTCTTGAATTTGTCGTCGCTTTTCAAAATCTTTGTTTGTAACTAGGTGTAGGCATACATCATCAAACAGTCCCTTTACTGGATACATATTAAGATGCATGCTATTGAGTGGGCGTGGTATTTGGGAAATTGCATGTGATTGTATGAGATTGCTAATGTGTTGATTCGAAAGTATATTGCTCTATTCTCTCCATGGAGAAACTTGATTAATATTTGAAGGAGGAAAACACTGCTATGGTGTAGATGAACTGATGTATGGTTTTACCTGGGCTAAACTTTTGGGTAATTGAGACAAAACTGGGAAGGGAAATATGTTTTATCAGAATGGAATGGAAACAAAGAATGAGTTGATCATTCTCGATCTGTAGTTTGGTTGCAGATGTCCATTAAGGCAGTGTTTGGATTGTTGTGATGGTATCGGGAAGCAATTTTGAACCTGTTTGATAACCCTCTTTAATCCTCTTAGCTAGGGGTGATACCGGTCCGGTTTGGTCCGATTTGGCCGAAAAACTTGGATCAAAGGTTTGAAGGTTTTCAAATTGAAACTGAACCGAAGTGGTTTGGTTTGGTCTGAGGTTTTGGTGTAATTGGACTTAGGCCAAAAATGAAAAAAATTGTAAATAATTAATAGGTTCATGTCAAGTAAACTCAGTCCAAATTAAATTTTATTAAAAAATTATTGAAAGCAAAGAAGTGGATGGCTTGAAAGGCCAAGGGTGAGTGATATTGTGAGGAGTAGAGCACTAAGAATGAGAAGTGGATGCAGCGGGAGACGGAGAGTAAATGAAAAGTAAAAGTGAGGGAAACGATTAGGTTTTTTTTACATATACACGATTACATGCAGTGTATTACTGTACTTATATTTTTAAATTTTTAGTTTTTTTTACATATACCGGTTCGATCCGGTTTGGTTTGGGTTAGAAGGGTTTAAAATCGAGAACCAAACCGAAATTTCTCTAAATTTTCAAACTGGACCAGATCGGAATGAATGAACTGAAAAATCAATCCACATCGTTGGTTTGGTTCGGTTTGTCGATTTGGTTTAGTTTTTTGGTTTACACTTTCACCCCTATTCTTAGCTCATGTGATTGGATTGCTAATACCATGAGACACTCACTCCTTTTCGCAAAACAGTGAACTATTAATTGTAGTCCGGTACAAATAAATATAAAACACTAGTTTTAATAATTCATGGGTATCATGAATTTTATTATAATTTATCCATTTTACATAGTCCAAGCTATGAAGAAATTTAAGAAAGGGGGCATTTGTTTGTCTTTTGTGCTCTGTTTGGTAGAGGTCATAGAGACAATCAAGTGCTGTCATGTTGTTATTTGGATATGTCATATAATAGATTTGTTTATTTTCTTGCATCATATGCGGGAAATTGTTGTATTATTTTACTGCATCATATTGTTTTGAAACTTATTGTATTTGTTTGCAAGAAGATAAAATTATCTTATTCTTTTTTCGAGACTTATCTTATCCTCGTCTATATATATATTTTATTTATACATTATTATTAGTTACAAGAATATTTTTGTTAACTACAAAAACACTTTATCATCTCATTTGTTTTAAAAATACTCAAATATCTCTAATTATTTATTCTTTTATATTAAATTTCTCATTCTATCATATTCTCTCTTTATATTTCTCACATCTCGTCTAAATTTTTCACCCTTAACCAATGGGTTGGTCAAGAGGGTTGAGAGTTTGGGTGTCAATTTAGTTGTAATTTTTCCCCCTGTTGAGATGTTTTCATGTTTGTGGTCTTTTTAATGTTTCTAATTCATCTTCAAAGATTAAATAATTATTTTTCGTCACCGATAAAAAAAAGGAAAAATGTAGAAACACACATGTTTTGAATATATCCGAACACAAATGTGTACGAAGCCGTTGGATGCACATGAATGATACAAATTACTGAAAGTTTCACATGCATCTAATAGTTTCGAACACATTTTTACATATAAATGTATCAAAAACACGTGTGTTTCTAGCATTACTCGGACTGTTAAACTCATAATGAAATGAGCGGTCAGTTGGAATGGTGAATGGTGATTGGGGATGCTGTCAATCTAGAGAAGCAAATGTTTGCATTGAGGCATTGCAATTTTTATCACCTGAGAAAGTTTCTGAAAATGTTCGTTTTAACTTGTTTGGGAGATTTTTTCCCAAACAAATTTCTGGAACAAATTTTTTAAACATTTTTACTTTTTTCTTAGACAACTTTATCTCTCTATAAAAAGTGTCTCTAAGACACTTTTTTCCCAGACAAGTTTCTGAAACACTTAAATAAAACAACGTCTCAGATTTTTGTTTCTAAAAATTATTTCAGAAACACTCAAAACGAACACACAACGTCAAATATACTTTATCATCTCTACAAATTCCAAATATTAATGTCACCAAAATCAAATAACACATTGAAACCCCCCTCAAATTTCATTACACCACAAATAATAATAAATAGTCATTTTGCAGAATTCTACAAGTAGAATGAATTAAAGAAACCAATATCCAAAATTACAAGCATCATAAGGGGGATCTCCAAAACACACTAACCCACTTTTCACATCAAATTTTCCAGTTCTATCTCCAAAACCAAAGAAAACAAAAACAGAAGACAGACAGTAAGAGAGAATCATCAGCAACAAATGGGGCAATGAATCAACCCATTCTCATTACACTCCCCACACTTGACTGTCTTCCTCCCATCCTCACCCACCACCTTACAACTCCCACTGCACTCCAAACACATCACAAACCGAATCCCGGCGCACCCCTCACAGGCGGCAGCCACCGTCGGAATCCCGTCAAGCAAAACACCCAATTTGCCCTCCTCCTCCAACTTCACCACCTGATCAGCTCCCCCTATCAACCTCCCTTTCACAAACACAACGGGCACTTTCACCTCCTTCATCCCCGTTATACCCCGCAGCTCCTCCTTGAATCCCGAGTCCATCGACACGTCGCGCTCGAACACCTGGATTCCGTGGGATTCAATGATCGATCGGACGGTGTTGCATTCCTCAAAAGTCTTCCTAATTCCCCTCAATGTCGTCGTGTATATAACAACTGCGTTTTCGCCACGATTTGGGCATTTTTTCTCGAATAAGTCCAGAATTGAATCACAATAACTGGAATTAGAATTCCTTTTCTTCCTGGAAATGGGTGTTGAAAAAACCATTTTCTTTATCTGTTCTTCTTCAACTGAGAGTTCCTTCTCAAAAGATTCCAATAGCTCTGGATCAAACAGGGGAGTTAAACTTCTCCTCCTCGATAAACCCCCAGAACCAACACTCGAACGTTCGGATTTCATTGAATTCCTCGGATTCGGTGACGGCTGTAACAAATTATCTCCCAAATTGCGCGATTTCAAAACCCCTTTCGGGCTAGAATCCCACTTGAACCTATTGACAAGACCCCTGTTGTTCTCTTTCCCCCCTCCAGATCTCATCAGCTTCTTAGGCGAAGCCATCTGATTCAAGAACTTCAATGGACTTCTGGTATCCAAATCCCCAAACCCACGAAGTAAAATCCGCGACGTCGGGCTTTTCCTCGAGTGAATCGAAATGGGTGCTTCATCCTCTAGACCCTCCATGAGTTCCCAAGCGTTGATCACTTCGGGCGATTCTTCGCGAGGCGGCGATTTCCTCTTCGAATCCGTCACAAACTCCTTGATGGGTTGTTTTTGGTGCTGGTTTTTGTCGAGATTGAGAACTCCATAAGTGCTTGAAGTGAGAGACACCACATGGTTAGTGCCATTGCTGCCATTGCCGAACACAATATCTTCCCTGTTATCTTTCCTGAAGAGCTTGGACGGAACACAACCCATTGGTGTGGGGAGATTTTTACTGCACTCTGTTTTCCATTTTATGGGGTTTCTCAATTTGAAGGGGAAGTGTGTCCGAAGGTGGAAGGTGGGAGTTTTTTTTCTCTCCAATAAAGTGCTTTAACATTGGCCTTCTCTCTCCAACGGTCAATAACGGTCAAAAAATTTGAAAAGGCTAGAGAGGAGTAATTTTGTAAGAGAATTCTATATTTTTTCTCCTCTTATTTAATATCTTCCCAGATTTTGTTAATTGTGTTTGGACCATTTATTTAAATACCATTTGCAACTAGTTTGGCAACTAAACATTATTGGACTTAAAGAGAAGGCCTGCCAACTTACATAATTACCCTTAGAGTAATGCTAGATACACAGACATTCGGAAACAGATGTATCCAGAACAGTAAAATGCACGTGAGGCCTTCAATAATTCAAGGGTTTCATGTGCACATCTAGCGATTTTAAACATATCTATATCCAGATGTTTCCGAAGGACTTGTGTATCAAGATTTTTTCTTACCCTTAACAATTTTATATTCTTTATGGGGAAAAAATAAAAAAAATCCATTAGAGCTTCTCATATACATAATAGCTTAAAGTCTTAAACTACATGTCAAACACAATTTTTTAGCGCCGTATCATGTTTTTTGTGGAGAAGAAAATATCATAAAATTAGTACTAGAAAAGAAACAACAATTATAGAGTATATCTGGCTGCTTTGTGCACAAAAGCAAATTAACATGTCCCCGATCAGTCAGATGGAGTTTGGAAGATATCTTGAGAAAAGGTTTTAGCATCGGGGTATCCTATATGTACTCCAGTTTATTATGGTGTCGTATAATGAGATGTTCTCGGTGACTTTCCTGTTGTCCATGTACCGGCCGAATAACCCCCAACCCGCTCTCGCTCGCTGCTACTAAAGGGCTCTTGGTTGATTTCCTTTCCTTTAGCTACTCAGATGATTCTGCAGCTGATGCTGAAACGAGCTAGTTCTTTGCGAAATAATCGTCGTATGCTCCAGAGGCCTAGGATGAAGACTTCCCTTCTACTGCTAAAAGGTGATGAAGGTTGACAAGCAAGATTGACCGGAACTGGAGTCTCGCGAGGGATTTAGCTGTTCCGTGGCTGCATATTCAGTCGAGCACATGTGACTGAGTCGCCCGTACCTGAGCTCGAGAAAGATTCCTTATACTGACTGAGAAAAACGAGTTTCAGAGGCATCTTCCATGCTTTATCTCTCCTGCCAAACATCTCATTATAATTTCATTCTTCCTTCCCAGCATGAGGGAACATCATAGTACGGAAGACTAAGGAGGAAACTGCCTTCCCTCCCCGGTTAACTGGAGTGGCCAATGCCATTGATTCATTGGTGACAGAGGTGTTCATTTGCGGTGGTGCGTTGCCTGGTGTGTATCTCAAGGCCAACAAGGAAGAAGTGTTTATACTATATTTTTACACATGTGACAGCATGATAAAAATTAAAATAACATATGTTAGCACGCCAAAATTCAAAGGTAAAGAAATGTGGTTAAAAGAAGTTATAAATATTTAAATTATTAGGATTTAAAAGTTTTGGAGGAGTAATTTGTCTAGAATGCTATTGCTAAAAATTGAGAAAGGGATTGACACCAATCATCCAATTTATTTTTCTTTTGCATATTAGGAGTAATTTGTAATTTGTAACTTTAACTTATCTCCCATAGAAATCCTTGTTGAGATTAATAAAGTCAATTTTATTATTTCTCTCATTTGATTTTGATATTATTGTGCTTAGTATGTTAAATTTCTGAAACACAACATTAAACCATACATCTACCTTTCCAACAAACCAGATTTCTAGCATTCATCAAATTTTGTCGTTGTTGTCATTATTTTCTCTTCTCTTGTCGACAGAGTGAAAATTTTGATAACAAATTTTAGCGCTAGAAAGAGGGCAAACTTGCTAATCCAAAAAGCGATGGCTCCGACAAGAAAGATCAGGGATCACACAACAACAAAATCCATTTGGTGACACATCTCATGAGGAGAATGTTGATCTTGAAAGGGTTGCTTTGGACCCAGAACCTAGGGATAACGAAGGTGAAGGCTATGGTCCAATATGTGATGGCCAGAGAAGTGGCCTATCAGTTGAGCCAACACCAATACTTGATATAACAGATCTTATAACGCAGTTGGCGTATGCATTGGCAAACCCGCAAACAAAAGATATGTAGAATCTCATCGCTGTGATGAGAAGGGCAGCATCACCATCTATAGAGATGACATAGACAATGCATGTTCAAGAGCTTGCTAAAAGGCCATTGCACGAGACTGTAGAAAGCGCATCAACTACAATTATACAAATTTCATATTGAATACAACTCTAACTGGTGCAAATAGAATCCCATTGAGGCCTAGACATTTTTTAGGGCCAGACAAGGGTGTTGCACAAACCAACCCTATGCGAGAATGCCCTATAGTTGGTGTTGTGCAAGATCAATGGCGAAAAATAGATGATAGAAACTTGACTGGAGGGCGATTTCGTAAGTCATCAATGGCACCCGAATAAAAAAATCACTTCTATAAATTATGACCCCAAATAATGGTCTTAAAAACATGACTAGGAAGGCAACTTGATAAGCCAACAATGACAAGATCAAAAGTTAGATTCCCTCTATCAATTCGAATATCAAAAAATGGTGGCAAAAATTTAATCGGCGGCCATGTTTTTAAGCCAAACTTGATTAAACACTATGAAGAAATCAAGGTTCGTGACTTTGAAATATTCGACGATATTCGAAATGTCAAAATTTATAAATTTTTCACGCCACGCCACACCGCACAATAGTTTTTATTATTCAATATCCATATTGAATTTGTTGGTCTCATCAATAATGAATTTTGGCTAATTGACCAATTGGTCATTTACATGCCTGCTCTTGCGTGTTCATAATCATATGCATGACTTGATAATTTCTTTTCCTACTTGCATAATTACATGATTTAATTGATTATTACGCATGATAAATTTATAAATCAATGCAACTATTAAGATTGCTTGTTGATAGAATCTAACCGGATAACATTGATCAGTTGAGAACCCCGAGTCTAGAATGACAAAAGTTAACATCGGTCTTGGTCACTTACGAGATTTTGAACGAAATATGAACTTTTTAAAAAGTTACCGATCACGTAGGCCAAGAAATGAATTTTAGTCATTGGGAGTTGTGTTAGGATGTCTTTAGCCGTGATATGGCTTGGGCCGAACTATGACTAGTATCATGAGATGTCTTTAGATGAATTGCGTCTTTTAGTCAAATTGGTCTTGAGCCGTGTCATGTAATAAGCCAAGTTATGTGCGTAAGCCGTGTCGTATCTTTTGAAATAAAATGTAGTGTTGCAGAAAGAAGAAGAATTTTGATGTCGGGAACAACCTACGGAAAGCGTTATGGCCGGGAACATAATGGTCAGCAACGGTCAGCAACATGTTGTATGAGAGCCAATGTTGGCAAAGCCGGTGGTCAGGGACATGATTCAGTTTAGAGGTTGAGACTATATTGGTAGGAACATCATGACAATGATTTATAGTTTTGACATACAAAAACACTTGTGTCGATCCTAAATTTGAGAATTTGAATCAATTTGACACATATAGTTTTGTCAAACACTTGTATAAGAAATTTTATGTCACGCCCCAAATTTCCATATAATTAAAATCACTAAAAATATTACTCATAACTCCATAAAGTTCCATTTCCAAAGTCAAGGGGCACTATCGGCCCAAGTTACATAATTCTTAAAATTTCCAAAAGATGAGTAGTCCCACTTGGGTTAACAAAATACATATGAAGATATAGTGCTTCTACCCCAAAAAGGTTTTCCATGCAGATGCTAAATAACTTCTTCATCAATCCTTTCAAAAACATGGCACGCCAAGCAGTCCATGCTACTCCTCCACAACGGTACCTGAAAATGGAGGGGTTGAGCTACTAGCCCAGTAGGAAAATCTATGCCAAGATTATGTATATGTGAGATGCATGGCACGCACTATTGTAGGAAAAATATGCGAACAAATTGATCGGATTCAATTTCATAAAATAATTTCATTATACGGAACAGAATTACAATGTAAATTCGGGAAATAAAAATACAATACCGAACCGAGTCCTGTGTATCACAGTCCCCTTAAAACAGATTCGCCGCCTCCCGTGGGTGTTGGAGGATCGCTTCGGCGCCTATCTCCCAGGGTAAAACGGCTCACTCGGTCAATGGAACACCACCCGATCGACCGCCTGTCGAACTATTGTGTCTGCCTCTCTCTCTGTAAAAATCACACAAAAATCATTTGATCTCTGGTGTCTAAAAACAAATAAAAGAATCACTACTTATAGAGATCCTAAAATTTGAAACCGCCAAAATCATAAATATAGGAATAAATGGATATCAATGGTGCAATTGATGGATATCAATGCAACCATGAATGGATTGTAACCGCTGAGACGTTCCGGTTGCCTCGTTAGACCCTCCGGTGTCCCAAATTCATTCACAACCTTACCAAATTTCCAACAATCCCCCACATGAATGAACTTGGCTAAAAAATTGACACAAAATACAAATCAAACTCAGAGAGAGAGAGCACATCAGATAATCCCTTCATAGGATAGGTAGCTTTTGGCCTTGAACCTTCCATTGTGAAAGCCCATCGGATTTACTGGCTGACCAGTGAACATGATGTCTTGAACTGTTCAGCCGTTTATGTAAATCGAGACAACAGACTCCACACAGGAACTTCTCATAACACAGTTTAGTTCTCACTGTTGTGTTCGTTTTGGCCATGAACACGCATCCTGGTTCTGCAAGTGTTATTAAGAATTTTGCCTTCTAAAATTCTATGAAGCGGCCCCACTTCACACTCACATAGGTGATCTCTTATTGTGAGCATCTCAAATACTCTACTAGGAATTTCAATTCCAACACATAAGAGTCATTAAAAGCAAATAGAAATTGCTTATCCTTATAACTTCACTATTGCACCATAGTAATGGGTAGAAGAATCAATCTTCTCAGTGACATTCGTAGCCACACGCGATTAAGTTGTCCCTTTGAACCTTGATCTTGGGATCTCCAATCAACAAGGTTGGGTTTCCATCGCGGTAGTTTTTAACGTCATAGGCTTTAGCCGCATTCTCATCGATGCTTTACAACTAGCTCTCTATTTAACCCTCAGGTTAGCAGATCTGCAATATTGCCTTTTGACTTCACTCTGTCAAATTGTGACAATCTAACTTGAGAGCAATGGTATTGTGTCTACGACGACATGTCGAGACTTACCATTACACATTACTCTGCGCCCATCAAATTTCTGATTGGATATCGCAATTTACACATATTGCTGGCACATATTTTCGTCCACATAGGAACATCTTTCAGAAGTTGGCGTAGCCATTCTGCCTCTTCAATTGCCTTGTCTAGAGTAATAAACTCTGACTAACATCATAGACTGTGTTGTACACGTCTATTTGAAAAATTTCCAACACACAACTGCACATGTTAGTATGAAACATACCCACTTATGGATTCTGAATCCTTTATATCAGATATTCAATTTGCATCACTGTACCTCTCTTGTACTGCAAGATATCTGGTATAGTGCAACCTATAGTCATGTGTGTATCTCAAGTATCACAACACCCTGACTATCGCTTTCCAGTGGTTCTACCTTGGATCTACACGTAATCACATGTCTAAAGAATGATGCATTTCTCGATCTCCTGATCACGTTCTTGTGAACATCGAGTAGTTCAGATTCATTAACGAGAATCTGACATGCATCCCAAAAATTAATCAACATACAGTTGACGATTTTTTTTCTTCATATTTTCTGACTCCTCTTGGGTGTTGGGTTCTATCACATCTGCTAGATACCCCCACAATTCAAGAATTAAGGGGAAGGCTCTCGGCCCCCACATTCTTGAATTTTTAATCATTTTCCTTGCATGGTATCTCACATTGAGAATATCATTCACGTTTCGTGATAAAACAAAATTTATCAACTTAGCAATTATCATTGCCTATAAGCCATGATTTCCCAATTCAACAACTCTATCGAGTTAAAGCAAGTATTGTGTAAACAACTTCATGTTTGAACACTAAATTCACCAAACGGTGATTTCTCAGCACTTTAACTTTATTGCTATATTGAATTTTAAACTTCATTCTAAAAAGAATGAGTTTATTCAAAATGTCACACTTACTTTCGAGCAAGTACTGATAGCATTATCTTATGCTATCAACGACAAAAGTATAAAACTCTTCGTCTCCCCATATGCGTGAGATATTCAAGTGATACACATCACTGAATCAAACTCAAAAGTTTGTTGCTTCTTTCAACGTATTGAAATGAAGTCTTTTACTTTAACATTCAAGTTGGCAACAATTTGCCACTCTTCGCTCATTCTCATAAAAAGAGGAGCATGATCCCACAGGATCTCTGTTGGCATACCAGCAGTTGTACTTATACCACCAAGGACAATGCCTCAATCAATATTCTTATCCATAAGAATAAATCTCAATATTTATGCACATAATCATTTTTTTTCCCAAAAAATGCTACGAGCTCAATGCATTAATATTAAAAAATGGTAATAAATACCATCTAAAATGGCAATTGTCCGTTACAGGAACCTTTGTTTGCATTAAGGCAATACATAAATGGCTAATTAAATTGAAAATTTAATCACCCTAAATTTTTTTAAAACTCCAAAGAATTTTAAACTCATTCCTTGAATGTTGCAGGAAATAAATTTTCCTTCGCTTCTATGATGAAATCGAAGAAAGAAAGATAAACAAATACAGTATTTGTCACACGCAAGGATTTCAAACCCCTTTCAAGAAATTCATAATTTATAGCCACATCCAACAAAAAATGGTGTCATGTGATTATGAATATCAACTCTTATGCCCATGAAATAGTTGTGCCAGATTTATACATAGCCTTTCACAATAAACATATATGACTCTAATCATAGTAGTCTATTTGATGTGCAAAACCCACAAACATGCACAAATCAATACCGAGATTATTGAGAAAATCAATTGAAACAAAACCCGCCAAGTAGTCATGGGCACATTACACTACTGTAGGACATCAAACATGCTTCAATATGAGGAGCATCATTGAAAAAGTTACTTTTTCCAACACTTAAACTTCTAATTTTTTTTTTCCAAAATTAGAAAATTTTCAAAACTGAAAATATCCTCTGTTTTTATTTCCCAAAACCAGAAAGTTGATTGACGAAGTGGACACAATGTTATGTGGTCTACACCGAACGGAACAGTGGATCAGGGCATGATCTGAAACTATAATCAACAAAATCCAATAGTTAAGAGGATAATTAGCGAAGATCAACTAGAATATATCCATTTCCAATCGGAAAATCGCAGAGTTAGGAGAGCAGTGGACTGTGAGTTGGTAGTCAAGCCTTGGCCTATGTCCTGCGTATGCATGTGTAAATGTAAGTTCATCAATACACAAAAAATATATATAGCATGACATGCCATCCCTTCAACTTGCGTCATACTGCCAAGTTGCCAATAGACTCACACTTGGCCTTACCAAACATCACTTATGCAATCACATACGGGAGCATTTGCTTTCACTTCCAATGATTGCAAGTCACGAAAAAACCAAGCACTAGAACGGTATGCCCAATCAAAAATCAAACCGCAATCATTTGATCCGAAGTTAGGCGCACTACCATTGCGCCCGGATCCATCTATCTGCACTAAACGATTAGTTCCAAACAGAAACTATTTTTTGGAGAATCTAATTACCGATCAACTCATCAAAACAAATCTGTTTTAAGATTGTAGGAAAAATATGCGAACAAGTTGATCGGATTCAATTTCATAAAATAATTTCATTATACGGAACAGAATTACAATGTAAATTCGGGAAATAAAAATACAATACCGAACCGAGTCCTGTGTATCACAGTCCCCTTAAAACAGATTCGCCGCCTCCCGTGGGTGTTGGAGGATCGCTTCGGCGCCTATCTCCCAGGGTAAAACGGCTCACTCGGTCAATGGAACACCACCCGATCGACCGCCTGTCGAACTATTGTGTCTGCCTCTCTCTCTGTAAAAATCACACAAAAATCATTTGATCTCTGGTGTCTAAAAACAAATAAAAGAATCACTACTTATAGAGATCCTAAAATTTGAAACCGCCAAAATCATAAATAGAGGAATAAATGGATATCAATGGTGCAATTGATGGATATCAATGCAACCATGAATGGATTGTAACCGCTGAGACGTTCCGGTTGCCTCGTCAGACCCTCCGGTGTCCCAAATTCATTCACAACCTTACCAAATTTCCAACAACTATAACATGGAATAACTATGCAACACTTTCATAACAATACATACCCACACAAACTACACTCCATCCATCAATCACGACCAATTGTCCTCCTAGCACATTCCCATCCGGGAGCTAGTCTCATTGTCCGCCTAGCACATTCCCATCCGGGAGCTAGTCTCATTGTCCGCCTTTCATTCCCAACAATGTATGACAAATCAAGAAAATCCATATCACGTTCAATAATTTCATTCATACACAACCAATCCCAAGTAATCTATATTCATATCAAACGATCAATCAACGATGTCCCACAGCATAAAACACAATGGAAATAGAATCAGAACACCAAAAGTGCACGGTCTTCATTCCAGAAGCCCCAGGAGCGCTACCCCAAAAACATGGGAGCGCTGCACTTAGAGCCTCGGTAGCGCTACACCAAAAACAGTGTAGCGCTACCCGTAATGGATCCGGGAGCGCTACACCAAAAATGAGGGATCGCTACCCTCATTCCAGAATCACCAGGAGCGCTACACCAAAACCCAGGGAGCGCTACCTGTGCAGAAATCAGCGCGATTTCCAGATTTTCACTCGATCCACTTCGCACCAAACTACAAATCTACCACGTAATAGACACCAAAACACATTACATACACATAATAGAAGATAGAAATCCCTACCTCAAGCTTTGAAATGGAAGATTTGGCCAAAGAAATGGAGCCCTAGCTTGGTGATGCTCCTAAGCTCGGATCCGCACCTCCCGAGCTTCCAACCACGATCCGGCTTCAATACCTTGCTAACCACGACCCAAGGCTCCTATATCTCCGAGGGATTTGGCAATGGTGAAGGAAAAGGGATGGATTTGGTAGAGAGAAGGGGGAGAGCAAAGGGGAGTGAGAAGGGTTTTGGGGAGAATGAGGGCTTCTCTCTCTCTCTCCCTTCCTAATAATCTGATTTTAGCCCCCACAAGGAGCCCCCCACTCACTTAGCCAAATAATGTTACGTGCACGGAATAACATAAAGGACTCCGGGCTCGGTTCCTATGGTCATAATCCGGTAATTACCACATTAAATTAATTTTATTTATCCAAAATAAACTCCCAAATAATTATTTCAAAAACTCAAATTTTCCGGGTCCTTACATTTTAAAACTGGACATAGATGCTAACTTAGATAAAATATCACCTGCATCATACTTTGATTTAATTTTCTCACTTACTTATTTACTGTTTCTATTTATTAATACCTGCTCATGTCGTGATTATGCATAACTTGGTCTACTGCATAAATTTGTTTATGGGTGGAATTTATTTGCTGAGATTTATCACTCATGATGCAATTTCCCTTCTCTTGATCTTTCATGTCAGTTGTTGAAGACAAAGTGGAAGAACCATCCTTTCAAGGCACCGAAGATAGCTTGCCCAAGGTAGATCATATTGTACCCTGGTTTACCTAGTTTCATTTGTAGCTCACAAATTTTTGAATTTTAACTCAATTTCTTTTATTTCGGTGATTGTAATCCAAATTCTTATTTTATTATAGTATGATATGAAAATCATTTTGACCATTTAAATTATTTTAAAAAATTAACATATCCGGCAATTTGGATCATTATAGTCGCTTGAAGATTGTAAAAGAGAGATCCAAATTGAAATATCTACGGACACCTCACTTTTTTAGTTTCTGTTTTTAAAGATCAAATACCATTGCATAATTGACAATAAGTAAAGGTCACACAAGAAGCCGATGGGCAAGAAATCATGCTGTTGCCTAGGAACATGCAAAACAACATGAAGGACATGCACGACAAAACATGTTGACGGGCAAAAAATCAAGTCGTTGGCAGGAACCTTTTTTTGGGATTAATTATATTTTACCACCTCTTACTATTATTGTTTGTCATTTAAATCACCCAAATTATACAACCGTACAATCTACCCCTTAAACTGCGAATAGCAAATCCCCTTATGTAGTTAACGAAAATATGAATTAAATGATGAGTAATTACATTTTCCCCCTTTTACCTATCAAAATTTATCAATTAACTATCTTTAAATATAAAATCTAACAACTTATTCCCTTTCTTTGGCTTCACATATCTCCACTATAAACATAAATCTTTAGATTTGTAGTTTCTAATTTTGAATCGTTATTTTCAACTCTTCAATGCCACTTCTCAAGTCAATGTATTATGCGTTCAAATTTTTATTTCCCTTGTTAACTGTTTTGCAAAACATAATTGCACCTTATAGGTTGGCAGATTCATCCAAACAGAAAAATTGCACTCAGTCTCTATCTTCAATAGACACTCTTATAAAATTACCCTAAAAAATGAAAAAAAACTTACCTTATAGTTCAAACGTCTAGAGAATCTCATGTAGGATTCTTACCAATTGAGAATGTTTTGAGTATGAATGGAATATACTATGGTGGGATTGAAATCCAAAACTATTAATTTTAATGAAAAATAAAGAGGCATGTGCACGCACGCTCGATCTCTCACACGCACACAAACAATATTGTCTTGAGAAGAAATATTGAAGAGTTAACAAACAAAAATAGGTTAAAGACCAAAATATAAAAATTCGAGGGTCGAGGTTTTAAATGGAGACGTGTGAAGTCAAAGACATTGATAAGTTTGTAAGATTTTATAATTAAAGGTGGTCAAACGAAACACTTTAACGTGGGTTAAATGTAATAACTCTTTATTTGTTATTTTCCTTTAATTGTCAATGGGAGTATGAATTATTCGTAGCTCAATGGAGTAAGTTATAAAATTTTATAATTTAAGGTGACTACGGCCCCATTTGGCCAAAATTTTTTTTTTTGGCTAGTTTTTTGTCTTTATTCAAATTTTTTTGTATTTGTTATTTTTATGTCATTTTTTCGTGGATTATTGGTTCGTATCGACGAAAGAAATCTAAAAAGTATAAAATTATGTCCAAAAGTTAAAAAAAAGTCACTAAAGACGAAAATAAGTCAACACGGACGCTGTTTTTTACTTATTTTTTGTCTTTTCTGAACTTTTTTCAAATTTAGCCGATGATTGATAACTTTTCTGAAAGCTCTTGTCGAGACGAACCAATAATCATCAAAAAATTGATAAAAAACAAAAAATTAAAAAAAAAATTCAAATAAAGACAAAAAACTAAACAGTGAATAATCCAATAATAACCACAGGCCAAATGGACCCGTACATGTAATAAATATGAATAGATAAAGTGAATAAAATATAATTAACTCTCATAAAAAGGAAGGGGATGTGGAGTTGAAAGATTCACGTTTTTTTTTATAAAAAGAAAAATTCACTCTAAAATTTGACAGTTGTGCCGCGAATTTTCATTTATTTAAAGGACACTTCTAGCTAGTTGACCGAGCTAAATAATATAATTTTACTTGTTTTGTTCTCAAAATTATATCGTTTTAACTTATCACGCGAATTGTTGTCAAAACGTATGAGATTAAAATGATATAGTTTTGAGAACAAAACAGACAAAACAACGTAGTTTTTATGTACTGCACGCGCACTATATAAAACTGTACTAGAGCATCCGAACCCCATTCTAAGTGAGTCTCGTCCCACACCCATGATTGCAGTATTCCATTTTGTAGAATCCAATCTGTTATTTACGCCAAAAAAATTTATTATATTAAGATATTGTTAGGTACAAGATTTAATTACATTTATCTTGAGAAAATACGAAAAGTCAAGACAAATGTAATTGGGCTAAACACTTATAATAGCACATCATAACAATTTTTTATGCAAATAAAGTACTTATTGAGTTCTATAGTACCCAAAATATGAATTATTAAAGTAAGAACGAGTTCAGTTTTGTTCATCTTAAGGTGAATAAACTATGTGCATCTTCCACTGTGTATGACCACTTCGAGATTTCACTTCGACGATTAAAATTGTTTATTTTATTCTGATCAATTTTTTTAGTTATCACGAAGAAATTCAGCTCAATCAAATATCGGTAAGTGTTTAAATTAAAAATCTACCTTTTAATCTTTAAAAATTAAAAGTTCTAAGCAAAAAACTATGTTTTTAGGTCAAATACTTACTAATATATGATTGAGCCGTTTTTTTTGCTAAAATAATTAATCTGAACAAAATAGATAATTTTGATCATTGAAATGAGATTTCGAAATGGTCTCACGTAGTGGTTGAACAAAGTTTATTTACTCTTGATTGAACAAAACTGAACTCAATAGGAACGGGTGCAATATATGTGCCCAAATTGCAAGGGATGCAATCTACGTGCCCAAATTGCAACGGATGCTTGGAAGCCGAAAAAAAATAACATGAAAAAATGAATGCGGATGGAAATGGGGAGCCTACTACAGAGCACTCTAACTGTGCAACAAAACAACGTTATTTTAGCACAAAAAATACTTTCTACTCCAATTATTCGAACAACATTTTATGCGCGGCTCAGGTCCGGATGTAGGTGGCTTCCAACATGAGATGAATCCCAAAAAGCAGAGCCCTTATTGCAATAAAAAGATGTTATAAAAAAGAGTAAAATGTTACTTCATCCCTAAATTATACCTAAAACTTTTAAATTGTCCCTAAACTATCAATTTCATTAACTTAGTCCAAAAACTATCAATTCAGATTTTATTTAGTCCAATTACTGACATCTATCTAAGATCCGTTAGAAATCATTATGAGGAGAACTGAACCGTAGTTTTAATCCATTAGAAGGAGCTTAAGTGCAATTTACTTAGTTTCCAAACTAAACCCCTGTTGTTCACCGTATAGGGTTTGCCAAGGGTTCAGTTCATTAATTTTGCTGTTGTTGCATTATTTGCTGGTCCTTGCGCTAAGGTTTTTTTTCTCTCTCTATCCCCCCTCTGATTCCAATCGTCACGGCGAAGGATGCTTAAGTAGGATTTTAATCGGTCTGTTTTGATAAAAAAAAGTTATGTGCTTTAACGATAACTTGAACGTTGAACTCTGATAAATCTGTTTCGAAGTGTAAGTTTTTTTTGTAACTATGTAAGTTAATATTTATGATACGTATTTTTTGAATCAGCTTTTAACTAATCCAACGGTTAGAGAAAAAACCCGATAAACTTGTTTGTGTGTGTTGTTCTGTCACATCATTGTAAAACGGCAAAACTTAATGGAAGAAAGAATGTCTAGTTTGATTTCATTTTCCTTGGCAAACCCCTTATTTTCTTTTTCTTTTGTTCATAGGGACTGAAATTGTACTCAAATCCCATCCTAATGGACTAAAATTATAATTAAACCCCACTCCTAATGGTTCTTGACGGATCTTAGATGGATGTTACTAGTAATTAGAGTAAATGAAATTTGAATCGTAAGAACTAAATAAATAAAATTTTTAGGAATATCTAAAACATTTTACTCTTTAAAAAACAAAAATCATCGTCTGCCTAGTTTTTCCTTTTGACGAAAACAGTAGAAGTAATACCAGTAGATATATACTCTTTCTGTTTCTAGAAAATCAAAAGGAAACCACCCACCCCATTACCTGCAGCCTGCAGTCAACATGTTGAATCTCCCTCCAATAATACACACACAAATTCTACTACTGCTTTTCTTCCTATCTCTATCTATATGTAGCCTCAGATAACATCCAAATCTACAATATTTCCTTCCTATCGCCCCAAAATACCTTCTCTGTAAGTTTTGTGTAGGATGCCGCAGGGTGATCTCGACACACTTGTTTCTGTCTCCGCCGCCGGTGATGATCGGAAGATCGCCTGTAAAACGCTGGAAGACGCCCTTTGTGAACTACCTATAGAGGATGATGAGGAGGACAAGCCAGATCTGCCGCAGCCGGATTTGCCGCCGGAATCATTCTGGCTTTCTAAGGATGCCGAGTTCGATTGGTTCGATCGCAACGCGTTCTACGAGCGGAAGGACTCGGGGAAGGGAAACTCCAATTCGACTAATTTGAACCCGAACTTAAACTCGAATGGTATGATTCCGAATCCGAACTCGTCGTCGCAGAGGTTTTCGAAGAATTTGAAGTCCAAGGCGAAGATAATTGGATTACCAAAGACGCAGAAGACGAGTTATGTTGATACTACCAAAAGGAGGAATTGTAAGCCGGCGAATATTCAGTTGTTTCCGAAGCGGTCCGAGTCGGTCGGGAATAAGTCGGTGGTGGAACCGTCGTCGCCGAAGGTGTCGTGTATGGGGCGAGTTAGGTCGAAGCGAGGCCGGAAAAAGCAGTCGGAATCATCGACCGGTGGAAAAAAGTCGGCCGAGAAGGCTAGAAGCGTTGAACGAAGCAGGACCCAAACCGGCGGCTGTTTTATTGGGATTTTCCGGTCACGTCGTAGAAAAGTGCTTCCACCAATGGAGTCGCCACCGAGGAGGAGCGTGACGGCGTCGGTCAGAGTGCGAGATTCGCAGGTAAGCGTTGGATCGGAGGCGGCTGACCCGCCCTCTTTGGGAGGGATGACGCGGTTCGCGTCGGGGAGGAGATCGGCGTCGTCGTGGGCTGAGGACGATTGGAATGAGAGAACGAGATGATGAGGTGGCAAGACAGAATTCGTCAACGGCCGTAGGTGGGTGGTCCCACTAGAAGAAGTCGTTCGGGGTGGTTTGTCTAATTTGCAAGCTAAGTGCTGGTTGGTATGAATTATGGGGTTTGTTGAGTGACGTGGGACGCTGAATATCGGCTTCCTCCTCGTGTCAAAGGGTAAAAGGAGCGAGTAATTAATTACCCGACGCTGTCAAGTAATGTTTTAATATTTTTATCTGTAAATTTAAGTATTTAATTTTATGTGAATTTTAATATCAAGGAATGAGACAAATTATTCCAACCACCATCATATATTTTTTCTTCTTTCTCCTAAATATAAATTAAGGGTCCCATTTAGATTAAGATGTAGATGTCTAATATATGTTAAATATGACACTATTATTTACAAATTGTTAATTTTATGTCAAAATAAACCTAACTAGTGTACTAAACAACCTTAGGGCCGTTCGTAGATGCGTAGATATTTACTTAATTATATAATTATTTGGCTCTAGGTGTAGCTGGGTGGCATCAATTAATCATCTTTGTTCTTATGTCCTTTACATTAATTTATTGTTCATTTTATTATTTTCGTTTTGGAGAAATTTATTTCCTTAAATTGATGGACCAGGAAAATCCCTTTTGTTTGTGCTCGGCCGCCATTGACTGTTAAGGTGGATGTTGCCGAATTTTGAAAAGTTGGTTGGACCCTTTTGCCAACCTTTGGCATGACATTTTTCTTTGACTTATTATTTTTAATATTTACTTTTTGATGAAATAAATTTATTATTAATTTTTTTTGTAAATTTTTTACTCCGTGTTGATGAAATAAATTAAAATAATAAAAATATGATTAAAAATTAAAAAAAAATCACTAATAGATATAAGTAACCCGACACTGACATTTTTTTATATTTTTGTCTTTTGTAAATTATTTTGAAGTTTAGTTCATGTTTTATTATTTTTTCGATTATTTTTATCAACAACAAATAAAACTATAAAAAGTGAGACTCGAAATTAATAAATATAATTTTTTGATTACCAAATAGTGACGTGGAATTAAAATAATTTCACAATCATAGTCCCAGAGTTTTGAAATTATAAAACATGATAACAACTACAAATATTCCAAAAATAAGGTACACATGTAAAATATTGATATTTTTACTGTCTGGGCTGCGGAACTAAAGGAAAAGGATAGAGAGAGATGGGGAATACCAACAAAGGTACTGCGTAATACTCGGCAAAAGCAATTGAAAGAATGATTATTGATGTGCAGGTAGTGTAAAGTTATTACAGTGCAGAATTAATAGTAAAATTATTTTGACAAAATAATTTTAAAATTATAAATAAAAGCTTAACAAAAGTATACTACCAGTAAAAATAATTTAAGATAGACATAAGTTTCTGAACTATTTCAAGAAAAAAGTTTGTTTTATATTTTACATATTTTATGATTTTTTTCGACATAGTGAACTAATAATTAAAAAAAATTCAACAAGAAATTGAAAAAAATTAGACCCATGGACAAAAGAATAAACTTTTTAGGCAAATCATGCATCTCCGTTTGTCCTATATATTTTTTGAAATAATTTTTATTATTTTTTATCTTTACAGAACTTTTTTTCCAAATTGATAGTTTTGAGTTAAATTTGAAAAATACATAGTTCAAGTCATTCTGTCTTATAGTGTAAGTTTGCGCCATATGGAGCAAGTCTGACAAATAGTTGCATGACTTGACCCATGAATGATGAATATTAACCCACTATAGTGCAAGTCAACCACCTTTAGAGTGCAAGTCACTGTGTTCAAGGGTGGTAGTCATAGCTCCCAAGAGAGCAACTCACACAAAGAGTACCATGGCTTAACCCATCATGGAGGGATCTTGTAAGTCATGAAATCCCAAGATGCAATTAATTTGTTTCAAGGTGCAAATCATTGCACCTCAGGAAACAAGTTATGTAGAGGAAATCATAACTTGACCCATAAATCAAAGATTTTGTGCAAGTCAGGAATTCTCAAGGTGCAAGTCATTATGTTTCAGGGTGTAAGTTAGTGCATCCAAAGGAACAAGTCACTCAAAGTATGCCATGACTTGACCATCAATGGGGGTTCTTGGGCTACTATGTTGCAAGTCACTCTGTTTCAGGCTGCAAGTCAATACACTCAAGAGAGCAAATCACTTAAAAGATACCATGACTTGACCCATCAATACAGGTTCTTAGAGTACTATGGTTCAAGTCATTCACTCGCAAGAAGCAATCTATCCTAGGGTGCAAGTCAATGCACCCAAAGGAGCAAGTCCTAGAAAAAATGCATTAGATGACTATCGACGTGGGTTCTTGGAGCACTATATATGGTGCAACTCATGCATTTTCAGGGAGTAAGTCAATTTTTCTTAAAGTGCAAGCCATGCATTTTTAGAGAGCAAGTCCTAGAAAAAGTGCATCATGAACAAAATATCCCGATAATGAGTGGGATAACGAGCAAAACAACACAAACAGAACCTTTTCACAATATAAGGGTAGCCACTTACGCAATAAGACCTTAATAATCGTGGAACAATCAAGCAAAATCTATATTGCAATTTTTACATAATGTACGACAATATTTGCAGCTACTATGTATTGATTCCCAAATCGTGAAAAATCTACACGATTCCATGCCGTGTAATTAGATAACTTGTAGAGACTATAATACACGATTCCATCTCCATAAGTTTCATTATTAAACTGGTCCAAAAATGCAAGAGATACACCACTTTTGCACATCGCTTTCACACATCACTCAAAACTATGTCGTTTTGTGTTGAAAAAAAACTATATTTATTTTTGACCCATATCGTTGAAAACATATTTGGATCTTTCTTAACATAAAACTACGTAGTTTTAATTAATGTGTAAAATGATGTGTTAAAATGATGTGTATATAGCACTCTTGAAACTGGTCTTCTACACACCACATGGCTACTCATGCACACTTTCACACCTCATGTTATGTGCGGATTCCTTGACTTAGGTGAGCTCCATTAATTCTGTTAGCCTAATGTGATGTTGCATTCAAGTGTAGTTGAGATGAGGCCAAACATGATTCCCTAATCCCTATTCAAGTACCACTAAGATGAGTTCATATTAGTTGGCTCAAAATTATCAAGTGCCCGCTCCACCGCCGCTAGCCCGGACACTGGGTCGTGGGTTTAGGGTTGGGCTTGGGCTTGATTTGGTCCTTGGGCCTTATGACTTATCTTAGTATCACTAAGATGAGTTCATATTAATTGGCCCAAACTCTTGGACTATAAAAAGATAAGCCATAAGGCCAAAGCAAGTCCACACCCAAAGCAAGACCCTTAGACCTCGGACCAAGACCTTGCCCCAGTTTGATTTGGGTGGACAGCTGCGACTCGTGCACATGTGGTAATTTTGGGCCAAAGCCCACATTACCTAGATCCTCCTTTATTCAGGAAACTTATGTACTCCCAAGTGTCCAAACCTTTAGGCAAACTTGAGACTTATATACTCAATACAGAAAGTTCCGATGTGAGATTAAGTGACCTATTACATTCTCGCATACTATACATCGTGCATCTTTTGAGAATTAATTTCTCATTCAAATCTTAATGAATTTTGTTTATTCTTTTCAAAATTTAAACTTCTCACTTAGGAGTACGCAAACCCACTAAGACTCATCTCAAGTGGTCTTAGGGTGGCTCTTAATTTTTAGAACAAAGTCACATGAATGAAAATCGATAGGGTACTAAAATTAATTTTTTCTAAAATCCCCCACTTGAATGAAAATCGACAGAACCACGAAATGAAAGATAATGCAGATTCGAAGGTAGTTTTGGCCTTCAACATTCTATTGTGAAAGTTTGTCGAATGTACTGGATGAACAGTGAACATGATATTTTGAACTATTTTGCTTTTCATGTAAATCGAGATAATAGACTTCATATAACAACTTTTCCTAATACAGATCAGTTCTCACTATTAAGTTTATTTTGGTTCCAAACTCTCGCCTAGGTCAGTAAGTGTTCTAAAGAATTTAGGCTTCTCAATTCAATTCTTATAGAAGCGGTCCCATTTCACACTTACATAAGTGACCTCTTATCTAAAGGTGTCTTGCCATATTTTACTTGGATATATCAATGCACAAGAGTCATTAAAAGTATAACTTAATCTTAACCCTCGCAGACAACATTGTTTCACCATTGGAATGGACAAGAGAGCTGCTTGTCTTTTCAAACTACTTATACGCAATTAGGTTGTCCAATTGAACCTAGATCTTGCGCCAGTTAACTAGGTTGGGTGTCTATTGTGGCAATTTACACATTCAAAGGCTTTAGCCCTATTTCCTTCAATGATTTATCAACTAATTCTCGGTTTAACCCTTCGGTTAGCGAATCTGCAATGTTGTCCTTAGACTTAACGTAGTCTATTGTGACAATTCCATTTGAGAGCAATTGTTTAATGGTGTATTATGCCGTCAACGGATATGTCTTGACTTTTGCATTGTACATGTTACTTTGTGTTCTGCCAATATCTTATTGACTATCGCACGTAGGCATAGGTTTCGACCACCTCAAAACATCTTTCACAAAATGACGGAGCCATTCGACTTCTTGAATTGTTTTATTTAAAGTAATGAATTCTAATTCAATCGTAGACCTTGCTATGCAAATCTGTTTAGAAGATTTTCAACACATTGTTGCACCACCAAGAGTGAATACATATTTTCTTGTGAACTTCGGGTCTTTGATATCCAACATCCAGTTGGCATCACTATACCCTTCTAGTACTGTTGGATATTTGGTGTAGTGCAGAACATGATTATGGGTATACCGTAAGTACTTCAATACTCGGATAATAGGCTTTCTATGATTAATACTAAGATTACTTGTGTATCAGCTTAATCTGCTAACCGCATAAGCTATATATGTGTGGTCTTGTATAACTCATCAAGTACATTAGACTTTTTATAATCCGTGAATACTCTAGTTGAGACACAATCTCACCAATATTTTTTGTTAAGCGAACATCAGAATCAACAGTAGTCCTAGCCACATTTATTTTAGACTTGTTAATTTTCTCAAGTATCTTATCCACCTAATGAGATTAAGATAATACAAGTCCGTCTGATACTTTAGATATTTTCACCCATAATAACATTTGCAAGACCCATACTCTTAATGTCAAACTTTGAGTTTAATATTTCTTAGTACGTAGTTTGAATAATTCTTTCATACTATCAATAACATAACCATCTTCCATGTCCTTGACATATACGCATTTGTCACACTTGTTGATTCTAAAACCACTTGATATCATCACATTTTTAAACTTTTCACACCACTGTTTAGATGCTTATTTCAGACCATACAATCAACTTACAGACTTTCCTTTCTTGCATAGAATTTATTTTGATTTTTAAATCTAGAATTTATAACCGCATAATTTGTTCTGAAAATAAATCTTAAAATTTAATTTTGATCAGAAGTAAATAATAAGTAATAGTATCATAATTAATTAATTAGCAGATATAGGGAGTTTATTAGTCATTAATTATATATTATGATCATGAAGTGTATAAGACAAGCGTTGATTATGTTATTAAAATAAATAACTGGTACGTAGATAGCTATAGCTTGTGCACCGATCTGAGTTAAGAAGATTCCTGGGTTATGCAAGCTCATCGAACAGCTCAACATGCCTCCCATTCAAGGGTTGCACAGGCCTGCAATTTCTCTTGCACGTGGATTGTAATGGAGCATCCAATGCCTCAACTTGTTCTTCCGATATGGATCTCACCTGCATTTAATTCATAAACCCCATCACTTTTTACATTTCTGCATATATTTCTTAAAAAGTTTTTGCAATAGTAATATCAGAGTTAGATCTTAAATAGTATAAGATGACAGACAAGAGGGTGTTATTTCCTCTTGTCTATCATCTTCACGTAAGACAAGTTTTAGATTCGTTATCGATCTGAGAGGCACTGAATTATTTTTCCTTTAAAACGTTACGTACCTACATATCAATTACTTCATGTTGAGTACTGTAACGGCACATTTGATACCAGATATATACAATGAATATTAAGTAGTATTGAAAATGGAATTGGTAATGAATGGAGACTGGTAATTAATGAGGAGATGAATTCTTTCTTCGTGTTTGTTTTGCACAAGATTAGGGGTCCATTTGGCCTGACTGAATTATTGGATTATTCACTGTTTAGTTTTTTGTCTTTATTTGAAATTTTTTTTTAATTTTTTGTTTTTCATCAATTTTTTGATGATTGTTGGTTCGTCTCGACAAGAGCTTTCAGAAAAGTTATCAATCATCGGTTAAATTTGAAAAAAGTTCAGAAAAGACAAAAAAATAAGCTAAAAACAGCGTCCGTGTTGGCTTATTTTCGTCTTTAGTGATTTTTTTTAAACTTTTGGACATAATTTTATACTTTTTAGATTCCTTTTGTCGATACGAACCAATAATCCACGAAAAAATGACATAAAAATAACAAATACAAAAAACATTTGAATAAAGACAAAAAAAAAAGCCGGATAATCTAGCCTGGATAATTTTAGCCAAATGGAGCCTAGATCATGAAATTGTCAATAGCAAGTTTGTTTTTACTAGGAAATGATTGGATTAAAACTACTCATTTTCACTTTTAACCCTCGCCATGAAATGCTAGACAAAATAATTCAAGGAGCATTTTACACATTTTGATAATTTTGTCTTTTGATCAAATAAAAAAAAAATTAAAGACCAAACAATAATGCAAGAATTTCATAATTATTTAAGGGACATGCATTATGGAGGGTTGTTTCTTTTATTAAAAAAATGTTTATATTTTTTAAATACGATTATGACGGTTGCTTATCCACAGGAGTTAGATTGGATGCCTCAAAGGTTTGGACAATTTATGTATATAGCTTCACATGTATACTATACTCAATGGGCTTTTTTTTAGAGATTTGATTTTTACACATTTTTTTTGTTACTGAAATACCATTCTATTAAATAAAATTTGGCGAGTAAATAGAAGGGTATTTCAGTAACTTTTATATAATAGAGATAAAAAAAAGATATGCAAATAGATAAAAATGGTTTATGAAAATCAATTTTCTTTTATTATTATTTTGTTTTGGAAGAATATATAGAGAGGTGTGTGGAAGTACCCTGGCAAGGACGTGCCAGATGACAGTCTCGGAGCATGGAGGAGTGGTGAGAGAACCACCATATCTGTAATACTTGTGGGTGTGTTTCCTCAGTTCCCTGATTTCAAAGATCCCTACACCCACTTGAGCTACTACTTCATGCCTTTCCCTCACCTCCTTTGCTAGCTCATCCAATTTCCTTTGGATCTGCAACCATTTAAAACACAACAAAGGAAGATCATATCAAATAACAAATGGGGTACTTGGGGTAGATCCCTCACCTTTCTCGGCATTTTTTTTATAACCGAGATATTCGGCTAGATTTGAGATTACCCATAATCTAATGTTGACTAGTTTTCGGAAGGATCAATTTCACTTTCTACTTGTGGGAATCTGGTTTAAAGTCATGACATGTTTTATATTAAGGACATGTTTAGTAATCTAGCTTGCTTAGTAGTATGTACTTATTTTGTTTATTTCATGTCTGAATTAGAAGAGTTCTTTCACAAAAACTTACCCGGGTAAGGAAGAAGGAAAGAAAGCACATTTAGAGAGTGTGGTAAAATAGAGATTTATATGCTGTGTTTGGAAAGGGTGTGATGATTACTTCACGGGCAAGAATTTATAATATAAAGTAGTGTTATAGTCACACTCAAATTTACACAAATACTTATATAGAAATATAATGTGGACCCTCACATACACTGAAGCAACGCCGTATTTGAGGATATGTGTAAATGTATGTATGAATTTGAGTGTAGTTGAAGTATTTTCCTTTCATACGTACCTTGGCAATAATAGGGTCAGGCCGACCAATTTTATATAAGATGGCTATAACTGAAAAACTGCCATCATCGGCCTTATGGACTAGGTGAAGCTCTGCTGCATATCTGCATTTATCATCACAATATCAAACTAGAAAAAGAAGCCAGAAGTATTTTGTGATAGGAGGGAAGAAATTAACAAAGCCCACAAAATAAGACCGAGTTTAAGGCTGGGCTTGGCCCAGGTCCACTGGTACAGATTTTTGGATTTTGACAATCTCAACGAAACATGAGAGAGAGAGAGAGAGAGAGAGAGAGAGAGAGAGAGAGAGAGAGAGAGAGAGAGAGAGAGAGCATACGAGACTCCATCAATTTTGTGCTCAGAAGGGATATGCCAGTGCATTTGAAGCAAGGTGTAGTTCTTGCCATCTACACTCAGCACCCCAGCATTTCCAAATAGTATCTACAACCAAATATTATTCCTTAAACTATTAACAAATTAAAAAAAAAATCACCCAAAACATGTAATTTTATAGATTCTTTGTACAACCTTGAAAAAAATGAAACCATATAGATTTTTCCTACAAATAATTAATTGACTGTGATATATTCAAAATTAGAATGTGTATAAACAACCCTTTTGGTCTCACTATCATATATTGAAAAAAAATCAAAAGATAGCACATAAATTGTCGCGGTAGCTATTCTAGGAATGGGGATTGTGCATTGCGCACAACAGAACGTGTTACACACCCAAAATACTTCGTTTTGACGCACAAAATACTATCCGAAAATTATTCGGTTAGTACTCAACTGTTCGGTCAGTACTTTGTGTGCCAGTATAATATTATTTTGACATACAACACGTCTTGTTGTACACAATAAATAACAGAGCCCCCAAAGTCTAGCTATACTAAAATATGAAGGGCGTATTCCAAATTCTTATACTCACTTTATTTCAATAGAAATGAAGTTTACGCAGCCCCAAACTCTTGAAAATTTGCATTTGCCCCTTACAATTTTTCCAATTATAGAAAATTCAGCATTTCCTCCCTCTATTACTTAAAAAGGTTACTCTTAGCCCCTCCAAATCTAAACCTTTTTGTCCCAAGTCCCTCCCAATACATTTCTCATTCTTTGCGAAATTCCTGAATCTGTCACTGATTACATACCATTTTTTATAGGAACTTTCTACACACAATTGCTTGCAACTATTTTAGATATTATAGTATTAAAAGTTTTCTTAAACTAAATCTTTGTTATCTTCCTTAACTACAAATAAATGGAACTAAAATTAATAGGAGGTTAACTAATGATGACCACATACCCCAACGTTGTAGCCATGGTCAACCAAAGTAGCATTTGTTTGATAATAATTTCTTATTAAGGGCTTCAAATTTTTGTTAAGAACAACTTTATCCTTCTCTATGTCAATCGGTGACTGCCATTTTCCTTTAGAACAAGGCGCGTAGATAGGGCTCAAGCTTCCCCATTTGTTAGGACCGTTGTTGCCGGAGTAGCTAAATCCAGGAGCCGTTTCAAGCCCTAGGAACAATTTTGACAAGAAAAGACAATTCACCACTTCATTAGTTAGTCAAAAAAAATTGACACGGGTCTAATAAAACAAATAACTGGTAACAAAGTGAAAATAGTACCCAAAAATTGTTCCCAAACACACCCTCAGAGTGTGAGGTCAAGTACCGACTTTGAAAATTCTCTTATAATATGTTTACAAAAATGCTAGAGACACACCACTTTTGAACATCGCTCAAAATTATGTAGTTTTGTGTTGAAAAAAGACCATATTTATTTTTGACCCACATATCGCTGAAAATATATTTGGATCTTCCTTAACATAAAACGACGTAGTTTTAAGTGATGTGTTAAAATGATGTGTACGTAGCACTCTTGATATGTTTAATATTTATCAATAGCTTACCCATTTTTCCTCAGATAAAAAAAATAATTTAAATAACTCCACTAGAATTACAAACTTTGCCCTTTTATATTGCCAAGCACGACTCTAGCTAAGTATTCGATTCCCCTGTTTAAAAATCATGTCCCCTCGGCATCATTCTATCTAGCAATTCATATTATATACTAAACACGTGTATTATGTCTGTTTTTTTTTTCTCTCTTCACAAAAAGTTAAAAATCATACAAAAACCAATATCAACATCAACATCAATATTTATCTTTTTTTATCATACAAAAACCAATATCAACATCAACATCAATATTTATCTTTTTTTTTCCTAAGAAAAATTTCAAACCTCCTCTTATATTTAAACTTCATTTCTTAACATAATTTTAATATTTAATATTATATTATAATTCGATAAGAGTTTTTTTGCACTTTTGTACATAATATGAAGTACCGCGTAATTGTCATATCTATCTATTTGTATGTGGCTATATCTGGGTGGGGATCCACTCCCTTCCATAGTTAGTGTATATAGGCATCATTTGGCCACGCTCTAGAATAACCAAATAAATTCTCCAGAAGGATAGGGTATATATGTATAGGTGAGCTGATTTCATGTGGGTGTGTGTATGTGTATGTGTGTGTTTATGAGAGAGAGAGAGAGAGAGAGAGAGAGAGAGAGAGAGAGAGAGAGAGAGAGCATACCCTCTGGGTGTAGGGCAGTAAAATGGGCATGGGTGTGGAAAAGAAACAATGCAGTTGTTATAGAGAAGAAGGATACTCGGGAAGCCATGGCGCATGCACTTCTTGTAATTCTCTTTTCCTTCTCAAACAAAACCACCTATGTGATTTTGTGTTGTTTGGATCAAAATGGAGTTCCTTTTTACCCAACTATTTGTCTCCTGAATTGCAAGTGAGAGAGAGAGAGATAGAGAGAGAGAGAGGGTGATGAGAGAGAGATAAGAGAGAGAGGGGGAGGTCTGCCATGCTACCTGCTGCTCTTATGGACTCTGTCCACCCACATTGAATGGGAATTGCACGGTCAAAGCCTGTCATCACTTGAGAATTTGCTTTGCTGTCCTTAGAATTTGCTGAAACTACAAATTGCTCCACTGCGTGCTACTTTTCTTCCAGCTTAAAACTTTTGCCGCCCTACCTTACTTTTTATTTTATTTTTTTGTACGGTTCTAGAAGCAATGGGCCCCACTTTGTAATGAATGTGGTTTTTCACTAGAATTTAAAAAAAAAAATCATTTTTTTATTTTTTACCAAGCGGTTCATCAGTTTAAATGAATATCCTCGAGTTCAAAAATTAGCCTAAGAATAGACCACTTGAGCTATAAAACCACCGTAACACACGTTGGTATATAAAAAGATTTACCTCTATATTCTAGTAATGTTTTTATTTAAAAGATATGGGGTTTGATATTTTGCTTCCAAAAGAAGAGAATGAATGGCAAGTTGCAAAATTTAAGTTTTATAAATTTAAATATAAAAGTTTTTTTTAAAGATTGATCTTTTATTTACATATTTTATTAAAGGACATGGCATATCAAATTAAAATTCATTTTATTTTAAAAGTTTTCAAATTAAGAGGTAGTTTCGAATTGCATGTTTTTTTGTAAAAAGACACGCAGTATCCTATGAATACTGGGTTGTCCCGTATGTGTTTTCTATATTGTTCTATGCAATTTGAGAAAGACTTGTCACTTTCGTTTTTCACCTTTTGTATAATGTGGGTATATTTTGCGAGATTCTGAGTTGTATCTCAGAGCGGTATTTGTTCGTCAATATCTACACAAAGGAAAATGAATATGATTTTACGATATTGACTTGTCGTGCCTTCAATAAATTTTAGAAGATATTTTCTCTATCTCTTATTTATTATATTTAAATTTATTATATTCATGCTTCTTAATGATTTATGTTAATTTTAATTGTTAATTGTTTTGTGATAAATTTGTGAAAATTTCCCAACACAGAATACGGATAAACCCTCTAACAATCAACGCATAGATTGAAATGATTTTTGGTGCGGTCAGGGAATGTTTACATATTTGGGATCATTTGCATTGCGGCCCCTATCCTTATTTAAATTGCATATTGGACATATCTAAGTCATTTCAATTTAAACTTCCTTCTACGAATATATTTGCGATAATGAAGCAAATAGCCCCAAAAAAAACTAAATTAGGTACCTTCCATTTAGGCAACATTTGAAGGTTTTGTTTGGATTTTAAAAATCTAATATTAAATACGAGACGACTTTCGATTCGATTCACGAAATTCTTTCAGAATTACTAGTTGAACCTTTCCATTATCCTATTCCTCTCTTCGTGGAGAAATTATTAGATGTTATTAGCGATGTACAATTTCATTCAATCTGATTTAATCTGATCAGCACTGTCACCCTGTTCGAAGAGTTTCGGTATTTTTTTCGGAGTTTGAATTAGATTTGGAGGAAAAAAATAAAAATAAATAAAAGATTGGATCGGAGGTGTAAGTCCACATACCTCCGATCCAATTTCTGCCTCAATTCCTGCTCCAATCCCTGCCCAATTTTTATATTGTAAGTATTTTTTTCCTTATAGCTATTAAATAGATTTTTTGGGGAAAAGATTTTGTCCTCCATTTATAGAAAATACAAAAAGAAATTGAACATTTTTAATTTTTTTTGGAGCGGGGTGGGGATCCCTATTCTCGTGTTTTGGGCGGGAATGGATGATGAAGGTTGTTAGAATATATTAGAATATTCTAGTTAGTTTAGGATTAGGATTATGTATCCTAATCTCTATCTTTATCTCTATCTCTATCCTTCTAGTTAGTTAGGATTAGAACTATGTATCTCTATCTCTTCTATATATAGGAGCCTTTGTACATTAATTTAATACACAATAATATACAGAGTTTCTTTCTCTTTCAATAATTCTTTCATAGTATCAGAGCTATAGGTTAAGATCTATTTGATTTTAGTTCACCGGCGGGTGGCCTTACCTTTCCTGCCATCCGCCGGGCCATTCTTTGTTTTATTAATGTTCATCCTGCGCCATTATGCACACTTGTGTCAGCTTCTATGCTACAATTGCTTCCGCCTTTGTTACGCATGCGGCATCACACGGTCTTGCACCAACTTCTGTGCTCAGTATTGGCCACAACAGCGCCTTACCAGCACCTTCATCATAGGTCACATCAGCGCCTACGTCATCGGCCACGACAGCGCCTTACCAGCACCTTCATCATAGGTCACATCAGCGCCTACGTCATCGGCCACGACAGCGCCTTACCAGCACCTTCATCATAGGTCACATCAGCGCCTACGTCATCGGCCACGACAGCGCCTTACCAGCACCTTCATCATAGGTCACATCAGCGCCTACGTCATTGGCCACGACAGCGCCTTACCAGTACCTTCATCATAGGTCACATCAGTGCCTACGTCATTGGCCACGACAGCGCCTTACCAGTACCTTCGTCATAGGCCACATCAGCGCCTACGTCATTGGCCACAACAGCGCCTCGCTATATCCGCCTAACTCAACCTTCGAGCCGCCTCCTTGATCTCGTTTCCAAACTCAAGTTGGTTGATGTTTACCCTCCTTGAGTTTGAGGGGGGCTGTTAGAATATATTAGAATATTCTAGTTAGTTTAGGATTAGGATTATGTATCCTAATCTCTATCTTTATCTCTATCTCTATCTCTATCCTTCTAGTTAGTTAGGATTAGGATTATGTATCTCTATCTCTATCTCTATCTCTATCTCTATCTCTATCTCAATCTCAATCTCTATCTCTATCTCTCCTATATATAAGAGCCTTTGTACATTGATTTAACACACAATAATATACAGAGTTTCTTTCTCTCTCAATAATTCTTTCAAAGGTACTTCTCTATCAATAAAAGAAATAAAATTTCTGACGATAAAATTTATCGTTCTTTTATTGTAAAGTTGGTGACATGTGAATCATGTTATTATTAATTGGTCCGGGCTCTTAAAATTTCTAAATTCTATCATTGACTCAAGGTCAAGAATGCTAATTATAAGGAAGGGCATCCCGAACTATGTAGTGATTTCTTTGAGTTCACGTGAATAATTTAACTCCTCAAAGGCATCGGTGAGTGGTTCGGAATATCCTTCCCCAAATAGCATTTTTGACATGTTTGTACCCATTTGCTTGTGTGCTTCCAAATGAAAGATGACATTTATAATTCTAAACTACACACAATCAAAACCCAAAAAACACATTAGAGGAGATGGGAGCCCTGTCATGAGGGGGCTCACTACATGAATGTAGTGAGCCCATCTGACCATCCATTTTTATAACGGACGGTTCAGATTCAAATCACTATAGAGCCTCCAATTCCTTAGAGAGAGAGAGAGAGAGATAGAGATAGCGCAAACAAGAAACAGTAGAAAATAGAACAGAACAATCATGGCGTTCCTGCTTCCTTGTTTTTGCAAGGGCCACATTTCCAGAAGATGCTTGTTCACAGAAAAGTCAGAGCACTAATAGTCTAAAATGGAGACAAATAATACTGAAATAAATACAGAAAAGTCATTGCAACTTAGAGACGACAAATAGTGAAATACATGGCTCCTTCTCCTCCAGCTAGCTAGTGGATTGGAACAAACTATACAGCACTCACCAATAATGCTCCACCCAAGACCACTCACCAATAATGCTCGATTCAGGTTCAAGTCCAAAAACGGAACCAGGATTAAAGATTTGGGGAGTTGAGATATTTTTTTTGGAAAAGGAGGAGACAGAATATAATTTGAGGGGCTCGAAATGTAATATATACCTTAAGTCTTAAATTTTTTTTGAAAGACCCGAGCCCTCTGTAATCTCCATTTAGTTCTTCCCCGGGTTTGACCTAAAAGTTTTACCTTAATTTTGGATTGCGCAAACCCATTTCTTCAGACTATTGCTGTCATGGTCTCGATGGAGAATTAGGGCTCGCGATAAACATTAAAGATATCTAATAAGATATTTTTTTTTAAAAAAAAGTGTCACTTTTGAATTTATCTATAATAGCTTTGTTATTTTATAATTCAGCAACACGTAAATGGGGAAAATTTTAAATAATTTTAATTATTAAATATTTGCATTTGATTTTCTATTTTAAATTATCCAAAATTCGGGCTTTGAAAATTTGTAGCTCGTTCGAGCAAGCTGAGACCGCTCGAGCGACCTCTTTGTATTCTAAACGGCCAGATTAAGGTTTATGATAGAATAATTGGGGAATCAGTTTTTCATCAGCGAGTTTATGACCTTTATTATGCGATTATTAGGATTTTTGGCTATAAAAACAAAGGTAGGCTTCTGTTTTGCGTCCATAAGTCATATTATTAGAATTTTTATAGAGTTCGTGAGGTTTTTCAAGGTTCATGAGAGTAAGGAGGTTTTTTCCAATTTTCCTAGTGAATCCACACTTGTTCTTCGGGTTTATACATCGATAAAGGTATGATTGATTACATTCAACCCTTGGAATCCCGTGAGAGCACGATAGCCCTATATGACTATATTTCAATGTTTGGTTGCTGATATTTGATAGTTTGGATACTTGTTGCACAGTTGATAAGAGTGGATTTTGGTTAGAGATGTAATTGTTGGACTTGTTGTGTAATCGGGTTTCAGCGGTCATATTTTTTCTAGAATGGACATAGTTGTGTTTGTGGCTTGTTTGGAAAAATTTAGAAATACATTTTAGGTCCCGCACACATTATTGTACATCACTTTGGGCCCCGTACCCACTATTGTACATTTTTATACTTTGAGTACATGCACCCTGAGTACACACCGTTATTCCTTTTGTACCTGGAGTAGACGCACCGATAGTGCATATCACTTAATCTTTTTGTCCCCAGAGTGCACATCAATAATCTTTTTGTACACTGACTACACGCACCATGAGTGCACGTCATTGATATTTTTGTACTATGAGTGCATGTCATTGTTTTTTTTGTCACCTGAGTACAGACACCTTGAGTGCACATCGATATTCTTTTTGTATTCTGAGTACACGCACCCTGAGTGCACATCGCTATTCTTTTTGTATTCGAAGTACACGCACTCTGAGTGCACATCGGTGATTCTCTTGACACCTTGAGTGTTCATGATTCTCTACGCACCCTAAGTGCATTAACTACTTTTCTTTGCACCTTGAGGGCACCTAAATATTTCCTCGCCCCCTAAGTGCATCTTCATACTTCACATATACGCACACACCTGCATGCTTGTTCGTGATACATGCATTGCTCTCAAGAACTACGCTGGTCTGATCCATGCAATGGTGTACATAGGCAGCTTAAAAAGCATAACCATGATTTTCGTGTTTGATTTTGAGCTTGAGGAATTCTGGACTACCCGATTTGGGTTGTCCTTTATCTTTGACATCGACTCTTGTCACCCGAATCTTGTCAAGTCCCTTCAAAGAAGGGCAACTGTAGACATATGGATCCTAATGAATCTCCAAGAAGCAATAGTTGGATGTTCTCGCTGATGAAAAAGGATACTCTTATCCTCAAACGAAGTCTTAAGTCTCGTTAGATTTTGGTAAGCTTGACCATGGATGCTCTACCTTCGTTTTCTGTCGTAAAACATATTCAGACTAGCACGCATTTCAACTTGGTGTGTGCCAGTTTGCACTCTGTGGCGCATGCCACTATGGGACCACCGCGAGCTAGTCTGATGACTTGTCAAATTACTTTAAATTTGGTATGGCTCACTATGTCGCACGACGTGTGGCTACATACTGCACTATGAATGACAAATGCTAGTTTGAGTGTTGCAAAGTAAAAAATACCCTTGCACAATTTTGAAAATTGTGGGGCCTATAAATAAGACCCCCAAAGCTTGAAGGGGAGAAGGATGAGAACCTTCCCTTGATAAGAAGGAAGAAAATCTTCTGGAAGAGAAAACCATCTTGTCGAAAAGTATAAAAAAGTGAGAATTTTGCAAAGAAAACCTCTCTTCGAGAGAGTATTTTGAGAGAAAAAAAGATTCTTGAGATGATAGTTCGGAATCAGGTTCGAGCATCCAAGTCAAGAACAATACGAAAAGACAAGGTCGGCACTGAATAAGTAAACCGACATTTACTTATTCATTTTTGATCTTGTTGTTGAATACTCGCGCCAAAATAAAAAACAATCAAAGCTTCAATAAACATACACAATCTCGTACTAGGTTGCAGTCGTTCTTGAGAAAATACCAAGGGACTCGGATAGTAATCCATACTACTCACGAGTTTCTCTTCGTGCACGATCAACCAATCAACTAACTGGATCCGTGTTGACACGATCAATAGATATTCATCCCAACGGTCGGAATTTGTTCAAAAGCGCCTCGCTTAGTCTACTTCCAGGGAATTTGGCACTGGAACCTGACCAGAGAAGCCTGCTAAGGGCACTCCTAATTGTGCGAACGATCCCACAAATTGCGCCTTTAACTGCTCGAAATTCCGAGGATGGCGCACGCAATTAGTGGACCCCTGCTCCCAAAATGGAAAGGAGGCATGATCGGCGATCATGAGCCCACATAAGATTATCCCTTCATCCAACCAATTAAAGGGGACCTCCTGTCAGAAGACCAATACGTCTACATATACTAAATCACCCGGAAACCACCCCGGTCACCAAACTTGCTTGCAAGAGCGCAGATCACCTCACTGATTTCCGGCACCATTCACTAATGTTATTATTAATGTTGTATAATAAATTTCAAATCTCATAATAATTTGAGTCTAAAAAAATGAGACTTCAATAACTTACACACCTTCCATCACCTATTAACTATATAAATTTTACACTTCAAAGTTAAAAATCTGGCCAGATCTTGTTAGCAACTTTTGTAGACATGAGCGGTGGAAGATGCTCATGTGAGGTACAATTTTTAGTTGATTTAACAATAATCAAACATATATTATTTGCTTTAGCCTTTTTATTCACTCTTCTTTTTTTTCAATGGTTTCATAAAGCTTCAAATCTTGCTTTCTTTATTCCACTTTTTTGATCAAATTAATGTTAAGACTGATAGGAAATAAAGTAAAACCTCAAAACCGACGCACTGACCGGCTCACATGTGAGGGGCAACCTTAGACCTTAAAATATTCTAATTGCTGTACACACACATTAGTAAAACCTAACTAAAGCCCAGAAAAAAAGGGACAAAATACAAGGCCCGCCCAAAGTATAACTTGAAACTCCAGTCAATTAATAGATGTGTCTAGAATCATTGAATGCACATCAAGTGAGCCCAACATGTATTCGACGATTCCGTACACACTTGTGTTCGGATGTGCATGAATGATTTTCGTTCCTAAACTAATTGACTACCTATTGAAATCCCCAAGGATAAATGCCAGCACTCTAGGATCTACATGGTAATTAATTTAGAACCATTAGGATAGGACCATCTGGATGTTGGAAAAGGCCTAAATTGAGCATTTGGCTGAACTGAAATTATCTGCTTGAGGGCACAAAAATTCTATCTGAAAAAAAAAAAAAAAAAAAAGTAGCTTCTGAAAGAGCAGGAATCAAATGGGTGACCCCACCTTCATAAAAGATAGACGACCATTATGCAAAGGTGAGAATGATGCAGAAGACCCATTCTATGAACACCAGCAGATGCAGCACTCCACAGAAAATGGGTAGCTGCAAAAGCTACCTCTTGACCACTCTTTTGTTCTGAGCTTCACAAACGAAGATAGAAAATTCTTCACTAAAGATAGATAGGTCAAATCTGATTCAGTCACATCAGGTCCCAAACGCTGCTGTGAGGACCAAAGAACAACCAACCTAGCATGCTTACAGATCAGTACTGAAACCTTTTTAGACAAATCAGTAATCCCATGTTGATTATAGATTAAGAAGATGAACGTTCAATAACTACATTAACACGTCACGTTTATGTGAATTTACACCAAGGCACTCGAATCGTTTTCAACCAATGAAAAACCCTACCCAAGCACTCAAATCAACAATGCCTGTCACTTCTTCCTCGTTAAGTTCAACGCTAGAACCATGCACAATGTTTTGTTTTCATGACACTTTTTCCCTAGTATTTCCTTGAGAAAGCATGTCAGACATTTTCTTATTTTTTCCTGTCTCATTACATAATTTTGGACAAAGGACCCGCGTTTAAACCTCTAGAAGCACTATTTCTATACCTATGAAGCTCTAAAATCGTAGACAAAAGACTAAATAAAGGGATCGACAAATGTTTAACATGCCAAACATACAAATTTGCGTCAGCATAAACCTTAGTGTCTCTATATGCAACGAATATTCTTGATTAAAATTTAAACCATAGATTTTTTTTTCTAGGTGTAGGATCACTTAGAGCTTTGAAATGGTTGAAAAAATATAAGGACTCTGCAGGAGAAACGAATCATGTCGAATTTTTTCAAAACTTTCTACATGAGACAAAAGCTAAAACTGGCAGTAACAATAGTAAATAGGAAGATGCTTCACCAAAAAAAAGCTGAAACAGATGGAATAACATAAGTGTGATCTAATTAGCTCCGAACTACACAACTACATAATTAGAAGCTTCCGAGCAGGTAAAACTCAATTGCTATGAGGATAGAAATAAGCATATGATCATGAACCAGAAGCTTCTTAAGCAAGTAAAAAATAATTAGTCATCGAGATAATAAAATTGTGCATATGGCTGTCAGCAACATATGCAGTAATTTTGCAGAAAAAGGTAATAAAAGAATATTCAAGAACTCCAAAAACTCTTCAGGAAAATTCTCTATCACAGGTGAAACGCATGCCTACACTAGAGAATTATTCGTGAAAACCACTCATATTTAGTAGTATTTCCACAAGGTGGTTGGATAATTTGGCAGGGTAGGACAGGATTCTCCTGTAGGCCACACCTCTCCCTTGCATTTTTTCCATTTAGAGTTACACATCCCTAACGAAAATTACTCAACTCAAGCACTTAAGGTAACCCACATGGTTGGCAAAAAACCAAAATAATCGTCAGGAAGTATGGTATACATTCTTGAAAGTAGCTGTTCTTGTACATCAGTACCAAGAGAAGGCACCTCAGTTGTCCAAGGTAATATCACTTTTAATGCATCTTTTAAACAAATTCGTCTCGCTGACAAAATGATCCAGGTAAGGAACAAATGTTCAGCAGACAATGTATATCTATACAAAAGCATAAGGAGAAACCTGAGAACACATTGGAAACAATTGCATTTAAAGAACGTAAGTTGCTCTTAAATACTCCACTATCTCTGCACTCTCAAACATTTGAACCCCAGTATTCGGATCTTCTAAATAAGGCACCTGTCAAGAGATGCAGTGAAAGAAATACTCTTAGTAAGTAATGCCAAGAGAAGCAGCAAGCAAGATATAGACTGTCCTACTTCAGTTCTGTAGCATAGCATATACCCACATATTTGTGAATACACCTGTCGCTTGCAATTCAGGGTAATCAATGTGGTCGTCCATGTAAAATTGAGTTTATTCAGGATAAGGTGTTTATAAACAAAAATAGACCATTTTTATGCATTATGCATAATTGCGTTGTAAATTCTCAGACTGAAATAGATGTGATGGGTGATCCAACAGTAGCGTTGGTTTTATTTTTTGTCAATCGATATAGTTTTGCACTGAATGAGGTGGTGGGAATAGTGTCGAATAAAGAGTAGAGTCCTGTCCTATGCAAGTGTGAAGTAGAATAGGACACAACGGAAACATACATTACAGAAATGATAACTCATTGAAGAAATAAAAGGACCTGGAAATGTCCAGCTTTTTCGTATAGTATCTGTCGTTTTGGGCTGCCTCGAGCACAACTGCAGCAGAGAAGTTTTAAGTAAACCTTTCAAATGCAAACGGACAAACTTTTATTGGAAAAAAGCCACCAAAAAGTTCCAAAACACATTTCAGCAACAGAAATACCAAAAAAGCATATCAACTGTGGGAGCAAATCAATAACACAAGCACCCTAGTTATTTCTTGAGGAACCTGACGAGCATAATATCATTAAGGATCATACTCCATTGTCTCTGCTTTCTGAGTCTTCTCTTTCCAATAAAAATTAAATATTGTTGCATCATCTTTGTCTTGGTCATCCGTCTTTCAGTTTTCTCAAAATAATGTTTCCTAGTTAAAAGGGTTTGATGTGGGTATGTTTCATTGTGATGTCTGTAAACTTGCAAAACATAAGCGTGTTTCTTTTTCAATAAGTAATACTAGAGTTTCAATACCTTTTACTCTAATTCACAGTGATGTTTTGGGACCTTCTATAGTTCATAATATCTCCTAAGCTTGCTGGTTTGTCTCATTTATTGACGATTATACTCGAGTGTCGTGGGTTTTTCTCTTAAAACAAAAATTAGAGGCCAGTTTCACCTTTCAAAAAAAATTCCACATGGTAAAAAATCAATTTTGGATTGAGATAAAAAGAGTTTAGTCTGATAATGCTCGGGATTATTTTAATCAAGTGTCGTCACCATTCTTCGAACAAAATGGAGTCATTCATGAGTCTTCAACACACCACAACAAAATGGAGTGACAGAGCGAAAAAATGGTCATCTTCTAGCTATTACCCGAGTCTTTCTTTCCAAAAAAGTGTTCCAAAAAATTATTGGGGAGAAGCTGTCCTAAGCAATATACATTTAATTAATAGATTACCCACTTGAATTCCTAATTATAACAGTTACCATGGAACTATTTTCAAAAAAATTTCCTAACTTCAAAACAATAACCCACCTGGTTCGTAAGGTCTTTGAGTGCATGTGCTTTGTTCATATTCATTTGAATAACCATGGGAAACTTGAACCAGGGGCTCTTAAGAGCGTTTTTGTTGGATATTCTTCTACGCATAAAGGATATAGGTGTTATCATCCACCAACAAAACAATTCTTTGTCTCTGTAGATGTAACATTTGTTGAAACTAAAAATTACTTTCTGAATCCTTATCGCTAGGGGGAGACATCATTCATGGAAGAGAAGGATATAGATTTGTCTCTGCTTGATCTTTCATACTTCCCATCCTCACAAAATAAAATCCGCCATCATCTGTTTCCATTCCTTTACTAAATGAGTCAGATCCAAGTACTCATAGTCCAGCGGAAAAGGATAAATAGATTCATAGTGCTACTTGCCCATTGCAGGTCTATTCAAGTTCAACCAATGCAGGTTCTTGATTCAGAAGTAAACTCTGGTGCTGATAATGTTGAGGTAACTCCTACTCAGAAGATTATGAAAGTAATGTGCTTCTTGTTGATGACGATCTCTCTATTGCGATTAGAAAGGGTGTTAGAAAGTGTACTCAGGTACCTGTATATCTACCGTCTCACTTTGTGTCCTGTCAAAAGCTGTCTAGTGGATATCAAAGTTTTCTTACCCACCTCAACACAATTACAATCCCAAAAATTGTCTCTGAAGCATTGCGGAGTAAAAAGTGAAAATAAGATATGAATGTTGAAATGGATGCGCTTGAGAAGAATAAAACATGGGACTTGGTGGGACTACCTCAAGGAAAGAAGCTAATGGGATGTAAATGGGTCTTCACCGTGAAATACAAAGCAGACGGATCACTTGAACAATATAAGGCATGGTTCGGGAGATTATTTTGAGCATGGTTCGGGAGATTATTTTGAGCCTCCTATAATTACAATGGAGGAAGTGAAAGAAATGATGCTCAGGCACAGTAAAACCTGAATTAGATCCGCATTAACTAATCACTCCTCCAGGAGTCCAGGTCCATATTCGTACCAGCCAGGAACAGTTTTCCGACGTCAACATGGTCACTCTAGACAAAATACCCAAAGATCATCCCAAGTGGCAACTAGGGAGGTTTATGTTGTCTCTCTTCTGAAGATTCTTGGGGTCGAATTCATAGGTGAAGACCTTTCTTCCATCGACGATGATGATTAGGCCAGCCAATGGGTATACTCAAACCAAGGGGATAGATTATCTTGAAACATTTCTCTTGTTGCAAAAATTAACACTGTAAGAATCCTATTATCTTTAGAAGTTAATCGTGACTGGATCTTCCAGCAATTTGATGTAAAAAATACTTTTCTACATGGTGATCTTAATGAAAAAATCTATATAGAAGTTCCTCCAGGATTTGAGTCAGAGAAGAATAAGGTGTGTAAATTAAAAAAAGAGCACTTTACGGCTTAAAACAGTCTACCAGGGATTGATTTGGCAAGTTTGCTAGAGTAATAAAAGCTTTGGGTTAGAAACAATGTCAGGGTGATCACACATTGTTTGTCAAACATTCTGAAGGAGTTATAGCTCTATTAGTCTATGTGGATGAGGTAGTAGTAACAAGAGATGACTTGCAAGGAATGGAAGCATAGAAAAGGTGTTTGTTGCAAGAGTTTGAGGTCAAAGAACTAAGCAAGTTAAAATACTTCCTCAGTATTGAAATGGCTCACTCTTGACATGGGATTTTTTTATCCCAACAAAAGTATGTGTTGGATCTATTAACTGAGACAGTAAATTAGGGTGTAAGCCAGTGGAAACACTCGTTGAACAAAATCACAAACTTTCTGAAGCCCCAAAAGATGCGGTGGTGGATAGAGATCCTATCAGAGATTAGTTGGCAAAATAATCCTTCTTTCTCATACCAGACCAAACATAGCCTATGTTGTAGGAGTGGTGAGTCCATTTATGCACAACCCAAAAGTACATCTTCGAGTAGCACATCGAATTCTACAATACTTAGAAGGTACTCCATGGAAGGAAGTATTGTTTAGAAGAGGCAATGAATTGACATTGAAAGCATACACGGATGCAAATTATGCTAAATCAGTTGATGACAGAATCTTAACTTCAGGCTATTGTAAATTCCTCTGAGGCAACCTGGTAACATGGAGAAGCAAGAAGCAGAATGTAGTTGCAAGGTCAAGCACAAAAGCTGAGTTCAGAGCTATAACATTGGGAGTTTGTGAACTTTATGGTTGAAATAATTTTGGAAGATTTGAAAATTGCGTGAATAGGACCTATGAAGCTAAATTGTGATAACCAGTTAGCAAATAATATTGCACATAACCCTATGCAACATGACCGCACCAAGCATGTGGAAGTAGACAGACATTTTATAAGGGAGAAGTTAGATAGTGGAGTGATCTGTACTCCATTCGTGTCAACTAAGGGTCAACTTGCAGCTGTGTCAACTAAAGGATTGAGTGGTTCTGCATTTCAGTCTATCATTAACAAGCTAGGAGTGAAAAATTTCTACTCACTAGCTTGAGGGTGAGTGTTAGAATCAGTAATTACAGCTGTCTATATTTCTTGTAATTAGAATGTATATTCTAATAGTTAATATCCCTGATTTGTCGGATTAGAATATCCCTGATTTACATTTTAGTTAAGTTCCATCTTAGTCTATGTTTATCATTATTTTGGCAGTTATCTCCTGCAGAAAGTGAAATAAAAGTTTTTTAGTTTCCTTGAACTGGTCTGGATGCTAATTCCCCCCTAGGTGGAGATTTCTAGGGGTTAAATTCTAGTTGTACACCACCCAAAGTTATCAATCTCGTACCATTTTTGTTATTAGTAAGGTACGTACAGGCGTACTGTTTCGGATTTATCGCAAAAAAAAAAAAAACCATGAAACATAATATACAATATGAAATAATCAATTAAAGAGAGAAGACCAACAACACAAACACAAACACAAACGCAAACAGGTTGTATTTCATTTTAATTATTTTAATCATATGAACTTAGACAAGCACACAACTAATTATCAATTTACAAGTGCCGGTCTATTTCTTTGTGACCGATTCAATACAGTCCATTGCCAAAGTGAGGGAAACAGTCAATTTTTCTAACAAATTAGACTTTAAGTACGTTAATTACACTAATTACTTTACAAACAGGTTGTCTTTCATTTTTTCCTTGTGACGATTCACTTTAATTAAACCCATGTTCCACCAAAATTATGCTTGAAGTTTTCCATCAAAGTTTTGACTTACGCCCAAAAATTCTCAGCAAGTTAAAAAATAAAAAATAAAAATTAGTGCCTCGGCTGAGATCTGGTATTTCGCCGGAACAGCCGGAACCGGACGGAACCAACTGGACCAGCCGGTATCTTGGCAGGCACGGAATGGACTCCAACATGCCTCATTTTAGCTCCGGTACGGAACGGGAATGACAACTTTGACACCACCGATCACCTTAAGATGTAGCAACATCCTTCAACAGAGGTGATCTGACCTGACTTTCCACTCACAACGTGGAGAACACCCATGCATGAGGGAATCAAGATCAAGGAAATGAGTATGAAGACTGGAATTCTCACTCATCAACTTTGGCCATTAAAAGAAGCCATTAAAAGAACCCAGGGAGGTACTTATAGGCCAATAAAGTTCTTGTGAAGGCAATAAACTTGCGATCCTGACCAGGTTGGTTGACCAAAGTTCTCAGCTTGGTCGACCAAACATTCTTCCAAGTTGGTTGAGTAACTAAGCCTTATTGTTTAAGGAACTAAGGACATAAACATTTTGTTGGTTGACCAAGTTTGTGGACTAGTCGAGTTGTAGACCAAGACAGACAACCTTGTTGGTCGACTGCTGAGGCATTGTTGGAATTTATTCAAACAACAAACCTATATGCAGGTCGACCATATTGTACAACTTTGAAACTCGATCAATTGCTTCTTCGACTGGTGAATAAACTACTTAGTAAACGACGGCTTACTTATCCCCAACCTCACCCCCTCAATTGGAAGGAACTGGCATTTCAAAAAGCTCTAAAGTGGGCTCGGTCACCCGCCTCTGTCTGTGGTCCTAGCAACCACTCCACTTACATGCCTCTTCCCCTATTTATTAAACAACGAACCTTGCATCCGGGAGCTGGCAAACAGTGGTCCACTCCCATGGAACGAGACCTGTTTACCAACAGCAACCGGTATAGAGTGATTCCAAACCATTAGGTGTGTCTCCAAGGTCAATCTCACTGGTCCCAAGCTCTGCGATGTAATCCGCTTCCGTGAATGCTTTTCCAGAGCTGGCTTGAGAGTCTTCTTCCTTAACCATCAGTGCAGTCTTCTTGCCCAATTTGAAGCTTCCACTAAGCACTCTCAAGTGGAGTGCTGTGAAAGTGGAATGATGCGAATTCCAAGAATCACAAGATCCACAAGCCAACTCCTCTCACCTTGCATCTTGCGGATGTTGTCCACCTACTCCTAAAAGCAGTACCGTAAGTACTTACCATAAGTCATGAAACTGTCTACCTATTCTAGTACCCCTAGCACTACAGTTTTAGGTCTACACATCCGATCATATGAAGGACCCAAACATCTAGAGGTAAATGTCTACGTAAACAAGAAAATTTCAATCGACGTCAAAAATTAACATAAACAAACACAAGTCTTTATGATACTAAATCATCAATCAAGACAGCCATATTGGACTTTACCTTCGAAGTAAGTGTGGCAGCTCCAACTCCACAAGTACTTCACGTACAACCTTGCAAAATGGGGATGGCTGAAAAGAAAGTTAAAATATTACACTTACGAAGATGACATCAACATCTAAATTGTTCCACTGAAAGATAAGAAAACATGAACTACTAAAGTGCAAGCATCAGATATCTGTAACCCAGAGTCTAACCTCATATGCCCATACTTCAAGAGGTTTGGGTGGTAGTTTTGATGGAGTATAAGAAGAACCCTACAGGAATCACAACATGAACGTGAAAGCCAGCTTGTAATCTTCAAAATACGAATTACAATAAAGCTGAAGTAAGTTGGACTTTTTTTAAAACAACATGTAACTCCCTGCCTTAGGCACCAAAACAAAGGGCCTTGTTCAACAGGTTGGACAAACTTTAAAATTTATCTTGCAAGAAGTTCAAAAGCAAGTATACCCTTCCCATGCGACCAATCATGGCAAATCCTTCTGTCAAAGTCTGCAATAGAACAAGTCAGGAAGATGTATAATATAAGCCCCGACAGTCTCGGTGGATTGGTAAGAACCAAAACAAGCTGAGACTAAGGCTAACCGTTATTAGACCAAGTGACAACATGAAAGGGACATTTCCATCACCTAAACAAAAAGAAGTCAATGTTACGCGAAGCAGGAAGTGTTCAATGAAGGTGAAGAATGAATACCCTATGGTAACTTGTTGAGTCTTTTATTATAAAAAAAAACACGCATTTACAGAACCAAGACAACTCGAAATGATTATCATCAACTTGAAAGATAATTTGTATGGAAATACTCCCCAGTTCTCACATTTGTTTGTACAATAGGTTACAAATGAATTTCTCTAAAGATCAGTTCACAACATATAACTATCGCACCCACCCTCCTCCACATATAATGATCAGCAAAATTTCAAAAAAAAGTAACATGCAACCCACATGGGCAAAGCTGCACATACCATATTTCCTAACCAAATATTTGATTATGTCATCCGACTCATACATTGCAACTCCGGTGTTTGGATCCACCTGCAGTAGTGAAAAGATGAATAAAAAAAATTACATCACATGTCATCAAACCCATTAACCAATATAAGTTAACTCACAAGCACGGCCTCATATAAACAAAACAATCAAGATTTGTATTGGCCAAGCAACATTCAACCAAGATGCCCACTTTGAACAAAGCAATTAAATCATTCCAGATATTCCACAATGAATAAAAAAGGACAGTAATGATCAATACATTTTTATGTTAACCCAGAGCCCCAAATCTTAGCGGAATTGGCATATTAAAAGAGTAGGAAGTAGACTAATTTATCTAACTATCTAGACCCTCTGCTGCCCCTCCCACAAGCAACAAGTTACAAAATCATTGAAAGACTAATTTGGTTCATCATGCATCAGAGCCACAAGTGGATGGATACATGTAAAATCATCTAAGCTCTCCAGCTCTCCAGCTCTCCATTCACTGACCCTGCACCAAGTAAACGCTATATGTTCCCCAGTAGGAATTTCTGATTCATTAGTGAATCTTCCCTTCATTGACAATCAGTCAACAAATAATTAGGATAATACTTTTGCATTTACCAACTTACAGGAGCACTTTTACCAGAAACTCCGCGCCCTAAGCTAAGCTTCATACTACAACTGTACTCATTAACATCAACCTTATTTAGAATGGAAAAAAAAAAAGATCGTGAGAGTAAGAGAGATACAGGACATCTTTAAAAGAACTTGATATTGCTCATTTCGCTCAATCATCGCTAGCAGAGAAGGACCCTCCATCCATTCTCATTTTCCATTTGCCAAGAAATGTGCAGGTGCATAGATCACATTGGTTTTAGTCACCGAGGTGAGGAGGCATGCTATTGCTAACTCAAATGTACTCAGAGAGAGCATCAAGTCTGAGTATTACTTGAATATCAACCACAAAATGGTGGAACAAGAAATGAGAAACTTAAAAGAATGGAAACTACTAAACTAGCCACATTATCCAGCAATATTTTCTAAGCAAACACATAAAGCTTGTACCTTATAGTATTCCTTTTATTTTTTCCATTCTTTGTTACTGGTGATTGGTACCAATTTGGAAAATGCACAAAAAGAAAAAAAACCAAAAACAAAAGGAATCTTGTCAAACCATGTAAGGGAACTGCTGTTTTCCACCCATCTGACCAACTTTTGGACGGAAATTTGGACCATTTCTTGGGCAGGGATAAAACAGGACATCAAGATCCAATACTGCAACAATTTCCCTGACCTGTAATAAATCAAGTGTCAATCAACAGCCAAGAATGCAAACCATGTAACATGAGCAACCAAACAAGAATCAACTGACAAAGACGGCGTATAAGATGGACCAAATGTCCATTCTCAAAATAAAAGAGGTAGACGGCTGCTAAAGCCCCAAAGTACTCTGCTATTGCAGCCATTGGGTCAGTTCCAGAACTAAAATTAGACGATTAAAAAGTCACCATGAACTTTAAATATGCCCCTCTAAACATAATTGCAATAATACGTCTGAATGACAACCCATGGTTTAAAAGTCCTATCTTGTCTCTGGTGTTGGTTTATACTAAACACTTAATGTAAAGTGCATAGAAATGAAACAAGAAGAAAAACAGGTACAAGATGAATATTGCAAGGAAAAAGATGATGGAAATCCCACCGAGTGGTCGTTACCTTCCGACAAAATGGGCAGCTGAAATTTCCAAGTGTACCAAGATTATCCATGTCAGGAGAAAGCAACACGAGCTATCAGTCTAAATCATTGCCGTCACGTATTAAGAAATGAGAAAATAAAGAAGAGAACTAACTGCCAAAACATTCTAAATCCAAAGCATCCACATGATCTAATGCCTACCTGTATCCAATAGAGAAGAAAATTATATTAACAAAGTACCTTTCAAACTCATATATCTCAATAGGCTTCTCTGGGCGAGGACCTAATTTTGAAGTCTCTTTCAACTTGAAACCTGTTTGAGCAGTGTAAGTTATAATCAAACAAAAGAAAAACATCTTTTGAGAAGTTCCCTGTAAAGCATACAGGTATAAAAACAATAACTGTGGTCTTTCAGAATGAGAAAATTATCAAGCTTTGAAACAGCCCCTTTTCCGATATTTCTATTTAAACAGTTATCAACGAAAATATTGTTTAAAGCTGGAGAAAGCAAAAACTGCTTAAAAAGATGGGAGAAAAAATGATTTTAAAATACTTTGGGACTGAGGGCTTCCAACCTCCAAAATTGCAAGGAACATGACTGGGCCTGAAGGTGCCACATAAAGCTCTGGGTTACAATAACATTGAAGTTAAAGAAGAGTTGTCTACTACCAGCAATTTCAAGTGCATACTTGTCAGGCGGAATCTCACTCTTTGCCACAAGAGATCCAGAATACCTGACAAAAATTTAAGAAATTCCAGCAATTTTTAAGCCCAGAAGATTTCAGAGTCAAGCTTATAAAACATGGTAAGCGGTTACAAGTAAATCTCTCACAGCCATAGTTAAACATAAGCTGTGATACTGGTCTCTATGGTCTGCGGAAGTTAGAAATACTAACAGCCCCTTTGGATTGATAGATTTGAAGAGAAAAGAAAGGAAATTGAGAGAATGAATAATCTCTCTCATGTTTGTATTGGTAAGAAGGTGAGAAATGATAAGAGATGGTGAGATTTTATGAGAAAAGAAAACTAAAGGAGTTTAATTTTTCATGTTTTCAACTTTATCCTTCCTTTTTTGGGGGGTACCATTGACTGCAAAGGGTGTTTTAGTAAAATAAGTAACATTTCAGTTGGATTCCTGACGTTAGGTACGGCATGATGTCTAATAAACCAACCCTTTGCATTGGAGATTTTAATCATTAGAGGGAATACAATACTTAGAACCAACCCCAAATTTGTTTAATCTGATGCAGGCTAGAAGGAACACTGCATGCAATGGCACTAGGAACTATTTAAAGAGACAACACACGTCCAACTTTCTATTACGTTTCATGTTAATAATGAATATTAACGTTCATCTTCAAATAGCTTAGCAACATTGACACATCTCTTCATAATAAGCACAATTAACTCTCCTCAATTAGCCCTATTTGGCCAAAAAAAATTTTTTGGCTTATTTTTTGTCTTTATTCAAAATTTTTTTGTATTTGTTATTTTTATGTCATTTTTTCGTGGATTATTGGTTCGTATCGACGAAAGGAATCTAAAAAGTATAAAATTAAGTCCAAAAGTTAAAAAAAAGTCACTAAAGACGAAAATAAGCCAACACGGACGCTGTTTTTGACTTATTTTTTGTCTTTTCTGAACTTTTTTCAAATGTAGCCGATGATTGATAACTTTTCTGAAAGCTCTTGTCAAGACGAACCAACAATCATCAAAAAATTGATGAAAAACAAAAAATTAAAAAAAAATTTCAAATAAGGACAAAAAACTAAACAGTGAATAATCCAATAATAACCACAGGCCAAATGGACAATTGGCAATCATCACAGTACAGTGGGGCGTTTAGGAGTCAAATGGGGTAATTTGGTATGTCTAGTCCAATTAATATAACCAAATCCTCTAAATTTCAGGCAAGAATGCTTCCATAGAGAATAACTAGAAGGACAGATGACAGCAGCAATCCAAATCTCCACATTTCAGAGCATGAGGAAAACTAACTACAAACTTTTGCACTAATATATTGGCGTTAGGCTCCTATTGTCACCATAGAAGCAAAACCTGCCTTAGTTTTAAACTATAAAGCAAGTATACTGCGAAACTAGTCACGTAAAAGTATCGGATACCAATACACCCCCATATGTATCAGGTATGAAAATGTTTGTATTGAATTTAAATGTTTTTAACTTCATATAAGTTTTGAATACGCAAGGGATACATGGAATACTTTCGGGATACAGTGGGGTGAATGAATTTTTTGAAAAAATTAAGTAATAATTATGGGGGCAACACGGAACTATGGTGTGTGTGTACATGTTTGATATCTACATACAATAAATAAAATGACTGATAGACAGATTGCTAATAGAGACAGAAGTGAAAAAAAAAAAACCTCTCTCTCATATCAAAATTCAAAACACACGCAGTCACACATATGTGACTCGTATACTAGCATAGACTATACGCGACTCATATCGGCAATTCATTATCAATTTGTTCCATAAATGGTACACACACATGTACATACTTCACAGTCTATATTTTATTCTTTCTTCCAGTGCAGTATATGAAAATGAATCATATCATACGTATATACACTTACTGTCTACTAAAATATTAGGCATATTACATATACTATATATAAGCAAAATTGCCCAATGGTGGTTGGTTGAAGCTCCAGTACGTAGCCACTCCCTTCTCTGGGAACCGTAAGTGAGACTTCCGCATCATAGGGCTCCGTCCCAAGCTTCCCTCGTTGGCCCTTGTCATTAGACCACTATCAATGCATTTTAAGCTTGGACTCTCGAGTCTTTTGCTCGAGTGGTGGCGAACAATGCAGTGCGGGAGATGCCTGCCCGTAGGGCCCGGCCTGCTTCCCGCCCGAAAGAACTACTCACTAGCTAGCCGGACTAGTTGGGGTTAGTATACATATACATATATTACTGTTTCTTGCAATCTATACAAAATATGAGATATTATATACCGTAAGTGGTAAGCACTGATGTCTAACCTTTTTTTTTCTACAACATTTAAATTTTTAGGATAATGATTACAACAGCAACCGGAAGTATTGGATGCTTTTATTAGTTTTTTTAGCTTTTTTGGTTTTGTTTTGAATGACTTTGAAGAATTGACATGTGCTAAATGGTTGATGTTAGCAATTCAACTACACTTTTATTTCTTTCGGTTCTTCTTTATGAATAGTAGAACACTAATACTTACAAAAATGTTTAATTTTTATGTAAGTATCCCGGACATATCTGTATCCTATTTTTAAAGTTTTGCCATATCGTCGTATCTTTATCGTACTGTATCCAAATTCCGTATTTGTATCTGTGCTTAAAGCTAGTTAAATCAGCAGTGACCAATGCATCTACACTGTACGTAACACAATATTTGCCTCCCACAGAGTGAGATTTCAGAGGAAACAGTCAAGTGAGATTTCAAGGAACCAGTTCTGGTGCTATTGCAGCGACTTTGACCTGTACCAGCATGTCAAATCTTTCCATGATCAACACTGGGTGTTATGACTTTTGCTTTTTCCCGTGTATTATAGGCTTAGCCATTTCCAATTGCACATGGCAATGTGAGCTCATCACCATTGATCTACCTACACCAACATCTGATACATGTTGTATTATCAACTGCAGAACATAAACACGTTGATTTGGAGTGTGGATACTCTGATCCTGCTCTATAGATGAACCCATATGAAACTTCCGTTATACCTATCCCAACCTCCTGAAAAAATCTCCATCTGTCATGCTGGAAGATCAAGTAACTTGATTCCGAGAACTAAACACAAGCTACATATTTGCCAAAAAGAAAGGTCACATCAAGTATGTTTTTCATTCTTACATACAAAGTAAACTTGAGTCCTTTTACCAGATAATGAGTTACTTTTAGGTAATTACTCTGTCTCTGCCCAGCGCTCATCAGGCCATCTTCAAAGGTAGAAGCGTATCTTCGTTTCACCACACAGATCAACTTCTCAATGTGCACCCTCATGCCGCACATGCCTTTAAATTAAGAGTTCCCTTGAAAAATTAATCAAGACTTTAAATGTATGACTGATGCATCTGAACAGACGCCTTTTTTCATTTTAAATACATTCTTGCTGGTTATTCTGTAATGCTTTATCATTAGTTTGAAGAGAAATTCAATTTGCAATATTTTCTACATCAAGTTTTCTGTCATTCTTTTCACACATTTGCGTACTTCTTGATTGGTTAGCTCTTTAGATCATACAAATATGGTCTGATAATCTGGCAACTAGATTCATGTATACGCTTTAACCTTGCTGCAGATTATGTTACTCTTTTCAGTATAATAAACTATTAAATTACACATACTTTACCATTGGTCTATTGGATAAGAGACATCTTAATGGAGACAGAAAGTGGGAGTTTATACCTCGCGACGACTCAAACTAATGCAAATTTTCAGGGTAAGTAATGAAAGCAATGTAATCACCAATATCATAGCAACCTTGATTAATTGGCAAGTAATGCAATCACCAATTCTCATAGCGTCTTTTTATGGCCTTGAAGATAGCCCCCTAGCAACAATCAAGATGTGCATGCACCGAGAAGAGCCAAAAAACAATAATTTAAACACCAAAAACATTTAAGGAGCTAGGACCATCCAAACCTTTATTTCAAGTAATCCCGACAGAAAATAAAATGGTCCCAACAATATTACATTTGCTTTCAAAAGATCAGAATGTAGCTCCTTGAAAAGCTAGTCTTTTGCATTCGCCCACGGCCCCCACTAGACAACAGAAAAGTAGGCCAGACAAGATATCGATTGAATTCAACTTTACACTTGAAGAGATAGTTATCATTTATTGAGGTTAAGTTGTAACCGAACAAGAGAGAAAGAGTGAAGTGGTTACGTGATCCAAACACCCCCCCCCCCCCCCCCCCCCCCCCCCCCCCCCAAACATATGCTACAAGTTGAGGTAGTGGTGATTAAGTTCTACCTAATCTCTGCATTTTTGCAGGAGTGGACCCTTCTTGGGGCTTGGGTTAAGCACTGGTTAAGTTATAGATATTGGTACTGGAAGGTAGCTATGTCACCTGAGGGGACCCTAACAGCATTCTTTGAAGCACGTGTCCTTCAAACATGCTGGAAAGTAGGTCGGATCGATGAACAATTGGTTCGATTTAGTTACCGGTGAAAATTGTGGGATATGGTTGTGGATAAAGGACTGGATCCTAATGTGCCAATCTTAGGTGAGGTCAGCAATCCTATGGATGTTTATGCCTGTTAGGAGGCTTCAGTGGAATCTTCTTGCTTCTGTCTGCTGGTCTAATCCAACCATGGGCAGGTAGAGACTTCCAGCAGTGGACCCTTCTTTTCCTCATTTCGTCATAGAATCAATGTACAAACATGTAGCAGCTTGTCGAGCATGAATCAATTGGACCTGTTGTGCACCTTGAAAGTGTTTTTCACAAACGTTGAAGCTTTCATTTGGAAACCCTCGGCATCGTCACTATACTAATTTAACTTTGGCAACTAAGGGTAAGGTCACTAAGGTTGAAACCTCCCTGCTTTCCCATTAGTCCATTACATAAGCACTACCGACACTCATAGATGCTTAATATCCATAAGAATGCAGTTGAAATTAATATCGCCGGCGTATTCTCGCTTACCATTTACATGATACCATAAGTAAGAAGTAATCTCGGATACCTCGAACAGAAGTCTAATCTAAGTACCATAAATAGAATGAGAGTATATGGTTTTAATTCAAGAACACCGAGTATAATCAGTGCTCCATGTGCATTGTCCAACATCTATAAGTAAATAAGTTTCAGAAAAGCATTAAGTAAATTCATACACATTTACACTGATAACCCCCCAGAGCAAACAGGTATGGGTACAATTAAGCAATAAACTACTGCTGCAATGCATAGCTTTAGCGGAAGTCGTCCAACACCTTATATCTTAAATTTGAAAAAACCCTAAACTAACCGATAAAATTAGAAACCCCATTGAATGAAGAATAAAAGAACAGAAGGGTATAGAAAAAATCATACCCAGAGACAAGAGCACCAGTTCCAAGGCGAAAGATGAGAGCGAGAGAGGCCCCCAAGATGTCAAGAATCTTATCGGGTCTCACCGAAAACCGCTTCGGCTGCGGTGGCTTGAAATTGGGTGGAGCAGAAAACCTTAATTTCGGTTCTTCTTCTTTGGTGCTCACGGAAGAGGAAGCCAGAGGCGTTTTGGAGAATTCTGCCGATGATTTGATATAAAATCTGCTCTTCTTTGCTTGTCTTCGAATTGGAATTGACGCGAAAATCGGAGATGGCGCCAAGTTAAGGACTCCGGCCATTGGGTGCCGGCGAGGGGGATACAGTATTGGGTGCAAAGTGAGAGAGTATCAGTAGTGGTTGACCGAAGCACCTCAAGAATCTGTGTGGCCAAAAATTTGACAGGTAATACGGTTACGCGTCATGAGGCAAATCGGCCCACGAGTAAATGCGATCAAATGTTTTGTCTTGAACCTCTCAAAATTTATTTCGCTACATTAGTATTGAAAATGAAAATTTTTAAAATTGAACCATGTTATATGAGCATAATTTAATGGGTGAACAATGTTATCCACAAGAAAAGTAATTATATGAGCATAACTGAAAACTTTGTTACTTCAAATCCAAAAAAAAGTGATTTTTAAGTAACAATTTTGAATGTTTATAATGATGTAGGCAGAATCTGCAAAGAAATTCATGCTGAAACATTCAAAAGTTGGGGCTTGGGGATAGGCCAAACCCAACGATAACTTTTCTTAGCAGGATCAAGCCGATGACACTACGCACAACTTGCCCAATATGCCACGCATGTCGTTTGGGCCACGACAAGTCCGGGCCTAATAGACCAATCTGTGCCACATGTAGCAGATAAGAGTCCATCTAGTTGACAGGTGCATTGATTGCGGCACGTGGCATCCGAGTTGAATCATTGTACGTCATTAGCTAATGCCATAACCAAATTCAATTATGAGTCAATATCATCGAGAAGTGTGCTTCACACATGCCTACCCTGGCTTAGTGCTCAAGTTCGATAGAGTATAAGTAAATGCAAGGCCTAAGGAAGTACGGTACAAAATCTTTCAACCCTAATTCAATGTTTTCTTTTACTTCATCTCCTCAAGGTACTGACTTGGGTATGAAAATGCTTCCCACCCAAGCTTCGGCCGGTGAGGCATTAATTATGGACTGTGGTTGCAGAATCTACGTAAGTAAGGCGCGAAACAGATGGTCCAAGAGGGAGGAAATGTTATACATATTAAAAGACTCCACAGTTGATAACCACAATGAGCATATTTCGTCTCGATTTCCTTATCTTCACCAGAATTCAATCCTCTATCCTGTAACTTCCATGGCTACTCATGGCGATATCAATTGCCGAACCATTGCTTCTCGAGAGAAGAGGGTGGTGGATCCACAACACATCACCATTGGGTCTCACAACCTATTGTTGTCACTAGACACCGCCCCATTGGATTTGAACTTTGGGGATTATATCTAGATACTAGAGGCCAGGATGAATGAGACGAACAAGTTCATCCAAACCATACAATAGAAGGTCACCACACTTAGGCTATGTTTGGTTTAAGGTGTTTGAGAGATTTTTTCCCAAACAAGTTTCTGGAACAAGTTTCTCAAACATTTTTACTTTTTTCCTAGACAACTTTATCTCTCTATAAAAAAGTATTTCTGAAACACTTTTTTCCCAGACAAGTTTCTGAGACACTTATAACCAAACAACGTCTCAGAGTTTTGTTTCTAAAAATTGTTTCAGAAACACTCAAAACGAACAGAATAGAGGTCCATTCTCAATAGTTTGGAGACGGATAACGTTCCAACCCTCACCACCATCGTTGTCATCGATCTCCAACTCCAGATCACGATTGAAGTAGAGATGTGAATGTTGTCCGAACCAGGGAGAGAAGGGGGCCTCGGCCCCATGCATTTGTCGCGATCATGTGAACCACAATTTGGTTAATGCCGCTGTAGAGGAGTGCTAGCTTGTGGGAGCTTGATTTAATATGGTTAGATAAGTTGTCGAAGGCTTCGATCTCTTCCTTTAGAGAGCTATCCCAAGCGTTCTTGGCTCGATTTGTCATGAGCACCTGATAGAAGAAGGAAGTCAACGATCTGCTCAGCTCTAGGAAATTAGCAAATAAGTCATTTTGACAGTATACAACCAGGCACTCGAAACTCTTTATCGAAATCTAGGGGTGCGATCCGGCCATAGCAGTCATGTCCTTCAAGTTGGGTTTGGACCATATGAGCTGTCTCTTTGAGGACCTTATGATGTCCATCCCTTCGAACATAAATGACTTGATGAGCCAGATCGACAAATACTACCAGCTCGAGGAGGTGAAGCAATAAAGGAGGATGGCCGAATAGTTAGCATAGAAGCGGAATCGGGGAAACGACAACTCTAAGAATGGAAGGAGAGGCATGAATGTCGTTCGAACCGGGGAGAGAAGGGAGCCTCAGCTCTATGAATTTATCGTGATCACCATTTTATTTCCTTTGTCACTCTACATCTTGTTACGCTAGAATGAGAACGAGCCATACTTCAGATGGTCGTTAAAAGCACTTGGAAAGATTAGAAGTCCAAAAATTGATCCCCTATATAAGACGCTCTTATCACTGAGATAAAGGCCAATTAACTACTAGTTGCAAAAAATTCAAGGAGTTTCTGAAAAAGCTGGTGGCCGAGGGGCATTTGAAGGAGTATATAAACGCTAAGAAGACTGCAATAGGCCCACCAAGGAGGGAATTAAGCCGGTTCAAAGGAGGCTCAAACCATCAATTTGATCCATGACATGATTGATGTTGCAACAGAGGAGCGCCTCCGGGTTGAGCCACATAGGGCATAAGCAGCAAAGCAGGTGACGAGCATTGAAGGACCATCAAAGAGGCCGAGGATTGAGTTAGCTTTGTCTGGGGTAATTTCGTTTTCAATGGCCGGGAGAAAACCTTGGGAGATTAACTTTCAGCCAAGATGTGTTATGTTTCGGCATTATAAAGCAAGGTGAATCCAGGATAGGTCCATCGAGTTGAAGCCATTATAAAATTGTGATCAAACACCCAAAATAAAAAATCACACATTGCAAAATGCAAAATGCAAAATCCAGCAGCCAAACACCCCAACCTGAGAGTAGACATATATTCCGTGGGACCACAGAGAGATTTCGCTGTAGGCCATATCTAGGGTTAGGCAGCAGCCCTTATTGTTTTTCTTTGCACACCCATATCATTCAACTGTTTAGTATGACTTTAAATGTGGTATAGTCTAATTTCCACTTTATGTATCTCACTCGTGCAACTTTATAGAACAAACAGGGTCCCATGTCACATGAAAGTACAAAACATGTGACTATAGTCACCTTAACTGTCTCCACTGTTGATTTTTCAATCGTGATCGATCTATAATTTGTCTAAGCGAATATATTTATTTAATTAGTGCTACTTTATTCACTTCTTGCACTCAAAATGGAAGGGCAACTCCATTAGTGTTGCTGTTACGAGATAGGTGTGAAACGACTACTTTTATCTTGGCCTTTGTAGGATCTGCTTCTGGAATTGGAGAGAATGCTATTGAGCGAGATGGTGAATCTCAAGATAATTAAAGGAATTTCGCGCCCACATGATTCCTCTTTTTTTCGCTCCTGCTTGCTTTGACTCTTTTTTCAAAGAAGCCTTTGCCTTCTCTTTGTAAAGCAAGGAATAACCAGCCTTAAGGACGTATTCGTTTAGCAAATTCGTCACGAACGAAGACAGTAACTTGCGCAAATAGGAGGAAGAAAAAAACCAGCCCACTTGTCCTGATCAGTAACGATTGAAGAAAGCTGTGTATATATTTTTTTAATTATGAAATAATCTACGAATCTTTGTATCGTTCTTTATATTTACGTTCTTTTCTTAGTTGTTTATTTGTACGATTGCATTAGTTTGTACTTGGAAGATTCCATTACAAAATATTGTACATCCTTGATTCTTTTCCTCCTTTTAAGTCTATGACATATGAAAACATGATCATAAGTATTGTGCATTCTTGTTTCTTATTTCACGCGTACATTTGAAAAAATTATTGTTCTAAATTATGCTTTTATGATTCACCATCAATCAAACAACTCATTTTCCATGTTTCTAGCCTTACCAATTATTGCGTTTGAATCATAAATTTACATCTATTATATATGTATATATAGGGAAAGGTTGGACCAATATTTTTTTAGCCCAATATCTAAATTCTTCGTTCCTGATTAAATTTTAATGATCCGAACCGTTCAATGTGTTTAAAACATGTTTTTAAAGGTACCCTCAAGAAATTAACTCAAAATATTATCGAAAAGGACTTGATCCAAGCAGTGGTAATTTAATCAGCAACGAAGAATTTAGATATTGGTCTAATATTAGTCTAAAAAAGTAACTGTCTATGGAGCCGGCCATACATACATACATATATATATATATATATATATATATATATATATATATATAGAGAGAGAGAGAGAGAGAGAGAGAGAGAGAGAGAGAAGATAATAAAGTGAAGATTTCATCATTTTAAGGAATTAGAATCTGGTTACGAACAAACAAAGTTGAAATATACTTGTCTGAGGGGAGGCCTTACCTGAGTCCGTGTCGTTTTGTTATGAGTACTTCTCGTGGATTCGCAGAAAACTCGTCTCTCGGCCTTTGATTAGTCAAAAGATGCAACTGAAAATAACTCATAACAAACCAAAAAATTCCACCAGGCGGTGCCGTCCACTCTTACTTGAACAAATGTATACTATCAACCGTGCTGTGTCACCCGACCATGGTCCTCACGGGGCGTCCGGGTAAGCCCCGCAAGCTTCTGGGCTCGAGTAACCCCCGTCAAGAGGCAACAATTTTTTATTTATTTATAAATATAAAAAATAAAAATTTAACGAAACAAATTATTATTAATATTAAATAAACAATCAAGCTAAGATCGAACTTAGACAACTTAAATGTCAGAGTCGATACTAAGTCCTCCTCTTGCCCCAATCTAGAAAGTCGCAAAGTTACAACAGGAAAAAAAGAGTGAAAAAAAATTATGATGAGGAAATCAAAGGGCCTTTTGTGAGTGGGGGTGGCAACAAAAAAAGATGGAAAAATTAGGAGATAGTGATGTGAATGGAATGTTTGTCCGATTTGAAAATACGGAAAATCGATTAAAATAACAAATTTGAACTGGTTTGATCCATTTAAAATATGTTAATTTAATTTATGATTGAAGGTTCATTGTTTGAGAAGTTTTAACGCTTGAGATTCTTTTATAAATGGATTTGCCTCTAAACGCGAAGACATAATTTTATCTGATAGCATTATTAATTACTTTCAAAACTAAAAAATAATGTTATTTGCTAATGTATCTGTTAAAAGCGACAGATAATATTAACTGATAAGTACTAATAGGAAATTTTATCTAATAAAATTATCATTTCAAAACTAAAAGATAAAGTTATTTACTTAATAGGCCAGTCAAATAAAATTATATGTTGGTTTGATATATCTATTAGTCAAATTAGAAAACATAAAATATATAATTTTTTCTAATAATATTATTACTTCGAAATTAACAGATAACGTTGTTTGTCAAGATATCTGTTTAAATCGACAGAAATGTTGACTGACAAACACTAACAGATATAATGATCTAATAAAACAGATAAAGTTATTTGTTAAGGTATCTGATAATGTTAACTGATAGACAATAACAGGTAACTTTATCTAATGAAATTATTATTTTTATATTTAACGAACAGATAACGTTATCGAGTGTTTACAAAAAGGGATATTTAACAAACAGATAACGTTATCCAGTGGCGGACCCAGAATTAAAATTTGGGGGTGGCGGAAAATTAAGTCGTCACTCTTTAATATTCATTCATTATCACCATTTGTCTCAATTCCTTCTTATTGTGTAGATTTATTAATTTAACTTGCATAATAAAAAATTATTTGATGGTTCATGGGCATCGCAACGAAATGCACATATTTTTTTTTCACCACATATGGTATGAGTATAAATTTTATATAAATATGTGATAAAAAAGGGGACTAGAAACACTCGAGGTGGTGTTTCGGAAGCACTGAATGAAGTTTCTTAAACAAAAAACATTTTCACATTAAAAAATAATCATTTTTTTTCCAAAATGGGGGGTGGCACCAGCCACCTCCCCCCTCCACTATGGTCCGCCCCTGACGTTATCGCGTGTTTATTAGAAGGAATATCTAATTAACAAATAACGTTATCGGGTGTTTTACTAAAAGGGTATTTATGGAACTTATGCGTTAAACGAACTTTCATCTGTAATTTAATTTAAGATGGACTTAATAGGTCATAACTCCATTCAGATAGAATGTTGTCCGAGTTTCCCTCGAAAATTAGGCCCTTCCCATTTTGAGTGGTTGGAAGTGGGAAATACTTGGACAACAGTAGTATTGCTTACTGCAAACGGCAATTTTATTTCTTTCAGGGGTTGAATTCGACCTTCTTTCATTTTGTCAACACCAAGATTCACTGAATCACATATAAATACTTAATTCCAACCTGTATTATGTACGGGAACAAACAAATCTTTTATTAATTTAAGATTTACTATTGAATGTTTAAATTATATTAAAGCAAAAAAAGTTGAATATAAGAGGAAGTTTGAAGGTTTTCACTAAAAAACAAACAGAGATGGAAGATAAATATTAGTGTAGATGTGGATTTTGTATGTTTTTCACTCGTTTTAAAAAAAGAAAAAAAAAAGAAGAAGAAAAAGAATAAACGTGATTAGTATGTTGTATAGATAGATAAGTGTAAAAAAAGAATATATTGAATGTGTCAGATAATACGCAATTGGTAAGTTTCATGCTTTTAAAAAAAGAAGTATTGTGTATCGGAAATGTGTTTAGTATATAGTATAGACAAATAAGTGTAAAAAATTGTATACTGAAATAATTATTAGTACTTTTTGCACAAAAATTAAGTAAATTTGGTTTTAGAATTTCAACTTTAATAAAGTAATTGTTAGTGTTTCGTGTAATTTTAGAGATTTCTAAAAGCTGAAAAATGTCTAAATGAGTAAGCTTTGAGAAGCTAAATATAGAGTGCTCTTAGGATCAAATTTTACATTCTAAATAATTTGAAAGTTGGTTTTTTATCTTTTTGCGAAAACCGTATTAACTTGTGCTGCACCTTAATCACCATTTCATTGCTTAATAAATAAATTAGCCAATTCTAAGTATTGAAAAAATCTGAATTTGAAATTTACAGCTTCGTTTATGACCGCAGTTATAGCAAAGACCCCCATAGTAAGATCGGAAGTGCAGTATCGATAGTATGTACGAAAGCACAAGAACCCCTTATCGAGACACTAATAAGACAACTTAATGGATTTTAATTCTCTTAGTTTATGGAGTATTTTGGGATTGAATTAATCATGATTTGAAAATTCTCAAGCAATGAATGAGAACAAAGTCATAAATGGGAGAAGAATTTGAATGAGTGATGCTAGTGATGGGGATTTTATACATTTTTGTTTAAAAAATTAACGTGTGACACATAGTTTACTCCCTTATAATATATAGTAAGATAAGATCTATTTGTTTTTTGATCAAAGAAAAACGTGACATATTATTTTGGGGTTGTAAAAATTCACTAGTCTGAGATGAATCGTCTTTGATATCCAAATAGCATCTGTAGCCTGTGCAGGAAACAAGTTAGTGTCACACAATCGTTGCCATTTGGAAGTGTGGGGCTGCAAGATCTACCAATTTGATCTGATTCATCTCTGAGATCTGAGTTGCTCATGTAACCTATGCTGGGAACAACCAATTGTTATTACCCAACCATTGTCAGCCGAAAGATACTCCGATACTTAAGTTAGAACTTGTCGGACAAAAGCACAACCGTAATTGTACTTATAATTGATAGCGTACCTGATTTTACCTTTCAAACCCTTATTTATAAGTCATCAAGTGTCTTTATTTGATATGTGGATAACACGGATCCTTTCTCAATCTATGTATTGCCGAATCTAGCTATTTCCTTGAAGCATGAGGGTTTCCTAAACATGAACATTTCCAAAACCTTGTACTTTTATATTCGGCCTACCCTCCAATTCTAGAAGGTTCTAGTTGCATGACTGAGTGGCGGGTCAACTGCTCGGCATGGTTATGACCCATGCATCGAGCCCCTGTCTCTGGTTGGTCACTTCTCAATCCGGTCGACAGTACACCATGGAGGTGTTACTTGGCCCAACCTTTGACCCATTATCTCCTTGACAGGTCGGTCCAGCAATTCAGTCCACTATAATAGCCCCTAAACCATACGTCGGCTCAATTGGCGGTTGACACGAGTGGTCGAATTGATAAAGCTGTAACATGCTAACACGTGCAATTTTTGGTTTGTTGACTATCAAAAGGATGCTTCGTTTTGCAGGTGCCAGGTCAGGCTCATTAATTAGCCTCCATTGAGATCTTGCCACGTGCCATACATCGGACAACTCAGAGCCATCTTGCTTCGTTTTTCATGCGTCCCTTGATCTTCTCCATATATGTCCTCTTGGGAGGAGAGATGACCACTTTTTCTCTGATCAATCTTTCTGAAACTTCTTTTGCTTTCAACAACTGAGTTCTCATGATCTTCATCTGTAAGCTCGATTGGCGGTTTGTTGACAAGAGTGGTCGAACTAATGAGCTGTAACATGCTAACATGTGACAATTTTTGGTTCGTGAACTATCAAAAGGATGCTCCATTTTGTAGGTGCCAGCTCAGGCTCATTAATTAGCCTCCATTGAGATCTTGCCACGTGGCATACATCGGACAACTCAGAGCCATCTCACTTCGTTTTTCATGTGTCCCCTAATCTTCTCCATATATGTCCTCTTGGGAGGAGAGAGAACCATTTTTTCTCTTGTCAATCTTTCTGTAACTTCTTTTGCTTTCAACCTCTAAGTTCTCATGATCTTCATTTGTAAGCAATCTCCAGGCAATTCTAGTCTTCGACCCAAGTAAGTCAATCGTTCTCTATCCATTTTTACGTGTAATACTTCATTTCTCAAGTTCTATGATGCATTTTTTTAATTTTTTAGCACTGTTTACGTTTAAATAGTGGCCCTATTACTGTCCCATCATCCCTTTTCTAGTGGGCACGTCCCATCGCTGCACTTTTTTGGTGATTTTGCCTCGCTGCCCTTTTTTGTTTATACTTTTTGGTCGGCGTCTTGCTGACGTCCTTAGCTTCCATATTCCATATCAATACTCTTAACTGTGTATGTCCGTACACTTTTGTTAGGTTTCCTCCATGGCACCAAGGCGGTAGACCAAAAACTACTAAGCTATCTTCGATACCATAGCCATTCAAAAATTGCCACTCCATCCTGAACGATGTGAGCCTCACTCAACAACCAACCGGCACCATTCTTGATCCCCAACCAAATTTTATCTGCATGGCAGTAATGGCGATAATCAAAGGGGGATTCAATTCCTCTTTCACCACTGATTCTGTTGAGTCATCCACGAGCTCAGTCTCACAACATCCCAGGTATCGATAGACTTTTTTAGGATATTCATGTCGGTAATCCGCTTGGTCGAGTTGTTTAGGCTCGACTTTGATCTCTGTGGCATGTTCGGCCTTTTCTACATAAGTAAAAATATAAAGTCGAACCGGTACCACCTCATGAGCCCACTAAGATACAATCCCTGGTCTTAGGATTACCAAATTCTGAAAATATTTAAATGACATCCTGACTGTGACGGGGAACTTCGAATTTGGCCTCGATAAAGAGAGACTATATTTGATTCCTCACGTGAGGGGTGAGTAAGGTGAGCATCAAACTCCATCTTAATTTTTCATACTCAATGCTTTCATCCATTTCGGTCGGCTCTGATATATATCTTCCCCTTTTGCAGACTTTTACGGCATTCTAACCTTTGTTGACGAGTTCGACCTGAGCAGGTGCAAGGTGGCGTTCAAGGTTATAGCACACCACCACGAATATGTCAATCTGCTTGGCTTCCTTCCCCATTACAGCCACATGCTCCAAGACTTTGTAGTTAGTAGGAGGGGCGTAGGTGTCAAGTTCTAGAGATACTTGAACAGATCGGTAGCTTCACACTCCAAACAGTGAATTAAGCGAGATGAAGCACACCTCAAGTCTGCAAAGTCGTTGCAAGAACCTTATTGATCAATTTGTGCCTGGTTCTACCACCAAAACCCAACTTCCATCTATAACTCTCATTTTGTCAAACAACCTTAACGAGTCCCCACCTCGGCCCAAAAATAAAGCGCGAGTGGAGGAAGATGAGAAATATGTACCGAATTAAAGACCCCTCACTGACTACTTCTGAATCGACCGACCTGGTTACCTACGTAGAAGAGCAGCCAGAAGACGCCCGCCCCTAGAGGGTGAAGCTCAAGTTCGACACAAAGTTGTTGCTTGACTCAAACAACATTGAGGACCAATGAGTGGCTCGAACTCTAACCCACTCAATCCTACTATCGAGAGACGCCAAAATAATGATGTTGAAAATGCAGCCACTCTACCGAAATGCCCTTAGATCTTCCTTCTTTTCTCCTAACTGAACCACATGGGTCCCTCTCAATTGTTCTCTATTCTCCCATTCTTGGTTGGGATGCCCTGTTCGACTTGCTTCCTTTGCTCCTTAGCCTCATCCAATCGAGCATGTAGCTCAATTTGGCTCATGAGCTTGTCCATATCGACTGGAGGAACTGATAATAGATCTTCAAAGATTCGGCTCTTGGGATCAAGATCGAGTTTGAACGATGTTACCGCTATCTTTGGATTAGACTCTTTAATCTTGTTGTATAGATCCCAGTACTTAGCTTTCCTTAAGCCGAGTAGCACATCCATCTCTTTCTTTATCTTTGTGCTAGTAATAAACCGGGCTGAAAAAGCCATGCAAATGTCCTTCCAGCAAGAAATTGATCCCTGTGGAAATTTGTCAAACCACAAGAGACCAAGCTCCCCAAGACTAGAGGGAAATAGTTTGCACATAAAAGCATCATTAGTGGAGTAGAGTGACATCGTCTTTTTATAATAGACCAAGTGGGTGTATGAATTAGTTTTCACCTCATATTTGTTAAACTTCAGATGGGCAAAATGGGGTGGGGGTTTCACCGACTCAATCTCACACGTGATTTAGGATGAGATGAGTTAATTAGGGACAACTTTTAATTTGAACCAAGCCAGCCCAACATCACGAGCTGTCCTTACTTGTCAACTCTCTTAGCTCGCTTAACCCTATCACGTAAGCCTTCCTTAGATTGTTTACTAGATTTTTTTATCATTTCGGCAACACTACATGAGCGTTGGGCTACTATCTACCTCCTGATCTCTAAGTCACTATATGATCAAAACCCTTCATTCTTCTCAACATGCACTGACTATCAATCTGGCATTAGAGTATAAGCACGATGTTGTGCTCTATTCTATTGTAATGGCTATTAGCGCCTTTATTGCGTGCACCCAGTCAGTCATGCACTGGTTCATGCCTTGGCTGTTCTTGATTGTGTGCTGGGGTAGGGGTTCTGGTCTTGGTACGTCTTCTATCCCGTGTCTGGCTAGCCGCCAAAACCTAGTTCCTATGGACTTTCGTTCGGAGTTGAATCACGTCCAAATGCAAACTATCGAGGCCCTAATCTTTCTTGTCCAAGTCTTGTTCCAGCTACTGGATTACTTTCGAGCGGTAGCCTGGGTACCCCTATCGATGACTGTGGGTCTTGGGACACAATTTTCTCAATCAATGCGCCATGTTCCTTAGTTGCTAAAGGACCAACAAGATCCATCCCATGGAGCTTGGTTGTCCTAACTTCCTTCCTAAATGAAGATCACATCATCATGTAGATTAGAAAACAAGATTACTAACCCAGCAGAGTTGCCAATCATGGGGTTGCAAAGATCCACCTGTTTGATTTGATTCGTCTTCGGGATCCAAGTTGCATTTGTAGACTGCACAGGGAACAACTAGCTAGTGTCACCCAACTGTTGCGAGCTGTAAGGCATTTCGATGTTTAAGTTAGAACACGCAGAATGAAAGCACAATAGTGATTGTAGTTGTAATTTATTGTGTACTTATTTAAGCTCTATAATCCCATATTTATAAACCATCTTGTACCTTTGTTATTTAAAAACTGAATGTTCGGGATATTTTCTTGATTTATCGGGAATTCTATTCTAAACCTTTCTCGATCAACTCATTACCAAAATCTAGTTATTTCTTCATAGCACAAGGGTTTCTTTAACAAGCTCTTGCCATATTTTCATACTTTCCTTCTATATCCCAAAGGAACGAATCTATTTGTTTGGAAGACCAGTCGGCAAGATGGCACGTGGCATGGCAACAGCCCATACCACCAACCCAGGCCACTATCCACTTCGGGCAGGCGTTAGGCCTGCTGGGCATCATGGCTGAACCCATCTTCGGCCCAACGAGTCAATGGCCATGAAATGAGATCATTTTGCCAATTTGACCCACTATAACCCTAATACTTACGAAGATGTGTGTTCGGTTGAGTATTTCTGAAACGATTTTTGGAAAAAAAAAAAAAAAAACTCTGAGATATTGTCTGGTGTAAGTGTTTCAGAAAAAAAATTTGGAAGTTAAATTTTTTTTTGGCATTTTCGAGGTGTTCTTTCTTTCTTTTCTTTTATAGAGAAATGAATATTGTTTGAGAAAAAAATAAAAATATTTGAGAAAAAATTTCCAAAACAAGTTCAGAAAATTTTTCTAAATTTTTTTGGAAATAGCCAAATGAATAAAATTCTCATTTTACTATGAATCATGTAATTACCCATAAAAAGAATTATACATCCCCTTGCTATACTACGACAGTTGGACAATGAGTTAAGATAAAATCTGTGTGCTACTTTTGATGGCATTGCAGATAAAAATCTATGCAGTACTCATTAAATAAACACAGTGGACCCCTTTAGATAGCACAAAGAAATATAATGTATGGGGAACATTACTTTGATTTTCTCCACCATTCAGAACTATCTTGAAAGCCGAAATGAGTACAATATAAAAATATCACATCTCTTTAATTTCACGACTGTTTTGTAGAGTAGGGTCCCTTCCAGATACTATCTTGTCTTTTTGGAAGATTTTTCTTTTAACTTTTCTTTTGTAGGGTAAAAAGATGGGTTGGTGTCTATCCACATAAACAAAAAAAAAGTGCACCAAAAGAGGCTCTCTTACCTAACAAGGCCACTAAATCAAAAAATTAGTCCTTAGTCCTTAGTCCTTAGAACTTTGATATGGGTACTAACCATGTGTACAAATCATGTACAAATAGTTAGGTGACACTCTCTCATAAGAAAACTTTACTATGGGTACTAACTATGTCATGTACAAATCATGTACAAATAGTTAGGTGAGAGAGGGAGAGAGAGAGAGAGAGAGAAATAAGCAAGTAGTTCCAAGAGAGAGTGAGGGATTGACATCTAACTATTGGTACCCATAGTATTTTCTCTCGTAGGGAGGGAGAGAGAGTGAGAGAGAGAGAGAGAGAGAGAGAAGGCAAGTAAGTCCAAGAGAGAATGAGAGATTGACACCTAACCATTTGTACATATGATTAGTACCCATAGCATTTTTGAATATTACGTTTTGTATAGGACAACATGACTTCAGATTATCTAAGCCGACATACTCAAAAGTTCAATCATCCCTTGTTTGCCAACACGATTACTGATCGCGAGTCGCTGTTTGACGTTGTTGCTTGCCGGTTTCTGGTTGTCGTTGCCTCGCCAACCATTTACAACAAAAGTTTCTCTCTCCTTCTCTCTCGAGACAGGTTTATCGATATGTATACATTCATGTGTGTGTACATTTGTTGATCTGTCTTCTGTGAGTATTATGTATGTAGATATGCAATATTGACATTTATCTTGTTGGAAATTCGAAGGGTTTGAATGAAAGGGACACTGGAGGGTCTCGTGGCAACCGAAAAATCTCGGTCGTTTCACACTCCAAAAGTCACCATAATACTCCATGATGTCTCATTCATGTACTATCATCTAAGGGTCTTGGGGATTGTAGGATATCAAAGGTCTCTCCCTCAATTTATTTATATGTTGTTTTCACGTTTTTTAGGGAATCCCCAAAAATTTCAGTCTATAATCTTTCATTCCAAGAGTTGTGATTCTTGCACAAGAGAGAGACAAACACAAGAAGTTCGACAAGCAAATGGGGTTAGGTGTTACCTAGTTCGTAGAGCTATTTTACCTTGGAAGACGACGCCAAAGCTATGCTCCAACACTCACGGCGAGACGGCAATTTAGTCTTAAGGGAACTGTGCTAAATACAGGACTCGGTTCGATCACTTTGTTGTATTTTTTATTCCTATTTTGTATCGATGTATTTATTTTATACTGTTGTTGATTCGTTCATAAGATATTAGTTGTATACTCTTTGGTATTTTCGCATGTTCTTCGTATCTGTCTCATTAAATTTTTCCTACATATCTAAATATATGATGATGCTTCATTTGAAAGGGGAAAAAAAATCTATTTCTCCCCAACTACCCTGGATGATTCAGCCCAAAGAAATCTATCTGATGTCAAAATAGTGAATGCATGAAGTCATCACTTTTTCTTGTTACCTTTTCTATTTCCCATCATTTTATAGAATTTCTTATAAAAATAAAATTTACCCACAAATCCTATATCAACCATACGTGTGGATAACATCACTTAGCACTGAGCCAAGACCTATTTATTTTAAAGTGGGTTATAGTCGTTTTCATGGCCTTGTAATAATTATTTCTCTCATTATTCTACCAAAACATGGCTATTTCCTCACCCCAATTACAGCAGTTTATTTTCTCTGTACTAGGATTCCCTTATACCCTTGTTCCGGTACATTTTCGGCCATCAAATCACTTAAAAATTTAATAATAAATTAAAAAATAAACATACAAATATGAGATGAGATATAGGAGTCGCCACGTTTGCATGTTTACTGTTCGTATTAGAACCTACATGAAGGAGAGAAGATTAATACACACAATGATTGAGATGGAGAAAAACTATATGTACACGTGTGTCATCGAGTAATATAACATACCAAGTACCTGTTTATTTTACGAGACTGTTAACGAAGGCATATATAATTAACTTCATAGAGTATGTAATCTCTTGGGCTTAATAGTAATGGAATAATAATACCACACCCATGTTATTAAAAATTTCACATCCTACGTGGGATTATATATCCACTCGTAAGATTTTTAACCTCGCAATGAATATGTAGACACCTTAAATATATAATCCAATTCAATACTCCTATCTTATTAAATAAATTAAGGGTTCCTAAGAGTACTAAAAGCCATCTTAAGATTCTTAACAATTCTGAAGTAAGAGCTGGTATCGTGTCATTAAACCAGCAAATAAGCATGTCATAAAAATAATTTGCTCAAGTAAATAAAGCATCAAGACACCATGGGGAAAAAAATAAGATAATGCATATCCTGTCATACCCTATATACCCACAGAGTAATGCTAGGAACACATACCTTGTGGATACAACCGAACACAGATGTGTTCGAAATTTTATGTGCATCTAACTATTTCGGACACATTTGTGTCCGGTTGTACCCATAAGGTATGTGTTCCTAGACTTTTTGATACCCACAAGTATATATAGATATAAATATGTACATACATATGTGTGCATGTACTTATAAAAAGACATAAGGTAAGGGTACGACTTAAAGTGGATATCAAGATTTGAAATTTAGGAGTATACTTCTTACTAGGTTTCAAGTTTAAAACTTTTCAGATATTATTAACTCCTTTGAGGCCAGCCTATTCTACATGAAGTTGAGGATAATCCTAAAACCAGCCGAATACCTCATTTATAAAAAAAAGACATCCATAAAGAAGCTCCTTCAAAAGAAAGATGTTATATATTATAATGGTCAATGATGCATATATATATATAGAGAGCTAATCTCTGGTGCACAGTGGTCAACCACTAAGTAATTAGGGCTCTAGCTAGCTAGGCTCTACTAGACCATAACTGATCCTTCGCTGTTACAATGGTGTCTCTGGTGCTAACCCACTTATACTTACCACTGAAACAGGACAATCATGGCTGTCAATCAATCTTAATTCATAAGTAACAATCATACAACTGCATATGTATTTCAACATACTCGTAAGGAGAGTAATGGAATCATCTTTCACACCCTATTTACCGTCCGCGCTTTTATTTTCGTTTTTATTCACGTGAATTAAATGCGTTGTCCTCTGACTGAGAGATGGATAAAAAAGAGGAAGTTCTATTCCATTCAATAATTATTGTACAAGGCGAACATGATAAATTTAAGTAAAACATGTTAATTGCTATCCATTAGGCAGTGACTAATATGTAAAATTATATTGATATTCGTAAATATATGTGTTAATATTCATATTTATTTATCTTTATGTTTATATTATCCATCGCCGAATAGAAGACCCAATTTAAATAAAAAAGACTAAATTACTCCTAAAAGATAAATACACAAAAAAATTATAAATAATAAATAAATGATAAGGGTACTCTGTTTGCACATATTCCCTCCAACTCAGGATGCGAGAGCAAATAGTATAGTGAATTTGTCAAGAAAAAAATGAAATCGAGCAACCGTATGAGTCATGGTAAAGAAATTAGCCAACTAAAGGGAGGACGATACAAAAGGGATATCAATATTGTTGAACTGGAGATATTAACGAACGAAATGACAACCAATCTCAACATGCTTCATACGTTCATGAAAAACTGAATTATGTACAATCTGAATGACACTCTTGTTGTCACAATAAAAAGGTGGGGGAGAGTCAATGTTAACACTCATATTAGACAAAAATCAACGAAGCCAAATAATTTCTACAGTCGCCTGAGACATAACCTGGTATTCAGCCTCAGCAGTGGAGCAGTCAATAACAGATTGTTTCTTATTCTTTCAAGAGATAAGGGAACCGCCAAGAAAGACACAAAAGCTAGAGGTATATACATTTCTAATCAGTGATGTCACCAACCCAATTAGAATCAACATATGCTCAAAGAGTCAAACTTGAAGTACAAGAGAGAAGTAAACACAAGTAGATAGTTCATCGAACATACCATAAGAGACATAGCAAGGCAGCTCACTGGGTAGAACAAGGAACAGACACAAACTGGTTGAGAATATAGATGGCATATGCAATATCAGGGTGAGTCATATTTAGTAAGATATACCATGTAGCCAACCAATTCTCAATACTCAGTAGGATTATCAAGGACAACACTATCGGAAGCAGAAAACTTGACATGCAATTCAATAGGAGTGTCAATAGCCTTGTTATCAATGAGATTTGCATGGTGGAGAATATCAGTTGTATAATTAGTTTGAGATAAGCAATAATTCTTTGGAGATAAAGCTATCTCAATCCCGAAAAAATAACAGAGAGGATCTAAATACATCATCTCAAACTCATGAATAGATATGACTTCACCTCACTAATGATGGCAGAATCAGAACCCGTGATAATTATGTCATCTACATATAATAGGAGAAGAATGAACCCTACAGAAGAGCGACGAACAAAAAGAGCAGAATCATGCATACTGGGTTAAAAACCAATCCATAGAGCAACAGAGTGAAACTGCTCATACCAAGCACGAGGAGACTATTTGAGACTATATAGAGCATGACAAAGACGAAAAACAATCCCAACAGTATGAGAAAGCCCTTAAGGGGTCGCATATAGACTTATTCAGATAAGTGGTCATAAAAAAAAAAAAAGCATTCTTAATATTCAACTGAAAGAGAGGTCACTGGTGCACGGCAGCGACAGTGATCAAAGTGTGAACTATAGTCATCTTAGCAATAGGAGCAAAAGTCTCCTTGTAATCAATGTCATATTTTTTAGTAAACTCCTTAGTAACTAAAAGAGCTTTATACTACTCCAAAGAACCATCAAAATGGATTTTGACTTTGTAAAATCACTTGCAACCAATGAGATTTTGCCCAGCTGGTAGGATACTAAATTTCAAATTTGAGTTTTGGCAAAGGCAGTGAGCTCATCATTCATGGCATGCACCCAATTAGAATTATTACAAACTTTTTATATGAGTTGGCTTCAATATAAGTATGGATACGAGAAAGAAATAAATGGTAGGAAGAGGAGAAACAAGTATTAGTAAAATAAAATCTTACTAGGGGACGGCGACCGCGTGTAGGATATCGGTAGTCAGACAGATCAGGATCCGAAGAAGCAGGTGGAGGAGCCCTAGAGTCAAGAGCAGTTTCACGCCCAAAATGTGGCGGAATAAGATCTTGGTTTAGAATGCGACAGAGTTCAAAAATGAGTTAAACAGCTGGAACTTACTTTTACAAAACTTAGAGTTTCCACTTGACATCAAATTCGGGTGTGTCGAAGTCACCCTCTAAAACTATTTTCGGAGAAGACGTCTTTAGAAAATCATTTGATGTATTTGTATCTAAAAATCTTTCTAAATCTGGTCTATAAAAATAGAAATCGGTTCGAAAATTTATTGTTACGAGTTAGAAGGTGTTAGGCACCCAACATCGTTATTTCGATATTTAATTTTCATATTAATTTTTTCTAAAATTATCCTTGGCCAAGAAAATAAAACATCTAAATGACTATATTTACGATAAGATTAAATAAGAAAATGTGCGAGACACGGCCATGGCCACCGATTGCACAATCTACTTTTGGTGACAAAATGCCCAATTGAGCATTTATTAAACTTTATGAAAACATAGGATGCAAATTGATTATTGTATGCGAAGTTTCTATTTTCAAGTGTCGAGTACTAAATTCCTCTGACATAGGAATGCCAAGTTTAACAAAGACATGATTTGGTTTCATGGATGAATTATCATACTACCTTTTCTCAAAAATGCAATCTGGCGTCCTGGCCTAAGCCAAACCAGCTCATGTCACATTTTTATTTTTTTCCTACTAAATAGTCAATTTAATAGCTTTATAGAAAATCTAAGGTCAATATGGCGCGATCACTATTGTCGTCGCGATAATTTTTTGAGAAAACACGACGTGCAAGTTGGCGGTACCAAACAATTGCACGACATACTTTTGTTTCGAATGTTGCATACTCAATTCAATAATATTTATAAAACTTTAAGATTATCAGGATTAAAATTTTAAAGAAGATAGACAGCATGTGTTGGCATTGACATACGTATTACTTAATTTTCAAGCAATTTGCGTATTGCTTAAATTCATTTTCTATTAGCACTTATCCTGCTGAATACACAATTCAACAACATTTGGAATTACAGAATTGTGTAAATGTTGCTTCTGTCACGATAATCTGTTGTGAAAATGCAATACGCAAGTTGGCAAAGCCTAACAATTTGCATGTCGCATTTTCAATCCAAACATTAAATACTCAATTCAATAGTGTTACGAAATTTTGAGCTTATCGTGATGTTAGTCAGGTGATAAGACAACGCGTGTTGGCAATGCTAGACGATTGTTGTTCGTATTAATTAACCATGAAGTGACATACTTATTATTGCTCTTACGAGAAATGATAGTGAATATTACGAGAAACTATAAAGTAAAAATCACGATAAAAGAGATAACGGGAAACAATAAAAAGAATAAAAATGCAAATTGATATAACAAAAATTCACAAGAAACGGTATAAAAGAATTTCACAATAAATCGATGCAATTAAATCATGTAGGTCAATATAAAGAAAACTCACGAAAATCGATGCAATAGAATTTCACGGGAATCGCGTAGGTCGATATAAAATACTTTGAACCTAATTTTTTTCTGCTATAAGCTCACGCACCACACCATCAATTGAGGGTAAAAGGGATCCATGCAAAATAGCCCCTCAAAGTGCTCAAACCAGTCTCGAAGAGACATAAAAAACTGCACAAGATGTTGTTTCTTTCTGTACTGCACATAGCTATCAAGTGGTTGCAAGTCTAAAGGTTTCATAAGAGCTAACTAATTACAATAATTAGTCATCTCATTGAATTTTTTTAATTAATTTATTCTTTTAAGTAGTATTTTGGATAGACATCTCAAGCTCATACTGCTTAGCAAAATTGGATTCAAAATACATTGTCCATCGCTAATCCCACACTTCTCTTGCTGTATTGTATCTAAAAAAATTCATGCCGATACTTCGTTATATAGAGTTGTAAAACCAAGTAAAAATTCCTGCATTTTTCATATTCTATGTTGCAAGATTTGCATATACTTCTAGTTTAGGATCGAAAGGTGGCAATACAGAACCATCCACATATCCTCACAATTTCTTTCCCACAATAAAATTTTTCATAACATTTGACCAATCGAAACAATTCTTACTAGTCAACCATATGCTAATGGTTTGCATTTTATCCTTCAACATGATGAGAACACTTAAAATCAGAACAAAGGTTGCGTAGGTCTCGTAAATCAGGACAAATCGAAGAAGAGCCCACTGAAAACAGTGTCAAACAGCTGATTAGAAGAAAAAAAACAATAGGTGCGAAAACTTACGAGTTTCGATAAGAGTCAACGAAAGTTTGACAAGGGTCGTCAGAGTGCCACGAGATTCAGCGAGTGGTCAACTATGGTCGACGGTGGGCTGTGAAGATCAGTGGGTGGCGAGGGTCAGTGATCGGCGATTTAGCATGTCAAAAGGTCAGATCAGAAGATTGACGAAGAACTTGCTGGCCGGAGTACCACGCAGGTCCAACGAAGGTCGGTGCGTGGATGGTCAAAAAGGAAGCACGAAAATCACCCCGAAAGTAGTTAAACTCATGCTTGAAACGTTTTTTTTTTTACTTCTAACAATTTGAATTCTAATGAAATCAAGTGACAGGTTTCCCACGCATACGATCGATGTCAGCTTGAAAACAAAATTTCATCCCAGGAAAAAAGCAAAAAAAATCAATTTGAAACTAGGGAAACTGAAAATGACATGAGTGGTCCTTATTTTTTAGCACAAAATTGCCAATTCTGAAGATTCTTTATTTTATCATGTTTTACATCTGATTTTCTCAATAGAATGGGCAGACGGTCCACCATTAATCTATTTGACTCAAAAGTATTGAGTGATCTTCAGTGGACCATCATTACCTCAGTGAGCATATCATGACATATTGATTTTCATGCCTCTGGTTAATATTCCAACAAAAATCAACTGGGTGTGGGGTCCAAAGTTGCATGTAGGTCCTTCTGTAATATTCAGACATTACAGGGGCACAATTAAAACCATTCCTTATAAATACAACACATTTGTTCTCCCAAAAACCTTGCTCTAGAATACAGTTATATTTTTCTTCATTAAAACATAACCATGGGGAATTGCTTGGTTATGCAAGAAAATGTTATAAAAGTGATGAAAACAGATGGGAAAGTACTTGAATACAAATCCCCTATCAAAGTCCATCAAGTGTTATCAGATTTTGCTGGGCATGCAATATCTGATACTTTTCCTGTCATCCAGCATCTCAGGCCAGATTCCAAAATGATGGGTGGTCACTTGTACTATCTCCTCCCTCTTCCGGTGCCACAGGGGGAAGTCAAGAAGAAAAGGGTCAGATTTGCAAGTCCAGAGACAGAAGCAAATGAAGGAAGTGGATTTGTGAGGATAAAGCTGGTTATCAGTAAGAAAGAACTTGAAATGATGATGAGTAAAGGAGTTTTTTCAGTTGAAGACATGGTTTCTTCTCAGCTTCAGAAGAAACAAAGCACAGATCAGAATGATGAGTTCGAAACTACTACTGATGATGGCAATGGAAGCAGTAAAGGATGGAAGCCTGTTCTGGAAAGCATACCTGAATTACACTAGTTTATATGTATTTGTAATCTCTCATCTTTAGAAGTTTCAAATATACAATAGGTAGTGTTTCGATCCAACATACACATCAGTGAACATATACAATAACTGGTGAGACCATGAAAGTTACTGCAAAAACTGGTGGTTTTTTCTGGTGGTTTGAAGCACATCAACCATTAGCAAAAAAGAAACATATAGCAACAAAGCAACTTCTTATCAAATCAGCTTCAAATATTTTCTGTTCTATACTCAGAAAACTTGATCAAAAAATACTTGATAAAACGACTCAAACAGTCTGCAGCACATAACCAGCCTTTTGCACAAAGATACAGTCTCGCGATGTGATCATCTGGCATAATTTTTTTGTTTTGGATGACTCAAGCTATTTGGGCTAACTTATACCCACTAATCCTTGGGAACCAATCCTACTTTCCACTAGCCGCGAAGCCATTTAAGGCAAAACTCAATATAGGCTGATCCTATAAGAGTTATGAAACGTATGACCTAGTACAGGCCCGAGCCTCATACACAGGACTGACTTATTTTTGTGTGTTTGTGACACAAACAGGGAGAACCTGCTATGCTGTATGCGAATTCCAACAGCCATGTAACCACAAAATAACATGAACTGCAATCTTAAAGGAAGTTTTTGCATTGAATCAATCCCTTTTTGGGCAGTGAAATACATGTGATCTCATCAAGCAATCAATAATCACCAGTTATGCCACTGAAAATGATAGCACAGCCGGCCAAAAAAGCATTCAACCTTTTGTTCTTTTCTCTCCAAATGCTTTCTCAAATCAAACAGCACTATGGAACATATACTTTTATATACCCATATACATACACAGAAAACTTCTAACAAAGGGATTCATTATTTTGTTACGGTGTGGACCTCTTGTTTCCTGATCAAATTTTGAAGATTCGAACCGTTCAATGTGTTTAAAATATATTTTCAAGGGTTATCGCGAGAAATTAGTTCAAAATATTATTCGAAAAGACTTGATCCATTCAAGTTTTTATAAAATTGTTCTGTTAGTATTTATCAAAAACTATTTGGATCAAGCATTTCTCAATATTGTTTTGAGCTGATTTCTTAAGGTACCTTTAAAAATATGTTTTAAACACGTTGAATGATTCAGATCGTCAAAATTTGATTAGAAAATAAGAGGTCCGCACTGTAGCACAATAAGGAATCACTTGTTAGAAGGGGACTGATATATAAGAGATCCGCACACATGAAATACACCAATTCAATCTTTCTTTTTTCTTGATAATTTAAAGTGTCTCGGATCAGCTTGCGCGCACTCCGGACTTATCTCTATGAATGTTCTCTCCGACAACTGTTTTATCCGCTTACGCGTAAATATGAGATGGCCAAGTTGTTGATGAGGGGCCATCAAACCTAAGATGTTAGGAAGGAGAAGAGGTCCACATATTCAATATTTCTCATCTGCAATCAGTAAAATGATTAGAGTGTTGTTATTGCTTAAACCATTAAGAAAATGAAAACACAAAAAGGCATGTGTACTCATGATGTTTTTTGAAAGAATTACAAGTTGAAATAAAGAATTACAAGATGATTTCAACAGGAGGAAAAGTATAGTATAAAAAATACAATAGGAGGTTTAATGAAATAATAAATTATAGGCTACAGTTACTAAAGTCGCGCGAACAATCATGATGACCTAACAACGCGCATACAGGTATGTATTAGAAATTAACGAGGTAAATGAGAGAGAATAAAAGCCACAGGGCTACCTTGTGCACAAGGCTCCCGTTATTGTAAGGTTTGGGGAAGGGTTTGATGCATGCAACCTTATCCCTACAAGCGGAGATACTATTTCCACTACTCAAATCTTTGATCAACCTCAACGTTGCGCTCGAGACATTTTTCAATCACTGATCTAAATATGTGACAGAAACTTGAAGCTTCAGAAAGCGACATTTACATATTTATAAATTGATATTGTTCGATACTTAACCATACATGGTCATATTACCGATGAAGATACGTATCTTGATACCACAGTTTAAAACCCTGGGGACTTGATAGAAATGTATACCAAGAGGATAGAAGAAAAAATAACAAGGCTAAGATGGTTTGAATGATTTTCAGAGAGCTAGTCATCTATCTGAGTGGTATAAGGCCGTTACGTGACGATGTAGCGACATGCCTATATTCCATATTTAGCATGAAGTTGGGAGTTTCAACTCCCAGCCCCTCGCCGCCCCCCCCCCCCCCCCCCCCCCCCCCCCCCCCCCTCTCTAAAATATGAAGTTCTTGATTCAATCTTTCTTTAAATTGAGATGATAAAATAAGCTTAAGAATAACCCAAATAAGATTCAACCATAACAGTTTCAGGGTTGAGCAAAATGACTGATGGACCAAGGTTCTGAATATCGGATCGGTTTGAGTACTGATTTTTCTATTGGTACAATATGTATCGGTACCGATCATATACCGAGTACCGTATCGGATTTACCGCAACTATCAATATATATGTATAAACCATAGAGAAAGAGCCAAAAAAAAAGAACTTTTTTCGCAACTTTAAAAAAAAAATCCGGTACCGACCGATATGGCCGGTATTAGCCGGTATTTAGAATGGTACGATATTAAAGGTATATGGTACCGGTTTTATGCCAAAATGATATGTACCAGCCGGTACCGCCGGTGCCGGTATGATATTAATAACCTTGTGTTGGACTATATAATGGTATCGAGATCGAGTTAATTCGAAACTACAATTATCTTCAAGATATTTTAGAGTTAAATTGCTCCAATCAAAATTTTCTAGCTACGCCACTATCTATAACATCGGTGTACGTGTTAACATTATAAGTGAACCCCATCTGTACGTTATTCATCCAAAAAAATCCCAAATATTGTAGCCTATTAGGAAGTAGTCTAACATTAATCAAATGGAAGCACTAAATTTTAAAAGAAATTAAATGGCAAGTCATCATCCAAATTGATTAATGAAAACTCCAAAACTTTATAAAGTGAATTACGTGAACAAACTTTATAAGGGTAAAAGACTTGGGAAAGGAGAATTAGGAGGAAAAAATGGAGAGCTATTGGATATGAGTGGTGGTAGGGATGGTTAAATTTCCTAACTCCCCCACTAAAAATAGCATGCCCACTTTGAGGCCTTAGTGGTTGACTTGGATGCTGTCAATTGTTGGAAATCTGTCTCACCACCTACACATACACCTCCACCGTAGCTTCCTTCCAATATTTCTCAGAGAAGTAGGATGGAGTCACCCTGGAATTGGTGAGACTGTTGTGCACAAAGATGGTGTCACCCAGAAATTGAGAAGGTTGTTGTGCACTGTGCATAGCAGTTTCTGTTGTGCGCCAAAATAGAGGTTGTTGTGTATTGTGCACAGCAATAGTTGCTGTACGCCAAAAAGATGTCGTTTTGGCGCGCAAAACACTGATCGAAACTTGTTTGGTCAGCATTCAACTGTCCGAGTAGTGTTTTGCACGCCAAAACAACAGCATCCCCTGGTCCGTGTCACCCAACAATATAATACATATTATCTAAGGTTAGGTTATCTTTTCAACTCTTAAAACTTGGATGGATAACTAAAATACTTCTATCTTTTTCTGCATGGACTATAGTATTGTTGATGCAGGGAAACCTATTAAAAGAAGATGAACAAACCCGATATTAAACTGATCAAAAACACAGATTTTGAAAAATCCTATTCTTTTTAGGTTTCAGAAAAAGTCCTTTTTTTTCTCCCAACTCATAAACAGACTTAAGGCCGACCAGAGCAGCGAGCTAAGATCAATCAGAGTGGCCAACCAGGGCCAACTAGGATCTTTTGCCTGCTAGGCCAATGAGGCCATCTAGCTCAGACGGAGCAACGACCTAGGGATTGCTCTCCCATGTACAATATCTCCTCGATCTCTCTAATGGCGCCCCAGATCCGATAGCATTCCCTAGATGACGCGAGAGGAATCAGCGCAGTGCCTATAACTGCTAGAATCACAGCCACGAAATCACGCCTAATCCACCCTCACTCCGGTGTTAATAAACATAGGCGAAAAGAGAAAAGGTACGCAATTATAGTCTCGAAAATTTACTAAAAACATTTGAGCATTGATACTAGTTCTAACAAGATCGTCGGATGGTCCACGACCGGCCACCTACCTCCCAGTCATTGAATTTATGTGCAAGAACAACTCAGCAAATCCAATCAGAGACCGTCACCATTTTTCGGCATCATCCGTAGCAAATCAAATCCAGGCCCCTTTGGTATTATATATCCTCTTCCCTACCAGATAGAAAATCCCTCTTGATATTTAACCCCGAGTCAAATAAACAAAACAACAACTTCATTTGCAGATCCCGTGATTTTATATTATTATCTCATCCTTCTTATTCCTCAAACAAGAAAAGAGAATTGAGAGAGCTGTAGTGTACTTTTCTGCAGTGCACTTGTAGTACGAACAAAATGATATAATTTTGTCTGTTTTATTCTCGAAACTACATGTTTTGATTCTCGTGTATTTTGATAACAATTTGCGTGATAAGATAAAACAATATAGTTCTAAGGACAAATCAAACAAAAATATATCGTTTTGTCCGCACTAGCGCACTACAAAAAAGTGCACTACAGTCTCCCTGAATCCAACAAACAAACCCTAAGAGTATGTGCTCCGCAAAACCCAGGTTGCTGCAAAGAGGCAAAACTTCTCTTTGGCATTTTGACGAACACGGCGAGAGCATTGTATAACAAATCTGGTGCAATTTGGATTGCCCAGAATCCTCTTCGTTGTCTGTAATCATCTGAAAGTATGCACTTTGACTGCGATCAGTGTCCTCCTCCCCTTCACATCCATGGATGAATATCCCTAATTATCCAAGATCCTAAGACCTCACAAGACTTGTACTTTCAATGAAGGCGAATGATCACTTATGTCCCTAAAAATTAATTTTGTGCCCCAACCTTTAAACTTATGCGCCCGCGCATAGAGAGAGATAAAACTGGTTCAGGGAAGGAGAGATGAGAGATGCGAGATAATTAGAAGATATTCGTATCATTGAATTTTATTGTTTTCGAAAGTAAGTGTAGACTGTTATTCATAAGCATGGCTGAATATTGGTTGCCGCAGAGATATGAAAGGTACAGGCACAGAAAATAGGGCGATCCTCGAAAGCAAAAAGGCTTTGTGTGAGCAGATTTTACTATTTTATGAACTGTGTGGAGCTTCTGAAACAGAAACCTAAATGAGCCTTTTTCTCTCCAATTTTACAGGCTTTTATTTACCAAAACAAAATATCTATGTTTGAATTTGTTTTCTAATTTTCTAACAAGGCTGTCAAAACTGCAAAAGAAACATAAAGTTGACTAAATTACATCAAGAAGTTGTGCCTGAATAACTGGAAAGAGAACGTGACAATATTTGACAGCCATTCCGCACAAACAAAGTTCTAGGCCTTAATAGTTGCGTAAATCAAATCTAGTGTCTTAATTATACTAACTTGAAAAACTCCAAAAAAAATTGCCCTAATAGTTCAAGTGCCAAAGCAGCTGCTTGCGGCAACTGCACTACATGTCTACACACACTTCAATATTTGAATGTCAGCCACAGAACTACTATTGCAATCCTAAACCAGAACATGCATTTTAAACTTACGGTAAAATTCAAACGAATAGACGATCACAAAGTCAGTTTCGGGAAAGCATACAAGCGGCAAGGTGGATGACACTAAACTGCCAAAGCTTGCTGCTGGGCATGCCAACCAACAACTTCTTTGTAAGCCAAGTTGCCCCCAAAAATATCCAAAGCGCTACCTACAGTGGCATCGACTCGCTCCATCCCTGCAGCTTTTATCCTCTCTAAATCAGACATCACTGTGACACCACCAGCATAAGTCGCCGGAATCTGACAAGCCAAACGCAATGAATAAAAAATATGCAAAATAAGCGAAACAAGTGGATGGCTACATGAGCATGCCTAGTTACTTCCAAGGTGAGGTATCTTCACAAAGATTAGGGGCCATTGTGTTTTTCTGCAAGCTACAATTTTAAATAGCTTGCAGTCAAATATAAGATCCACAAGCTTCTACCCACTGCAACATACCAAAAGAGGAAAGAAAAACAAACCAAAAACGAAAATAAAAACAAGAAAACCTTCAGCAGCAGTAGTACGGTTGCTAAAAACAGATGTGCATAACGTACTCATCTAGGGTAGGAAGCAGATCATGCAACAATTATTACATGGATGATTTTAACTGCCATAAGCATTTTAACATGGAAAATGTGCAACGAATGTGCAGAATCAGTTAATCACGCCATCATTTATCATACGGTGGTTAATAAAAACGTGATTTTAAGTTGTCTTAAGCTGGTCTCCAGTTGGTGTCCCCAATAAGGTGATACGAGCTTATGCATTTCTGGACTGAGTGACTGGTGACAACAGCAGAAGGAAGAGATGGAAAGTCGATCTTATGGTTGATTGCATTATATTGGCAGAGGAATAGGCAGTCTTTGATGAGGTTGACAAGCCTACTTTAAAGTTGGAAACCCTAACGGTTGAGGATTTTCGGGATCTATTTAGAAGTCGGGGGGGCTTAATGGATGTTAACATTTTGTTTACTGCACGCTACTTGTTGATGCATACCAGTAGCATCATTGATATAGTTTGGTGGTTTTTTTAGTCATTTAGTTAGTTTATTGTGTTTCATTTTGTTTGGACTATGATTATTGGTTTACTTCGACCTATGAAATGAAGGATGTCCACACATATCGTGATGTTCTTTTTTTTTTTTTTTGTGTTTTTTCCCCTGTTCTTCGACCAATACATAGGTGACACCTAGCAAGGGAGGAGTAGGGTTACTTGTTCCCAACAAGACCCATCCAGCAGCTTATTTTGAGAAAAATAAGAAATATAACCCCAGCTGCTGGTAATTCTTTCTCTCTCACCCCTCGCTAGATTTTCTGCTTGTCAACCGGTGCTTCACTGGTGCATCTCACCTCTCTGTTCGCTGCATTCTTCAGGTATCTCTCAACCACCTTTCAGCGCCTCTTAATTTCTGACTCTCGGCAGATTACATCGCTATTCGTCTTTCCACTGCTGCCATCATCTTTCTCTTTTCTTCTTCTTTCTGTCATGCTTCTATGCTGCATCTTTTCCTCTTTTCCCGCTGCTGTTCCTGCAGATTACGGCTGCTGCATGCTTCTTACTATCCTGCTGCTCTTTCCACAGTTGCTTTTGGTGTCACTTAGGTTTGTTTGCGAATCTCATTGCATGGAATAAAAAAAATATCGGCTTCTTGGGTGTGGTGAACTAAGATCACTCATGTCTTTTGTTTTCCACTAAAGTTCTGCAAAATCCAATAGTGTTAATTGAGTTATTTGTGTCCATTTTGTTTGAGGTATACTGACTGGATTTTTCATTTTCGCCCTTATATAATAAAGTTCTTCATTACATTCATAATTTAATTCATGTCTGGAAACCAAGGGCTGCACTAATCATGTTCTTGGATTCCTTTGCATAACATTTTCTTACTCATCAAAACAATAACAATATTAATACTAACAAAGAGTGCTGCAAGAAGTTTTTAATCCGCCTCCCCTACTTGATTAAACTAGATAAAACACAGCCAGAAACCCCTTTTCACACTCCACATTATCTGAGAGACAATGTGGAGTGTAACAAAGCAAAATGTCTACTGTAAAATGTCAATTCCATTTTTTTATCTTTTTGTTTTGCCAGAAAGTAGATGATAAAATAAAAAGTAAGAAAAAGTATCCTGATAGCCTGTGAGGCATGTGACATGTAGAAACAATAAGACACAGACAAGATTATGCGTTACATACAGGTGAATGCCTGCCAAGCAATGTCACAAGCTCTTCATCAATTCCCAACCTGTAACAAATGAGTAAGAAATTAATACATAGGATTACTTGATGAAAACTAACAAAAAACATAACTGCAGATTATTATATTTTCAGTACAACTACTACCATAGTAGCACCTTTAAGTTTTCAAAGGAGTTGCCGAAAGATTTATTTTCTATTTCAATAGCACAGTAGCAAAAGTGAACTTTCAGTTTTCACAATACTGATAATCAGTTGCATGTTATATTCCAAATTACTTCATACACTTCTAAGTTTGTAAGAAGTCTATCAATTAAGCCTGCTTTGTAACATGTTCAATTCAACCAAGAACTAATACTATTTATGCACTAGATACCTAACTCAATCAGAAGAGAGGGAATCTTCAAACAAACTGGCAATGTCAACCAGCCAGGGGAGAATTTTCAAGGGCTGTCATCTTGAGTGGCTTTTCCATATCCAATAGGTTTGTGGCATTGTGCATGGACCAGCTTCTATTCTGGTATCTAGCTGACTCCAGCAATTAACTTCTTTACTCACCATTGAGTAGTTATGCTGTTGTTCTTTAAATGGACTAAATCCTCTCATGGGGTCAAAGGATAAAGGATGACATCACTAAACTTGTCAACCACAATTGGAGATTCTGAAAAGAGCACATCAAATTTGTCACAGTGCATGGAAGTTCAACCTTCATGAGACTTTCCTCAAACTCGCTCATTAATGATTTCGATACAAATAAGAATATCCTGAGGTGGATTATGTGTTCATAGTGTTTTTATCAGAGAATACACCAAAGGAAAAAACTTCCTTTTTCAGATCAAAGCACTCAAATGTCCTAATGATATTAGGTACAATTTCATTTGTAAATAAACTAGGCATTTTGCTGTTGCACTACTAAAATGAAAACAGTGCAACGCGGTATCAAAACTTGAATTATAAAGACAAGAAACAACATAATAAGAGAATGAAAACCTGAATGAAGACCATGCAACATTAACTTAAAACATGACCAAAATAAGAGCGGAACCCATAATGGTTTAGAGAATAATGACTGAAAGCATCAACGTCCCAACTACCAGACCAACAATTTTCTTTACAATGAAGCACCATGAAAAGAAAACATTATGTGGATATCAAGACATAACACAAATACAAAAGTTGCAAGAAGAAAGACCAAAACACAGTTGCACAACTTACTTTTTCCCTTCAACATCCACACCATGGACAAGAAACTCGTCAGCATATATTGCAAGAGAATTCATTATCTTCTCATCAAGAAATACATCAGTGAATTTCTGCCACCTGTCAGTGACAATCGCATATTTTCCTTCCTGCGTGTCAAATTGTTGGAACAATTATGAGGAAAGAAAAAGATAAAAAGGGAAGAGAAAAATTTCACAGAGTTTTCAGACTGGTTTTCATTCTTAATAGTGCCGACTGCCGGTACATTTTCATAATGTCCGCCCCTTTTAAGAGCCCCTTTCTTTCACCTGGGCTCCCAGCCACACTTAATGCAGCATGAATGACCAGCACAAGACTTCAGAGAACAAGGGAGGTCAAAATGAATTGGAGGAAGGGCGGATTACAAAATCATGTTCCTAATTGAGACGTTTAAAATATGACTAAAGTCTTGGTAAAATAGGGATTCAATTAAACGTCTGGAGAACAACAATTTACGACTACTTGTTTGGACTTTAACTTAGGCCCCAATCGTTACTCTCTTTCCCACCTGAACTGAAAGAAAACTCGGTTAAGAGCTTTACCTGATATAAAGCTCTCCAAATCCTTTCTCTTTTTCTCATCAAATCTTCAAGAAAATATTGCCACCTTATCCCAGAAACCATATACGATGAAAGAAAATCATCTCTGGACCTTAGTCTTTCAAAAATTTCATCAGATATGATTTCAAAATAAAGCATGCACAAATTTGATAAGGACTCGGTCATATTTGATTTGATGAAGGATTTGGTTCACCCTTGATTTGATAGAAGTCGATGAAAGGATTGGAGCTGGTTTTTTACCCTTTTTCCATCAATGTTGAATTTGACAAAGGATTGGAAATGTCAGTAGATAATATAAATTTGTGTAAAGAAAACAAATACAGTAGTCGCCTCTTCCCAAATCTCACCAGTACATACTATGTAACATCAATAACTTCCATACCTTCTTCCTGCAACTAAGATCCAACACGAGCCTCTGTTTTCCCACAACACGGACAAGTTCTTTAAGCCTCTCAAGTTCCATTTGGCCATCATTGAATACGTACTGCAACCAGAAAGAAAAATGCTTTCAACAAAGTGATTTGAGCTACATCGTCTTTACTAAAGGATTACACAAATTGACAAGAAACACAGCTTCAGTATAACTGGTTAACACAAAAGTCCATTTGGCCTGTGGTTATTATTGGACAATTGGATTATTAGATTGTGTCGCCCCAAGTAGAACTTAATCTGGTCAAACCCGTCAGGACTAAATTATTTATGGTGCATTTTGACCACATTCAATGCAGGGCTCTGTTTGAATCTGGAGGTATAATACAGGAAATACCTCAAATCCTAAGCCATCCAACCCTTACACTGGGGCTAACTTCGTCTTTTCCTATTCACCTAATGTCTAGCCACGTGGCCTGAACACTTCAGAAGGTCTTGCTTATTCAGCTTTAATTAGCCCAAATGGCCATCACATTTGGCCTTTAAATAAACAAACAAACAAACAAACAAAAAAAAGCAAATAATTACTACAACCCAAATGGCTTGACATATATAGTTGGCTTGATAATAGAAGACTTCCTGAAGGCCCTCAATAACTCCCTTGAGAATAGAGTAAATGGCATCCAATGTCAAAAGACTTTTGGATAAGCTGTGCAGGATCAAGCTGCATCTTAACTGAGAATCTCGAAGTAGTCAGAGTTGTACCAAAACAGACGACTGGCTTTATACGGAATTCCACAAAATCCCAAAGACTTGGAGGCGAGCGTGTGTGTGAGTTGAGGAGAGAGAGGGGATAGGATGATAATTAACAGTGTAGTTACTTTGATAATTCCTATGCTCTGTATTCAAAATGTAACAGGGTCACCGACCAACGTATGTACCTATGTAACTATTGCTGAGCTATTTTTGCTACAATTCTTGAAAAAGCAAAAAGTGAAAGCATACTGATGTGATAATGACATGGCTGGCTCCTTCTTCAATGTAACTCAAAGCGTTAGATGGATTGATCCCACCTCCAACTTGCAAACCACCTGGATGTTATCAGTCCTTGCAGTAAGTGGTCAGAGGAAGTCTGTAAGTTTAAACATAAAACTTTGGGTGATTGGAAAGACAACATGGGAATGCTCATAACATCGGCCTTTTTAGACCACAAGAAGGTTAACCGATTACCTATGGTTAATTAATACTAGGTTTTCTTGGTATATGTCTCAACATACATGTACAAGTGCAGATACATCTATACAGGCTTATATAAAATGAAAATAAGGTACATTATGCAACTACATTCCGTTCTGACAATTATGAGAGGAGAAGGAAGACAACAGTAAACAATACTAGAAGAATTCACTTCAAGGGCGACGATATAGACCACATCAAAATACGTGCAAATAAGTGGGAATCCCCAAGTATTTACAATCTCAGCTACTATGCGCATTTACAAACAAGTATTGCTTAAGGAACCAACAGAGGTAATAATTTCTAAGATAATAACATTGCTCCACCCTGTACTTCTAACAAACTTTTTGATAGATGAAGTTCAATTTAACAGAAATTATGTGAATAAACCCAATGCATAGGGTTCTATCTTTCCACTGGTCAGATACGAATCCATGGCAAACTAGTTCCAATTACTCAATGAGTAAGACAACTTCTTTGGCATAGCTTTATTTAGTTCTAGCTGGCACGCATAAGTTAGAGGAGAATATATAACAAGACAACACAATATGAAGAACACCAAATAACGGAAAGTAAACAGTTGGCTACCAGGATAAGCATGCAGTGCTTCCAGGGCTGCAGATTTGCTTAAAGGATCAGATCCAATCATAATGACATGACCACCTGTAAGCCCATCTTCTTTGTAAAGGTTTGCATACTCTGCTGCTGACTTATCTGATTCAAAATTGGTTACTAGAGTTGAACTACCCTCCTCCAAATCCTGAATTGTAGACCCCACAATTTGCTTAACTTTGCCCTGAAAACAACTATATGTTAAACGGGAAAAATAAATGTAAACCAACAAAAGTACCTCGAGAGTTGAGAATATCATGCAAAACTCAAACCCATCAACCAAATAGCTTAGACATATTTCTACGATCTAGCCAAAACCGTGGGTCACTGGCATAGAGATTCCACTACAATTGGATAATCCAAATCACAGTTTGAAAGGTGACAAAAATAGAAAATGTTTCAATTCCTCCTCAGCATCAAACTTCATGCAATCCGTCCAAGAAACATCAAAGCAAACAAGGGAAAACCTGCTAAGCAAAGTTTCACAGTGATGCAACAAATATAAAAACCATATCAGGAGGGACAGAAGATGAAAATTTCATAAAAATCAGCTAATCCCTAGCTTATCAACAAACACAAAGGTTCACTACATGTAGTGATAAATAAATTGCTTTTTCTCAGCTCTAGTGGAGTATCCAGAGTTGAGGAGAATGTCGCGTCATAGAAATGGTTTTAAGAGTGTCAAGCTTGGGTTAAAAACATTGTGCTTCGTTGAATGCCACGCCAACTCTAAGTGGGAGCTTATCGTAACCCTCAAAGTCTATTTTAAAAGCATGAGATTTTGTGCAAATTTCATGCTTCAAAAAAACAGTTGCAACCATTAACTAAAGCAGTTACAGGACAATTTAAATTCACTCCATATAGCAATACATAAATTGCATTTTCTAAGCTCAACTGAAGTATCCAGAGTTGAAGGGACTGTCTCGTCATTGAACTGGTTTTTAGAGAATCAAGCTTAGGTTAAATATGTTGTGCCTGTGCTTTGTCGAATGCCACGCTGCCTCTAAGTGGGAGTTGGGTGGTAACCCTCGCAATCCATTGTGAAAGAACGAGATTTTGTGCAAGTTTCATGCCTCTAAAAATCAGTTGCAGGAATTACCTAAAACCATTACATGACCATTTTGAAAGGTGTTGATTCCTCCACATGTCACAACCACGTGAAAAAAGCCAACTGACATTGACATGTGTTGCAGACTTTGAGAATTGAAACCCCATGTAAAACCCAGGAACAGCCAGTGATTGGGTATAGCCAGCTTCAGCTTGTGAAATTAAAAGTTCATCGAGAGAATTTCAAAACTCCTTATTGGGGTCTCAGAGAAACTGAGATTAGGATGTTGAATCAATCAGATAATAAGAGAGACATATAAAGATACACATACCCTGGGGTTGAATCTTAAGGTCTAGCACATTGAGATAGTTGAGTTTCCGGGTATTGAACCAGTTGATAGTCGGGATATGGCAAAGCGTCATTTCAAGTCGTTATAACTCTAGAACTTTAGTAAATCTTGCTAGGATACTTAGCTTTGGCTGATTATTTTCACCCTACTTAATTGGGAGCACATATCAATTTCTAATTCCACTGGCTCCAAGCTAGGAATCCGCTAGCATGGCAAGCGATGTCATGATATATAAGGTGAATAAAAGGGTGGAAATACTGATAAACAGAGACATGTATAAACACAGATGGATATTTCTGAAGAAGTTCCAACCTTGTGTATGTCAATGCAAGGACGGAACCGAGCTCCGCATCGGATGCACAGTCCACGAGGAGGCTCTGTACGAAGCACATAACCAAATGCTTCAACGACATATACAACCATAGACATTTAGACGAAGGGAAACGAAAGGCAAGCAGGCATACTGGAGATAGACGAAGGCATAATCCCTATATGGTTTTGCTGATTGTGGTTGTAATTGCCATTGTTGATTGCAGAAAACGAACGGAGGCCTGATGAGGTCGCAGTGGCTCGGAGGCTGTGAATTCTCATTTTAGGTCTTGACAATGTCCGCACCGCTGGTTGTGATCGAAATTTGGCACGAGACTAGAGAGTATAGAGCATAGTTAGGACTTTATACGGAGGCACGAACTGGGAACTTTTTCTTTAGTAATGCTGTTCGGAATCCCGTAAATTTTGTATTTTTTATAATTTTAGATATATCTGTATTTTTGTATTTTTTATAATTTTACATATATCTGTATTCAAATATATCTAAACATATCTATTATTAGACTTTTTGTTTTTTTTTAGCAATGTTTGGAATACTTGTATTCCCAAGCATATATATCTCAAATGGTTCGAAAGAGAGAAAGCTAAGAGATCATATTAAATAAAACTTAGGAAAGCACTAAAATTTGTGTTTTCATTCAATTTTTCCTCTTCCAAACAATTTATGGAGATTATTTTTTATAAGAAATAAATCGAGACTAACTTTGACTGAATCGCTCTTGAAAAAAAATAAAATTAATCGGTATGTGAGTACTCACGTACCACTCAATTTATTTAGTGTGACACTGCTGAATAAATTCGTAATGTAAAAAGAGTGCTTAATTTAGTGGAGAAAAGAAAAGGGAGACATTTCATAATTTGAAAACCTAAATTGTTAAACCAAATACTCACTCACATCATTGCCACAATATGACCGACCTACGAGTAATGTTGGAAACACATATATTCTAGACACAGACACAAATGTGTCCATAGTGTATGTGTTCGTAGGGACTACGTGCATTCAACGATTTATGACACATTTGTATTCGGATGTGTCTGAAGTACATATAATGTGTTTGTAGATTTTTTTTACATGTACTCAAATGCTCAAAAATGCTAAAGACACACCACTTTTACACATCGCTTTCACACATCACTCAAAACTATGTAGTTTTGTGTTGAAAAAAAACCATATTTATTTTTGACCCATATCGCTGAAAACATATTTGGATCTTCCTTAACATAAAACGACGTAGTTTTAAGTAATGTGTAAAAGTGATGTGTTAAAATGATGTGTATGTAGCACTCTTGCTCAAATGCTCATGTTTTTCTCATTTTTTTAGTTTCTATGTGTATTCAATGGCTCAGACATATCTAGATATGTACATAGAGTGTATGTGTTCTTGGATTTTTCTACCTCTACTCAAATGCTCATGTTCTTATAAAATCCCATTTGCCTCTCCCACCTCACGTCCTTCCACACAAGGGAACCTGTTAACAGTATTTAGAGTTTGAACCATCCTAAGCAGCTGTACGTCTCTCCGAAGTGCTTTTGAAATTGGGTTGGCTCTGCAGTCTTTGAGCAGACTGCATCCCCTGCAACAATGGTCGTCAAGAAATTCCCAAAACCCCGATCAAAACAACTATCATCATCAGCTGCTCCTCCGCCTTCAACTACCGCCAACTCCACGCTCCCTCCGCCTCCAAACACCCCTCCCCTACCCACTCTCTCTCTCTCCCCCACCACTCCCACCCAATCCCAACTCACCCACTTCCTCCAAACTCACCTCCCCACTTCCTCCCTTACACCTCACCACCTCCTCTCCTTCCTCCAAACCCACCTTCACTACCACCCCAAGTTCACCCACCTCGACCTCCACGTCTTCCGCTACGCCGCCTCGCTCGAAGGCTTCCGCCACGACCACTCCACGTTCGAGTGGATGGTCCGAACCCTCGCCATCACCGATCGCTTTGAAGACCTCCACTCTCTTCTCCAATTCATGGTCTCAAACCCCTGCCCTTGTTCCGACGGTATTTTCTCCTGCCCTAGAACTGAACCCATTTTCCGTTTCGCCATTAATTCGTATGGTAAGGTCGGTAGATTTGAAGAGGCTTTGATTGCATTTGATTATATGCGAAAATTGATTGATGGGTTACCTAGTGTTGCCGTGTATAATGTTTTGATCCATAGTTACGTTAAGCATGACGATCATGAAAAGGCTTTGGGGTTTTACCATAGGATGATTCAGGATCGGGTTAAGCCAGATGTTTTCACATTTAACATCTTGATTAATAGTTATTGTCGGAATTCACAATTCGAATTAGCTTTGGAAATGTTCAAAGAGATGAGGATCAAGAGCTGTACCCCGAATGTGATCAGCTTTAATACTTTGATTCAGGGTTTTTTTCGGAATCGGAAATTTGAAGAAGGGATTGGGATGGCATATGAGATGATTGAGCTGGGCTGTGGGTTTTCTGCAGTCACTTGTGAGATCTTGATTGGTGGGCTTTGTAGAGTAGGTAAGGTTTCGGAGGCTTGCAATCTATTGATTGATTTCTCAAAAAAAGGAGTATTGCCTAATGAGTTTGATTGTTCGGTTATGATTGAGAGGCTAAGTAGGGAAGGGAATATAGGGAATGCGGTGGAGGTAATGGATGAGCTATGGAGGAGAGGGAATGCTCCTAGTTTGGTTGCTTGTACAACTTTGATTGAAGGCTTAAGAAGATTGGGTAAAACTGAAGAAGCAGTTACGTTACTGCAAAAGATGTTAAAAGAGAGTATTCTCCCGGATAGTGTGACTTACAATTGTCTTCTTAGAGATATGTGCAATGTGGGAAAAGCAACGGAAGCAAATAAACTGAGGCTTCTGGGTTCGAGCAAGGGTTTGGATCCAGATGGCATGACCTACACCATTTTGGTTTATGGATATTCAAGGGAAGGTAAAAGGAAGGAAGGGCAACTTTTGGTGGATGAGATGTTAGATAGGGGATTTATACCTGATATTGCTACCTATAATAGGTTGGTTGATGGACTTTCGAAGGGAAAATGTACTTTTCATTGAGAATGTCATGTAGTTTGTGGGGACATTGTTGGCACTTCGGTTTTGGTTGCATTCATTCAGTGTGAACTGCCAACATATGCTGTACTAGATGCAGAAGGTGTAGAAGACATCAAAGAGAAGGCAATGCAGTGAAACCAAAAAGGGAAAGAAATCATACCAGTTTCGTTTGATCGTCCAAGAGAGACTGTGTGCAATTAGTGGACTGGGACCTGGTTGGGAGATGACTAATATTTCTGCTTGAACAGATCAAACAAGTTGTCTATGGAGTTCTCTTAATGACATTGCAGTTCCACTATGGCTTGGTATGCATGATTTATTTCACGATCTTATGTACATTTCAAAGTTATATAGGAGGGTGTGACTTGTGCGTATATTCCATGCCCAACCCACTGTACCACCTAATGAAATGTTTACGTCTCTCAACAAGTAATTTTGTGGTTTGAAACACACAAATTTGCAGTGTATTCTTGAACATGTACCCGAAAAGAAGAGAAGATTTGACAATTCAGCAAGTTCTCTCTTGCCCAACATTCATGTAAGCATCTCATCTAGGAGAATAAGGGAAGGTTTGACAATTTCCAATTTGGTGAGGAGGTCCTTTATATGGGCACTTGGTTGGACTAAGAACACATGTTGCTTCTTTTTGGTGCTACAATTAGACATATTCTTTTTATTTGGTTCAAGAACTTCAGTTTAAACCAGAACTTACTGCCCCAAATGTTGACGAGTTCAATTCCACTTGTTAGAATTTTGTTCACTATAGATAAAAGTCTCTGTTACTGCATTTTAAATAAGTAACTCTCAATTTCTGCAGCTCCATTTTAAACGAGAGAACATCCATTGAAAGGGTAGAAATGTCTGTATGCCGGTGAGTACCTCAGCGTGATTGGAGTTTCTGGAAGACTTGGAAGTCTGACTGGGTGGCTATGATTTCATGGTTTTTTCACGTATATGTTGGCTTCGCTTGATAAAATGAGAGAGGCACAGATTTTCTGGCGGTGAAGGGGAAGGGAAAGGAGACCAAGAACTTGTTTCATGTTTGCCTTCCATGTATTCCCATATTCAAATATGAAAGCATAATTTTCTGTGTAAAGGTTGTTACAGGTTCACAAGATGAAAGCATCATGTGGTACATTTGATTTCGATATCTTTCAGTTTTCATGAGTCTTATTGCCACATCTTTCTGGGATTTCAAGCTTGTGCTTCCTGCTTCTTTGTCCTCCTTGTCCTTTATTTATCTGCTATGAAATATTTTTCCGTCTAGATCAATTTATGTGTTCCTCGAATCTGATAGATTATAAGATAAATTTCCTACTTGTTATTCTTTTAGCAAAAAGACCTTTTGTTTAGGATTATTGTTTACTTGTGTGCTTTAAGCATGTTCCATTTGCTTTTTCCATTCTCGTCATAAATCCCTGCACAAACCAAATTCCAAAGACAACCACAACATTCTGTTGGTTCCTGATTGATCTACCACTTGACTTGTACCGTGATTGGTCAGGAATTTAAGTTTCATACTACTTTTCTTTGGCTATTATTTTTACGGAAATGGATTTGGTGAACATTACTCTCTTTCTCATAGATTGAGATGGCCACATTCTTATCAAAAAGTATTTTATAGAGGCGGAACATACATCATTTCAATGAATGAGGGTAAGGATAATGTTCATCCCTTTAAAAGAGAGTGAACACAATTGTACTCATTTTTACGTGAAAGAATAGGAGATCAAATAATTACAATAATGTGTAACCTACATCAATCATCCATAATTCAATCAAACCCGATGTAAAAAGACTAGACAAATAGCCTTGTATAAAAAATAAATTAATTAACGACAAAAACTGAAATATAAGGAAACTCGTGAAATGCCAGTGCAAAATGTCAATTGAGTGGCCAATATAGAGCATTCAATCAGGAAGAGGAACTGTCGTACTTGGCTAAGCAAGTACATTATCATAAATGCCCAGACCATATTGAGGCCAGTTTCTACATCCACTTTTGCTCCCCAAACATAACTAAGAACACCAGAGGATACTACTACTCAAACAACTGAATTCTTAGCAATGTGAAGAAACTTCACCAAATAGTTCACTTGATTATACACTCCAAATGCATGCTTTTTACAAACCGTGGCAAAACAAGGTCTAAGGTCTTCATACTTTGAGAAGAACAGATGCCCATAGCAATATGATTACGAACAAATTTGCAGAAACACAAGATGGGTGATAACGTACATAAACGGCTCAAGCAACCAAGAATGCCAGGATACCTGCATGGAGGAAACAAAATACTGGATAAGCACATCCTCTGGTTTTCAATTTTGACTGCAAGTGGAATGAACAAGGGTTTGTTTGGATCTTGGCTTTGAGGTGGGGCTTACCAAGAAAAAGAAAATTAACATGAAAAAGCAAGGAAATCAAAGCAGTTTCTTCACGTCATTATCTGCTTATATGTTCCCCTTTGCCTTGTTCTTTCCCTCCACGAATCAATTCACAAAACCAATACCTAAAAGCACCCTACGGCTGTGTTTGGATCAAGCATTTGTGGAGGGATTTGTGAAGGGCAAAGAAGATGCAAGGGAAAGAGAGCTTCAATTTGTGAAGGTAAATCCCCTGCACTTCCTTCTCCGTCCTCAATTGCCTCTACAAGTCCTTTATCCGAATACAGCCTAAAGTAGATCGAGAGTGTAAAGACATAGGAGCTTGATGAGTAGCTATGCATCGGGTTATCATAACGCATCAATAGATTACGGTTGGCCCATTAAACTCATGCATGTGACATCAGGTCAAACTGCTTCAAGAATGCTGTGCTCACCTAACATTATCAGAGAGACAAATATTGCTGATATCAACTGCTTGGAATGCCGACTAACTAGAGGAAAATAAGTAGACATTTGATATATTGCCCTGCATTTCCCAACCCAGCTATAATGCGCGAGTCTTGCTAATAACTCCAAAAAAAGTCCTTGAAAATAGCTGTATCCAGAGGCTAATCTAATTTGTTGAAGATGGCCCTGCCAATTTAACACGTTGTTGTAAGAATTTTGAAGAACAAAAGGAGCTTAGTTGATCACATCTATCTTATAATGACCAAAACATGCAGAGAGCTGATTTTATTTAGAAACTACTGTTTCCACCACAAACAGGCTCAAATCCACACCATATGCGGCTCCAGAAAGAGACAAGAAAATACTTGAAATGAAAATTGGAAGGAAAGCATGACATAAAATTTCTCTAAATGTTCCCTGAATTCTCTATTAAAGCTGAGTTACGCAAGAGTTAAGCATACTTGGCCCACAAAAATAAGAATACGCAAGCTTCTTGGACACAATGAAAACTCATGCCCAATAAAATAAACCTTCATACAGACTGAGTATAATCTTCCCAAACAGTTTACAAGGCTCCCTCCCTTCCCTTCCCTACCACCAATAGAGATGACAAATTGACTACTGGTCCTTAGTCCATCGGACAAACAACAGTTCTATTCTCAGAGAAATGCTAGTATACATGCCACAAACTGTGCAGATAAGTGTTGCTCTATGAACGAACTTTCATTCTGCTTACACTAAAATTCCAAGTGGAAGAACTCACTCACAGTTTCTTTCCTTCGCGCGCGCGCGCGCGGGGGGGGGGGGGGGGGGGGGGGGGGGGGGAGTTATGCACGGTTTCTAAAAGACACAATTATCTCCGAAGTTCAGACAAGACTGCTGACTGAACACAAAGCAACACCCTAGTGCACATACTTGAGTCCAGTGTGGCAAGACAGTGACAAAATACTACTTGACAACCAACAACAGCAGACAAAAAATGCACACATGAGACAGCATTACTAAACGGAACCAATAAAACTACTTGAGGACATAAATTTCCCAACGTTTGTGGCTCTAAAGAGGATGCTTTACGTATGGGCTGCATTTTGTATTTTGTATTTTTAATTTTTGCCTTTATGTAGTGTTACTCTTAGTTAAAAAGGGAGTGACCAGCTTGGAAATTACTTTACTCAAGTTGTCACCTGTGCAACTTGGCTTCAACCTCATTGTTGTATTTTAACCTCCACTTTGAAAGGTGTAGGCATAATCATTTTGGGAGGACAAAGTTCTGTTAATAACAAAATTGGATAAAGACTGCATGTTCTGTCAGCTAAAGCACAAGCAGTCAAACCCTAACAGACACCTTCGTACAAGTCCCGCTCTCCCTTTTTCATTTCCTATTCCTCTTGCTGCTTCTGCATTCTCCTCTTTAGAACTGCCGATTGACTGCTTCTTCTATGTTCTTCCTCTATTTCTCATCCTATATCTCAAACTACTCTTTTCCACCACCTATCTTTGCAAAGCAACCAGTAACCTCTAACAATTTCAGGGCTGCCTGGAATCACCATCTGTATTTTAATACTGCTTTACCACACTACTGTAATTTATAACCAAAATCCATGACCACACTAGAATCCAGAACCATGTCTCATGACACTCTCTTCATTTGCTATCTTTGAATCACCTTGGGAAAGGTGGCATTGTCATAGTTCTAGCATCTTTTGCTTTTACTTCAACAAAACATGTTAGGTCGAAAAAAGGGTAGTGTGGCAATTGCAATGGCTTTTCATCTTTAAGCAATATCATGTGTTATTTCATCCAAACTACTCTTGCCACTTTCCAGTGCATGAAAATGAGACAACAGGATGAGTATATCTCTTAGTTATCTCCCTTTTTTGGAAGCTGAAAGTGAATTATTTTTTGAGTAAAGAAATAAAACAGTATCCGCAAAATGTAGACAACCAACAGGAAACCCACAATTTTACCAGAACTGGGCCTTTAAATTGTATAATTACCAAACACTCCAATTGAAACACTCGTTAAGAAAAAAGTTTGCCTATCTAGTCTTACTTTCCAATGCTTCCTTGTGACACGCATGACACATCACATTAGAATAAGTGGTAATTACCTGTGCAGCATGAAAAGCATTAATGTGGGACGGGGAATGCCTTTGTTCTTCTCCATCTTTCAATCTCTTCGTAAAACTCCTCCTATCCCTTCCGCGATATGGGGGCCATAAGTTACCCAACGACCCCAAGACATTTATTCTGCTGTAGTATCCTCTCAACTTGTTCTTATGGAAGTAGCTTTTATCTGTGAACAGATTAGCCTCCAGATCCCAAGTCCCATCTTCCCCTTGCCTATCAGCCATCTCCAAAAGAGATGATGGCTCTTCAAAAGCCAATTGTGCAGAATAATGAGAGCCTACCCTCCTTAATTTACTATTCTCCAACTCAAAATTATTGTCCAAATGCACAACCCCCTTCATATTTAAGTTCTCAATTTCTCCCGACTTGTGTTCAACAATCTCACCATTTAAACTGGATTCTGTTGTTGGATCAAGAAACCTTCTCATGATATGACTATCTTCCAAGTCATGGCACGGAACAAGTTCAGTTGGATTTTCACCTGAAAGAAACAATGCCAACCCATTTCTGTCTTGTTCATCTAAGTTCAAAGCCTGAGTACTTTTCAATAAATTTTCAACTGATGTGTCCCCCAAGCTTTTCTCCACATCAAGTATTTGTTCCCTAATGGCTCTGATAAACTGTTTGTGTCTGGAAATTACATTTTCTCTTGTGTGAGACTTGTCCTCTGTAGCTGACAGACTTACCTCTCTTTCAAAATCTTCCAACTGCTTAGAAAACAATGACTAAGGTAAGCTAACGGCAGAATATAACAAAAACTTTACTGCAATATGGACAAGCACCTGCCATTTTGCTGTCTCCAGTGTAGTTGCAAGATCACGCCAATGATACTCTATCAACTTGAGTAGCTTCGGGTCTGTATGATCTTCTTGAACAAGATTTTGCTCATGCAATAAAAGACGAAAAAGAGATTCCATCCTAAATTTGTAACCAAATGCCAAATTATCAACATGCATGATCACAAACCGCTCCATATGAAATGCATAACAATAATACAGAACACAAAAGAAAAAGTTTGTCCAGGTATATAAAAGATGATAACAATTGTTTGATGAAACTGTTTATCAGAGAATAGAAGCGCTTCTCCAAATCTACAGTGTAGACTGTAGAGCACCATAAATACGAAAAAGACCACCTTGGGTAATAAATTCCAATAGGGATTCACTTAAAGCAAGGAATTTATGGAAAATCAACATCAAAGCAATTTTCTTGATTGTACATTGAAGAAGAACAAGAAAAACTATTTTGAAGATCCAGTTGTACTCCTACACCAACCTTGTACTTTGTAACCTACCAAAATGTACATTTGCACAGAACAACATAGAAGTATATGCATCAATTTTTCGATACAAATTAACTTCTTGTAAAGTACCCATATGTAAGTACACGGAAGACAATAAACCGTGTATACGCATCTACAGCTTGATACAAATTAACTTCCTGGACATAAAATTTCATATACTTCTAAAACCGGTTTGACGCAATCGAGTCCACCAAATTGACTGACTCGAACAAAAAAGTCAAACAAATAGACAAGTATTTGAGATGCTCGCTAAGCCTTCAAAGTCAAAAGTAAAAGACTAGAGCCAAGGAAAGACATGAAGATGAACTCAACGGAGAACACAATTTTCATAAGTTTAGATTTATAATTACACTATGTTACTATTTCACTATCAAACAAAACAGCTTCAAAAGCAACATATAGATTGTCACCATCTCTTTGGCTACTAGTAGCTATTCCAGAGGACAAAGAAAAACCTATAGTGCACTTTATTACCATATATCGAATATATTTTAAATTGTTTTTAGGCACAAAGGAAAATGTGCTGCACAACTTGGTACAGTTCTCAAGGGGCCGGAATCCAAAAGCAGCGGATAGGAAGCTGCAGCAAACATAAGTTTCCCGAAAGTGACAAACACAAGACGTCAACATGGCACTGCTATTACAGATTAAAAAATACAGATCCGCGCATGTTGTGCACAATGTTCTGCAAAGTGTTGTGTTTTTTGGACTTGTTCTTCCCTGCTCCCTAGCTTGGCCTTTGGGCCAAGGGTTTTCATGTAACAAGTGCTACTGCGAGTTGACTCAAATCAACTGTATTCTGAGTTCTATTACAACCCGAACTCAAGTTCTTGAATATTAATAAGGCTTCCCTAATGAAAAATAATGGTCCCAGACAGAATTAAACGTGGGAAGGATATCTATGCAATCTGCTCCCAAGTACATACCCGTACTAATCACAATGAGAATTATGCGAGATACGCACTCAATGCATTGCTACTTGCTAATAAGTTACATAAGAAAATATATATAGTGTGAATAAGAGAAAACTAACCTGTCGGCTGAATCTTGAACGACTTCTGCGGCGGAGAACAGCGGGTCCGATTCCCATTGGCGGAAGCTCGACGCCATTTCCACCGCGATTCGTCTTAGAATACTCCAATCATAAGAATCATATACAACAAGAAAAAAAAGTACTGAAAATCAACCGTAGGAATATGGAACAAACGACTCGTCTATAAGCTTATATGCGTTACAGAACAGAGTAAACTTGTATCTTGAAACTCTCTTTCCATCTCTTCTTTGTGTGTTATATATATGTGTATGTGTATATAGATATATCTGTATAAAACTCTTTCTTGAAACAAATTAAGAACAATTTTAGGGTTTAGGGTTACGAAAAAGAAGAATTGGGGAGGAGAAGAATGCCCAAAGGGAAAGCAACAACTCTGTCGCCGTTATTTTTTTATAGAAGGGGGGTTTAAATGGAGGGAGAGGGAGAGTATCGTCTGCGCTAGCGTCCACACGTGGAGTTTCTTTTAATCATCATAAACAATCCCCACTGTCCAAGAAGTCAAATAGTTGACTTTGATTTAAAAAAATTTGTAAGTCCTTGTGGAAATTTTACTTATACCCCCTGTAATTTAAATAATTTCCACAACTATCCTCTTAAGAATAAAAGTGAATATCTGCACCCCTTACGTTATCAGGTAAAGTGAGACCGTGAAAAAATTTTACGAAAAATTGAATTTTATTTCGTGAGTTATGATATGATAATTAATCAGTTTTAATTATTTTGTAATTAAGGTAATTAAGGTACTTGGATACTTCTAAAGCGGCCTTGGATACTTGATTACTTGGACAGTTCTACTGAAATTTAAAATATAATGTGGTATTTATTTTTATTTTCAATAACTTTATTATGACGGTTGGTTTTCACATATCTAATCAACAAATATAATAAATTGGTTAGCTTATTGTGAATTATTAAAAAAAGATTACAGAATGTCTTTTTGTGAGATTTTTTTATTTTCGATCAAGTACTTTCAGACATAAATAATTCGTTAGTTTTCTATATTACACCACCAACAATAACACAATTAAAACGTGTTTGTTATTGATTAAAGACCGGTCCATTACTCATCAACCCGAATACAACTATTGAACTTGTTATATCCGAAATTTGTTGGCTTCTTTGAATTTCGAATATGATATCTAAAGTATTAATTTATCCGTCTAGAGGAGGATAAAAAAATTCGACACCTCTCTATTCATATCTTATCCACTTTCTATATTCCTTTTTAATTATGAGAATATCATTATTAATTATAAGAATATTATCCATATACATATATATACCATATTCTCTATCCTTAAAAAATACTCAAACAGACAATGTATAACAATTCACCCCGTTACTAAATATCTCATTCTACAATATTTTTCCTCTTCTTATATTCATCATATCTCTTTTAAAAATTTAACCACTTAGAAACGAACGGACCGTTAGAAGGCAAAGAATTTGAATACGGACCCAAAAATGTGGGACATCAAAACTGCTCCGACTTTTGGCAGTGGCAAATTACAGAATTACATAAAAATGAAACAAAGAGTTATAATCACCAAATGAAGCATTCTCAAAAGCTCCTACAGCAATATCTGAGGGGATCAAAGTGACCTAGAGGGTACATTTTGGAATGACCATCTGGGAATGACATTCTCTTCAGTGCCATTCTATCACAATCATCACCCCCATTTTATTTCATGAACCAGTTCCGACGTGTCTCTAATAAATCATTTATGTTCAAACTGGTCCAAGGGACTGTATGACCAAAGGAACTTGAGAGAGAGAGAGCATGTGTGCGTCCGCATGTGTGTTCTCTTCAAATAAAAATGGAACCACAATTACTGAATTTTGCATCACAAATCCGGAAGGAAGTAAAAGTCCCTCAAGTGAAATACTTCACCATCTGAATTTCTTTCTGCTTGAAGCCACATTTTTCATAGAACACTTTGTTGTCAGCACTGCAATCAAGAATCACCTTGTAACAACCCATTGATCGAGCATGATCCGAAAGGAACCCAATAATTTTCTTTCCCAACTGCATTCCCCTAGCATTAGAATCAACTACTACATCTTCAATATGCCCAGCTTTGCCACAATTCCTTATGAACTTCTTTTCAATGAACACACTTCCAGTCGCAACTATCTTCCCAGAGCCATTATCCTCAATAACACAAACAAGATGGTCATCACCATATGAACTGAGCTCTTGAAATCTTCCTTCGAATTCTTTGTCAGAGACGGGATCACATATGGTTAGTTGTTGCAACAATTCTATGAAACCCTTACTTCTGTCTGAAATCTCGAGTTTTCGAACTGGAAATGATTCTCCAACATTATGGGAGCATTCCTTGTTCTCCATCCTTTCCGCAAAACCTAGTGGTTATTTTAAGATTTTTACTGAGGACTGGAAAAGCATGAGAGAAATAAAAGCAGGTAAAACAAAAAATAACCAATAACCTTTATCTTACAGAATAAAACAAATGTTCTTCCAAGTTCAATAGACAGATTAATGTTATAGGAACTATGCACTGCACCAAATTCTTACTTGTTTGGCTACTCTATCTTAGCCAACAAACCACCGACCGAAGATAGCTCAAACAACTTAGGCACAAAGCCACCTCAAAGAGCTCAACTTCTTTCTCAAAAAGCCAAAAGGCTCAACTTTAGATATCCCAAATGGATTAGCTTTGTTTTTTCCTTAGCCTATGAAGCACGGATACGGACACGGGACATGAATACAACACTACACGATATAGGCATGCAGATTCGTTATTTTACTAAAATTTAGGACACGAACACATTGAGGATACATAAAAAGATATATACCAAGATATATCATTACTTATATCACCATAATTACGGCCCAAATGAAGTAATAGATAGAAGACAATAAGTTAAAAAAAAATATATAGATCAACAAGGGATTCAAAAAACTCATTAAAAATGCGGAATGACATGGCTATGAATCCTCAGGAAATCTTAAAAAAAACAAATACTCAATATACATACATATTAAGTGAATTCAAATATGATTAGTTATAGCAATTATTATTTTTTCAACTTCGGATATGATACTCATATGTCAAAATTTTAATGTTTCTGATAATCGTGTCTAAGGAGTGTCAATTATGTATTTATTTTCCCTAGACCCCCAAGAAGTGTTGGACACGTTGCAAAGAGAGTGTCGGACAAGTGTCCAAAATAAGATCTTTATTTTGCAATTAGGGACACACAGAGAAGAGTTTCGGTATCTGACAAGTGTCAGACACGGACACGTCACATTTTAAGTGTCCGTGCTCCTTATTAGTTCTTAGCAAAAAACACAAAAAGTTAAAAAAGCCATCTTTCCTACTGCTTTTCTACTTATCATTTACGTAAAAACAGTCAGTCAATGTTTGATTGGTATTGCTTATAAGCAATATCATATTCAAATACCAAGTAATTCCAACACTCTCCAACCTACAGGAGGAGTAACGTCTATCTGAAGAAACTAAATGTATCTGGTCTAGTAACCTCAACAAACAGTAGCGTTTGAATTTAAAAGAACAAGTTTCGTTCAATTACAGTAAAGGACATATGTGCAACTTAAAGTCAGAAGGAAAAAATGCATGCTCTTATTAATAATCTAAGAGGCTGCTGCACAGAAATAGGTTGCTGTTCCTCGCATCTTCTTCTTGGAATATGCGAGGACAATAGTAAAACAGCACAAGCACATTAACATCACATTTGTTACAAAGCATGAGACTCAGTTGAAGGACTGCTACCTCCCAACTCCCCATAACCACTCTCCAAATTTATTTTCTACCTGACTAAAGTTCTAAAGACCTGTTTCCGTTTTCACAGCCCTTTCTAGGCATGATGCAAAGAGCAGGACCTGATCACAAAGCCCAACATACATGGTTTAGGTTACATACCCTAACGCAAATTTCAGTAAAAGTTTGCCATTAGAGCTAGAAGTATACGCACTTTGTAGTTTCTTTCCATTAAGATTTACTTTAAAACGAAAGGCTCAAACGAACTTTTGCTCTCAGCTATAAAAATCACTTCCCACTTTTTCAAGTTATAAAACAAAAAACACTAATTATGTAACTTCACAACAATTTGTAATGTATCCAACAAAAATAAACGCTCTAAATCGCAGAATCTCTAATTGCTACAATACCCGGCATTAAATGTCTTATGGTGCATGTTGTTCTACAAGATTTACGACCCAAAACTCTAAATTCACATAAACAACTTTAGTGAGACCTCAGGAAGAAACTACTTCTCCTTCTTCTATTTTCCGTCAAGCTACCTCCAAACCAAGTCAAGGAAAACAAAACACGCACACAAATAGAATGTGTATGTGTGTCTGTATGAGTAGGGGTGAGATTGGTCTCCTTCCGTCCAGTTTATAGCAATTTGGCAAACGGAACAAGTTTGTTTGGATTTGAGAAAAATAAAACCGCACAACCGAACCAGTGGTCATCAGTTTGGACTGGTTTCGGTCTTCTTGATTTGGCCGGTTCTCCCGCTTTCTAATGTTTTGCCAGCAATCTAAATAAGTTATAAGGTTTGGGTTTTGAAATTGAGAATTTAGCCTGCACGTTCTCCAAGAATGAAATTGAAAAAGACAAGAACAAGAATGACAGATCTAATAAAGAGTTAAGCTAGGATTTGAAAATAAAAAAATGCAAATAAAAGTTGAGCTTGAATCTCAATACACACAATTATGTACCCACACACACACACACACACAGAGATCTAAATCAGTTAGTTTGGTTGACTGAAATAGATGGAAAATTTACCTCTATGAGAGAAATCCAATTGGTTCGTGAGAATTTTGACAGAGGAGAGAGGACGGTGATTGAATGTCTAAGATAGAGATAAGAGATGAGAAAAGCCCATCACTACAAGTCAAAAGCAGCCATGGAAGACGAAGAGCATAGCGCGCTCTTTCTCTTCAAAACCTCAGGGGTCGCCATGACTAATTTGTGAGAATAATCAACGATGAGAGATACACAGTGCGAATTTGTGTGGATGATGATCTTGGATCCTCGAGAAGGGGTGGAGAGCATTAGGTTTGGTTACTGGGCTTAGAAATGATACTAGTGTTGATTAAAAGTTCGGTCTTCAAAAAGTCTAGAAACAAAGATGTGTTCAGACACATCAAGACATAGATGTGTTCGAAACTGTTAAATGCACATGAAGTCCATAAATTATTGAAGGCTCCATGTGCATCCAATGGTTCTGAATACATCTATATCCAGATGTGATCCGTGTGTAGCAACATTACTCTTCAGTCTTCCCTAGTAAGTAGGTGGCATAATTGCCAGAACATAAGGTGACAATTTTTACGCTAGATGAAACATGTATGCTCTACCTAATATAATGTTTTCCACATAGCATTGGTGTCGATCCTCATTGCATCATAATATGACACATCAATCAATGGAACTACTGAACTTCCCCTGAAATAGGAGCAAATATTTCGGCTACATTAGAAGCAATTGAAGACCCAAGTGGTAATGTTGGGCATATTATATGAGGATCGGCATCAATGCTATATGGAAGTTAGAATGTTCGGCATCAATGAGAATGTATGCCTTTTGCCACTTGGATCCTCAACTGAAAATGCCCAACATTGCTTCCAATGACACATCAATTACGAGTGCAATTGTTGTTCACCCTCTTTTAAAGAGGGTGAATATTACCCTCACTCTAATTGGTTGAGAGAGTGTAGGTCCCACCTCTAGAAAACACTTTTTGGTAAGGATGTGACCATCTCAGCTAATGAGAAAGTGGGTAATGTTCACCCTAGAGTGAACAAAATCCATTTCCATCAATTGCTTCTAATGTAGCCGAACTGTTGGATCCTCGTTGCATTACAAAATATATGCCTTTTTAGTGAACTGAGTGTATCTGTGTAAGTTTCCGAACCGAGCATATCTATGTTTGCGTGATACTCTTGAACTATTGAAATGAAAGCTAAAGAGCAATGCTACAGTCCTAGAAAACTTTTCTTGAAAACATCCCCGAATTCAAAATCAAAAGTTATGATTCATTTGGATTCGGAAGCCTATACACTCAACTAAATCTAGTCCATTCATTTGGAATTATGAGAAGTTTTCTTCAAAACTTTTATGGAAACATAGACTTTTTCAAAGCTAAATGCAGGCTCTAATTGACCTCCGGACCAGAGAAAGAGAGAGAGAGATTCATATAGTGCTTGCTAGAAGGATCTAATTGCTGTTTATAAATGCATGAACATGCAGAAAACTCAATACCAAATAATGCAGTATGAGGATATAAGTAAATTAAAAAGCCTAAATTAACCATCAGACCAGAAAGTGGGGGGCTGAACTTTTTCATCTTGAACATGGCAGCTGTGTACAGTGATGGAGAGAAATATTAGAACCTTGACTATGTCTATACTTTGCTTCTTACTATACCTTGTATCAATGCTTACTTTTCCGTATATGTTTGTATTGTATACCCTTCCAATTTAGCTTTGAACATCAGGAAGTTTGTTTAAATAAAATTATGTGACTTAGAGTTCTTGGCTAAAAGAGATTATTCTCTCCTTCATTTATTGTAAATGGACGAATCCTTTCATCATCTAGTTTAGACTTTGGATTTTTGTAGATTGAAGCTACTTTTTGTTATGTGAAACATGTGGGGGTCAGCCATAAGGAGCATGTGGAAGACTATGCTTTCCTTGAGGCAGTGGCGCAGAAAGCATGGCCATGCCTTCACCCATACTTTGTTTCTCTTCCTCTTCCTCTTCCTCTAAAAGGAGCTCTCTAGTATTAAGGCTCTATTTGGTGAGTGGTCGTGGAAGTGGTCAGTGTGGTAAATCAGAGTGTGAGAATGGGAGTGGAGTGGAGTAGAGGCTTCGGACCTCCTCCTCCGATAGTGTTTTGTAACTTCTATTCTTTGTCAATATTAGCTATTTTTCTCTCAAGTTTTGTTCATGTCTGAGTGTGTGACATTCCCCGATCCCCCAACAACTGGTATGTGATGATGCCAGAAAATGGACGACAATGACCTCGATCGACTTCTACTTTTAGGGGTTCTTGCACGTAAGTCTAATGACCGTGGGGTGGTTTTCCGGTCCCCGACCCTCCGATGATCAAGTTAGAATCGATGTCAAGGAGATAGGAAAATCGTATGTAGAATAACTACGACAGAATTGTGTACCTTCCTTTGTCATTGGAGGGGAATATTAATACTTCTGGCAGTAGAGAGGCCCCCCCGGTGGATAATTGTCGTTGTTGGCACCTTGATTCCCTTCTGAGTGATCCTTGCTTTGATTCCGCGCGCCATCTTCGGGATGCGGGGGATCAAAGGTGTTATTCACAGGGTCTCATGAGCAGTTGAGAGCTGAAACTCAGGGTGCTTGTTGCCCCTGGTCCACATGCGGCCTGGGACGGGTCCGAGCTAAACTCACTCTACTCGGAAGCATATGTGGCAGGTCGTCTAGCAGCACTCTGGGGAATTCCCAGTTAGTCTAGGCTCATATGTTGTCCTACATTCCTTAGTTGAAGCATAGGCTGAGACGCATGAATAGTTTTACGTAATGATTTTCTTACTCAGAACAATATAAGCCATATCCTGCATTAATGGCATTGTCGCTTTTGATTCCTAAAATCCCCTCGTTGGCTCGTCCACGTTTTGGGATCCTGTGGTGTCTCCAAAAATCCAACTCAGAACTGGGGGTTACCTTTTGCGCACGTTAGTATCATGCTGACGTGGTTTTATGCCAATCGTTGTCTCTGCCCATATCTAACGGTGATGATTGCTCCTCATTATGCTAGCCCCTTATTTAAATGCACTTTCTGTTGTCATGCATACATCACCCTTTTGTCCCTTCAATCCTACTCTTTCCTCCGGACTGCTCATCCTAGATTCCTTCGTTTCACCTGTCTTCAGAGGAACTTTTTCTCACAAACTTTCTCAGCTTCCCGCCTGTATACCTTCTTCCAGTAGTCCGTGGAGGTTTCTCCTAACTTCCCATCTGTAACCTCTGGATTGACTATTGTTCAGCTCTCGGCGCCACCCACTCTTACTCACCTTGGCTTTGTCTGCACGGTACAAGCACATCCACGGGACCTCGCAATACCCTATCGATATCGACATTGACCCTGGCGAACTCAGGGAGGAGAGAGCTCTCAACATCACCCCCTTCACCATGGTGGACCCAACTGACATCTCGAGAACTCAACTTTATGTTGCTGAAAGCATTTTGTCCGTGCTTTCGAACCACAATTTGGACAAAATACGGTCTGCATATTTACTTCTGGAAACGCTACAAATGCGCCTGCCCCAGCCTAGGGAGAGGGCTTGTGCTGACTTTGGTGACGAAATATATCTATATGAGAGCAACCTACAGTACGAGTTGTGTTTTTCAATTCACCCGCTCATCTGGGAAGTTTTTCATTACCTAAACCCAACGACAAGCCAGCTGATGCCGAACGCCTAGCGATTCTTGATTTACATGGTTGCTCTTTGGCGTTAGTTAAGCGACGGGAAGAGAGCCCTTACAATAGTCAAATTTTCTTTTGTTACTTTTCGAAGGAGGCCCAACCCAAGTTCGGGTGTTGGTATTTTCAATCCCGAGGGGTCATAACTTAATAGTTGGAATTCCATCTTTGAACAAGGGGTAGAAGGACAAACTCTTCTACGTTAGCAATGATGGCTGTGAGTTCAACCCGAACGAAGCCCTGCTCGAGCACGTAGCAAGGGTGCTCCACAAATAGGGTGACCCCACTCTGCCAAAAAGTTTTTGCTGCTCGGCCCATCATCGAAGACACGACGGCCTTCATAGAGAAACTGGTGGAGGGGGCCCCCTATTCCTACCCTGCATTGATGAACCCTTCAATTTTCTTTGCTTCCTCATTCAGCCCTAATCCGCAATGTAAGCGCCCAACCTATTATTTTGTCGCAATTTTTCCTGATTCCTCCATTCTTCTGACTCTGCCTAATTTCTCAGAGGGATCTACTAAGAAAAAGGCTTCGAAAAGGCCACGCGTGGATCCTGTGTTGGCTGAAGGAAGGGCTGAAAGGGGAGTCATGATGCACCTAGCTAAGATACCAGAGGCAATAGTGTGCGGGGTAGGGGTGGATGGCCTAGAGAAAGGAGAGACGAGTCAGACCCCCGTATGCCCGGGAGTTATATAAATATCTTTATAGTGTATTATACACACACACACACATATATAAATAGACTAAGTATATACAAAAATGAGAGATAAAATAACTAATGAGGATAATTTGGTCTTTTATCCCTCAAAACTAATGGTGTCTGTAGGAAATTAATGGCAGGGGAAATCTGTATAATAGTTTGTAAAGTAGGGGAGGTCATCGCTTTTTTCAAAACCTCAGGGGAGGTTCCTGCATTTGTTAGAAACCTCAAGAGAGGTCAGTGCAATTTACCCATAAAAGATTAAAGAGAGGTATTTTAATTTTTATTAATAAAAATTAACAATATTTATAAAAAAAGATTAATGAAAAAATTGTTAAATAATTTATAAAATATGAGAGGTGGACGTATTTATCAGAACCGGTCTCTGTCTTTGCAAAAACCTCAGGTGGAGGTCAGTGAAATTTACCCTGTACATGAATACATTTTTGCTACCAGCACTAACTTCTAGCCTGACTTCCATCCTAATCCGACGTGGCAAATGAAGGGACCCACCACCCACTGCACTTCCCTTCCCAGCTTCAACTAAAAAACGCGTGGGAGAAATGGGAAATGGAAGTCTCAAAAAATTGGGGAAAAAATCAAAAAATTAATATTCTCTCTCTCCATCTACGACCTCTCTCTTCCACCGGGACCACTAAGGACAGCCCCACCACCACCACCACTGACTCCCGACCAACCAAAACCCTCGGTACTACTTCCATTTCTAACTCGTCAATATATGCTACATATATCTATATATGTACGTATATGTATGGAAATAGAACGTCAAGATTTGTAAAATAATGGAAATAGAACGTCAGGATTCGTAGAATCATGATTTGGAAATCAAAATTTGGAGGAGGAAAATCAAAATTTAGAGGTCGTATTAGAACCTACTAGAACCTAAGGTTGGAAATATATTTGATTCTAAAAAGGAAACCCAAGAATGTTACACTACTTATGCGAAAGCAAAAAGTTTCGGTGCGATAACAATAACATCTAAGAAGTATAACGTATATAACTTATAGTTGTAATTGGAGTGGAAATGCCAGGCCCACGGGTTCGAATCCCGTTACAAACCATCCAACACCAAAGACAGGTTGTAAAGCCCATGTGAATATCTCTTTGCAAGTTGACGGGAAGTGAAGGTTGAATACGATTATACTAAACCATAATCATGAATGGATCTAGAAAAAGTAAAATATCTTCGGTGCTACCGGACTCTACCACCATATTCGAAGAGGACAACTGAAGTGAACACGGCTTGTGGAATAAAAAATGAACCAAATCATTGCTTCGTGTGTGATTGAGGCGGGGGGGCCTGATAATCTAAATTGGACAGATAAGGACACAAGGAATTACAAGGATAAAGAAAGACTTTTACTGGTAAAAAAAGGGGATGCCAGTGCAATGCATAAGTACTTTCTCAGAATGCAAGAAGATAACGGTGACTTCTTTTATGCCATGGATGTTGATGAAGATGACTGATTAGTGAATGTCTTTTGGGCCGATGTGACAGTAGAGAGTTATAGAAAGAGTTTGGTGATGTGGTAACCTTTGACACAACTTATCTTGTTAACAAGTTTGATATGCCTTTCGCACCATTTGTAGGGGTCAAACATCATGGAAAATCGATTTTGTTTGGATGTGGTTTGATTACACGAGAGGACACGGCTTCATTTGTATGGTTGTTCGAGACATTGCTTTCTTGCATGTCCGATTCCCACCCTAACGCCATCATCACAGACCAATATAGGGCCATGCAAAATGCAATAAGTCAAGTCTTTCCAAATACACGACATCGTTGATGTTTGTGGCATATCATGAAAAAAATTCCTGACAAGTTCAAGAGTTACAACAAGTATAAGGTGATTAAAATGTATATTCAGTAGTAACAACTCCAGGAACAGATTCTACAATCCGGACACGAGCTAAGACAGTTATTTACAGTGTATATTCAGTAGGAAAACCCATGGTTCTCTGAACCCATATATACCATGTACATGTAGATCTAAATGTCAGGGGCCTCAACTCAAACCTGACTCATTATGTGCAAAAATAGAGACCATAACAATCTATTTCAACTTAAGCCAAAATTTGGTTACAAAAATAAAACCAAAGCCGAAGTGTTCTCAGGATTGCACAAAATAGAGACCATACCTTGTTCATACTAAAACTACATCAAATGCAATTACCAAATGGAAGGAACAGACATGAATAAGCTTAAGGGTGCAAAAGGGGTTTCTGAACCAGCAATAATTAGCAAACAATCAAACAGCCAACAAGCACAAGAAATCTGCAGTATAGGTGTCTGCAAATGGCATTACCACATCAAAAAATAACTCCACAAAGAAGTGCAAAATCCCTACTTACAAGAGTTCATACCCAAGATCAAACATAAAGGCTAGTAGTAGGTTATACCAATGGAAATAAGTTGCATATTACCTTTATAAAGGCGCTTGATATAATGGGCAAGGTGGAACAATTGTAGTTAACTTTTATATGAGTGTGTTAAATTCATTGGTTATTCTTCAAATGCTCTTGCTATAAAGCCACTTGCTATAATGGGAAGATTCAGACATGTGGAAAGCATGCACAAACCAGAGGTCTTCAATTTGGTTTAAAAAAATTGTTTTACGTGGTTATGTGAATGGGTCTTTGGAGCTATCCTCTTTCCAAAAAGTTTCATTGAGCGGGTATTCTTATAGTTGGTAGTGCATTCTTAAGAGAGAAATTAGTGGAATAAGTTTATTGTTTTACTCCATGTGTCATTCTTTGCCATTTCTTTATTGTAATAGCTGAATTCTGTGGTGAACTCCTACAACTGTTTCACAAAACTGTTCAGCAAACTTTTTGCTTTGTAACGTTTCTCCCTCCTTTGTTTTTCCCTTTTTTTTCCTCTCCCTCTTTCACTTTTTGGTGCGATTGAACATTTCTTTTTTTTTTTTTGTTAATGGTGTGATTTCGAACATCGAACATTATTGGCCTAATAGTTTTTATGTTGTGATTTTTGTCTTGATGTTAGCAATTTCGTTTTTAATATTATCTAGCGGGGATGAACATTGAACATTGCATGTGGTGAAGGCCTAATGTATCTAGATTTTGATTAGCGATTTCGATTTCATTTTTTATTTTCCAGCATTTCATGGAAGTCCCCTATTTAACAGGAACATTTTTGATAGATGGCCTAGCATTTTTGCACATGACATTGATTAAAATAGCAGACTCATTCTTTGCACAATTGTTAATTCGTTGGGTTTATAGACTGATTCTTTGCACAGGACCCTGATGTTTCACCTTTCATTTGGTTGGAGATCTTTTGCAACCAACAGTTACCACTTTTTGTGGCTTTCTTTTTATATTGTATTTTAGCTTTGATTAAATGTTTTGTCATTTGGAATGTTTTTTTTGGTTCTTTTGTTGTTTCATTGAGCTCGCAGTTTGAATTGGGAAGCTAATTCATTGGGTTGGAATTTCTAAGTGTGGTGACATACACCCAGATTGGAGGAAGACATGTCTTCAATCTTCATCTTCTTCGTTCTAAGTTTGATCCGTTAATATTTTCTTTTTCATTTTTTTTCCTTTTTTATTATTACTTCTCTTAGTCCGTTAATGTCTTCTTTTTGGCATCTTTTAATGATTTGTTGAATTTTGTTGAATTTTTTTCTTTTCTGCAAGTTAGGTTTGCATCGAAAGCCCCTCCTCGCATGATGCCGAAGCCTGTTGATTCGGACATCATGTTATTGTTTAGTAGGTTTGTGTTAGAAGATGTAGGGCAATGCTTCGGTTCATCAGGCCATATGTATTTCTATTGTTGTAACATTAAGTTTGAAAATGGATATGAGAGCTGGGTACTCATTTTCATTATGTTTTTTGCTCAATTCATTTATCAGGTACAGTTTTTGTAATTACGGAATTTTGAAAATCGACAAAGCATCAATGAAGTTGTTTGATGGTCATTTGTTTTTTCTATATTAAATCAGCATATATAGGTCACCCAAGAAGCACGGGCACGGGCTATAATATGTTCCATGGAGATGCTTTCGGGAGGTTGCCTATTGTAAACATTTTTATTTATTTCATATATAGTTTGTGATTAGGTATTCTACTTGCAACATACGTGTTCATTTTAATCATTGAATCATGGGTAGTGGGGATTTTTTTATAGTTAATTCGGTTTGAGCAAAGCTCCTGCCCGATCTAAGAGAAAGTGCAATTTTCAGAAGCGATGTGTTAGGTTGGTGGCACCCGACCTCAAATAATTTTCTTTAGTCGGTTCGTTTGCTCCTTTGTGTTAACTAATTTGTTTGGTGCTGTTGCTTTTTATCCCTTTTGTATTAAAGACGTGTAGTACGCTAAAAAGTGGATTTGAAAGGATAGTTGGATTTAACGAATGTGAGTTTAATTACCCGTGCCTATGGCAAGACAAACGAAATTAAAACTCACATTCGTTAAATCCAACTATCCTTTCAAATCCACTTTTTAGCGTACTACACGTCTTTAATACAAAAGGGATAAAAAGCAACAGCACCAAACAAATTAGTTAACACAAAGGAGCAAACGAACCGACTAAAGAAAATTATTTGAGGTCGGGTGCCACCACCCTAACACACCAATTCTTAAAACCGTACTTCCTTTTAGATCGGGCAAGAGCTTTGCTCAAACCGAATTAGCTATAAAAAAAATCCCCACTGACCCATGATTCAATGATTAAAGTGAACACGTATGTTGCAAGTAGAATACCTAATCACAATGATGTAACTAAAAATGTTTACAATAAGCAACCTCGCGGAAGCATGTCCATGGAACATATTATAGCCCGTGCCCGTGCTTCTCGGGTGACCTATATATGCTGATTTAATATAGAAAAAACAAATACCGTCAAACAACTTCATTGATGCTTTGACGATCTTCAAAATTCCATAATTACAAAACCGTACCTGATAAATGAATTGAGCAAAAAATAGAATGAAATTGAGTACCCAGCTCTCATATCCATTTTCAAACTGAATGTTACAACGATAGAAATACATATGGCCCAACGAACCGAAGCGTTACCCTACATCCTCTAACACAAACCTACTAAACAATAACATGATGTCCAGATCAACAGGCTTTGGCATCATGCGAGGAGGGCCTTTCGGTGCAAACCTAACTTGCAGAGAAGAAACAAATTCAATAAAATGAAAACAAATTGTTCAAAGATGCCGAAAAGAAGACATTAACGGAACTAAGAAGAAGTAATTAAAAAAAGGAAAAACAAATGAAAAAGAAGATACTAACGGATCAAACTTAGAACGAAGAAGATGAAGATTGAAGACATGTTTTCCTCCAATCTGGGTGTATGTCACCACACTTAGAAATTCCAACGCAATGAATTAGCTTCCCAATTTGAACTGCGAGCCCAATGAAACAACAAAAGAAACAAAAAAAAAACAAAATATTCCAAATGACAAAACTTTTAATCAACGCTCAAATATAATATAAAAAACTGCAAGTAGAACCATCGCTCCAATAAGAAAGCCACAAAAAGAGGTAACTGTTAGTTGCAAAAGAACTCCAACCCAACGAAAAGGGAAACATCAGGGCCCTATGCAAGGAATCAGTCTATAAACCCAACAAATTAACAACTATGCAAAGAATGAGTCTACTATTTTAATCAGTGTCAATGTGCAAAAAATGCTAGGCCATCTATCAAAAATGTTCCTGCTAAATAAGAGACTTCCATGAAATGCTGGAAAACAAAAGATGAAATCAAAATCGCTAATCGAAATCTAGGTATAGTAGGCGCTCACCACATGCAATGTTCAATGTTCATCCCCGCAGAGATTAAAAACAAAATTGCTAATATCAAGACAGAAATCATGACATAAAAACTATTAGGCCAACAATGTCCGATGTTCGAAATAGCATCATTAACAAAAAAAAATGAAATATTCAATCGCACCAAAAAGTGAGAGGGAGAGAGACAAAAAAAATAGAAAAACAGAGGAGGAGAAATGTTACAAAGCAAAAAGTTCGCTGAACAGTTCTGCGAAATAGTTGTAGGAGTTCGCCATCGAATTCAGCTATTACAATAAAGAAATGGCAACGAATGACACATGGAGTAAAACATGGATTTTCAAAACAATCAACTATTTCCACTAATTTCTCTCTTAAGAATGCACTACTGGCCTTTATGTTTGAATTATTAAGAAGAAGAAACAGAATATAAAATGTGACATTTGAGTAATCTGGGAACTACACATTTGAGTAATATAGGCCTTTCCAATTCCAAATCAAGCAGCAAAGAATACAGGGGGAAAAAAAAAAAAAAGCAACATCAAAAGGCAAAATTCGTCTTGGCATTTTGTCAAACATGTTGTGAGAATTACATACATATTGTTGTTCTTATGAAAATTTCTCAGTATAATTGATATGTGCCCTTCCTACATTAAATTTGACTCTGAGAGAGAGAGTGACCTTGTGGTCGGCGGTGTTGGCGGGTCGGTGGTGGAGGGCAGGAGGAGTCGTCGTCGGTGCCGGGCAGGAGGAGGAGTCGATTGATTTGCGCGGAAATGGTCTGATTTGGTGAAGGGCTCAGTGAAGAAACAACTGATTTCTCTCCCCCTAAAACGACGTCGTTTCATTTGCCACGTCAGATCGGGATTGTATTATGTTATGTTATACTATGTTTATATAAGTTTGTTTGTGTATGTATGTGTGTGATAATTTGAACAGAAGATAAATGAAGGAAGAGCCATGTCTTCGAGATCGCTGATGCGTCGTATTACTCCGTTCTTCGTGGCTCGAATTCGGCAAAATCAGAGACTCCTCAGCTCTTCTCCTGCTGCGCTGTCTGAGGATCAATCACCCTCCTCATCTCAATCTTCATCTCTCGATGCCATTCGCATGACTGATAATTGCGTCCGGGTACTCTCTCTCTCCATGACCATATAGCTTCACTTTGCCTTATTACAGTTGATTTCTGAGCTCTTTTGATTTTTGATTTTCAATTCTACGTTCCTCTCTCTCTCTCTCTCTCTCTCTCTCTCTCTCTCTCTCTCTCTCTCTCTCTCTCTTTTAATTCCTAATACTTGATCTGTTGAGAAAGTTAACTATATCCACAGCAGAGATGGTCTAATTTCCAGTCTGTGTTTTTTTTTCTTCTTTTTGTTTGGAGATTGGAGGCACTTGATCGTTTTTTTTTCCTTTTTATGGATACACTTGATCGATTGACACGGCGAAATTGGTGCACACAGTAGACATATATAGATTTGTCCGTGTAATAGTTGTATTTTGTTAGAAGGGACGAATTAAATATGTGAAAGATGTGTGTGGGGCTTTGCTTGCATTTGTTATTGGAATACATGTTAGAGACTAGAGAGTAGCAAATGCCAATGATTTTACCGTGTGCGCTCGTGATCACCTGTATACACGCTGTACTGCTAAAATATTTGTATTGAGTAGAGAGAGATTGTTTGCTAGTTCTGTTACCTGGTAGGCAAGGAGGGACTTATTGATCTAAGATGGCTTCACCTTTCTTCTAGTACTCAAGAAGTCTCTGACGCAGTTAACTGTTAAGAGAGGCTGGTTAAATGTACAAAAGACATGTGTTGCTGTGTACTTGCATAACTTGATAGAAAATGCAAGTTATTGTAGAGTGAAGACTGCAGATTCTTTGAGCATGTGTGTGCAGAGAGCACGTGATAATGTTAAATACATGTTACACATCTGAATTTTCAATAGAAACATTTTTCCTTTGAAGTTGCAGAGCAAATTTAAGCGTTTGGAGTCTGGACAACACTATTTGTTGATTAGTTATACTGATGCACATGAGTAGTTCTACGGATGCATATTTTGAATATGTGATTCTTACAGAAATTCATGCCTTTCAGTCCGTATCGAACGGGCTGTATTATGCACGATTACAGGCATTGCTTGTAGTCTTCTTAGAAGAAATGTCATCAGTAGAGCTAACATCAGATGCATTATGCAGAAAATGAAAGAGCTGCAATCTGATGAAGTCTCAGGAGAGGAAAAAATGCTACGTTTGAGCATAGAAGCTGGTGGATGTTCTGGGTTCCAGTATAACTTCTCCCTTGAGGACAAAACCAGTTCAGACGACAGGTTTCCCCCACCTTTCTACTCAAAGCCTCAAAGGACTCCTGTAATTGCCTTTTGAAATGTGTTTCTATCAAGTTCGTAAAAAGCCACCTGGGTTAAGTATTGCCATGTTTCCATAAGCAATATGATTATAAGGTGTCCGAATATGGGGTTTAACCCTGTACAGACAGTTCAAATGGCAGGTCCGGGAATTTTCTTCGATGGATCATTTAAAAATTATTTTCCCCAAAAGTTGACTGACATTAAACTAACCTCTGCTAAATGCAATTATGCATTAAAATTATGCATTAAAAATGTTTTACTTTAACTCTATTCAACCTCCCTCAACTTCAGAAGTGTGCATGTTTTGTTTACTATTTTAAACAAACGGATGACTTGACTCCAAATAGTACAGAAAAGGACTTTGACAACAAGATCCTGTTTTCATGCATCTTCATTCACTGACATGGAAAAGTTCCACACACCGGTAATAATCTTCCATAGACCCACTCCATAAGGACCTCTATCAACATCTGTCCTCCAATTATCAAGGCACGCTCACTTTTCCCCTCAATCACTCTCCTCTTGAGGCTCTCCCTTGCCATTGAAATATGTTCAACCACTTCACAAACAATGCCTTGTTTTGACCAATCAAGCTTCCTGGTATCCAAACGTGCTCCTTGGACCGTCATAAACACTTTACTCCAATGAGCAAGGTGATATGTTAATTCCTGCCTAACCCTCCCTATAAGAAGTCCCTCATCAATACTTGAAGCCTACTAGACCTAGGCTACAGAGAGAAAAATAGTCTGCAAGTTGGACAAAGTGCTCTTAGTAAAAGTTGCCCGCCCTCATTTTGAAAGATATTGCCTCTTCCATTTGGCCTTTGTATACCCAAACCTCTCTAGAAGTGCATTCAACATAGCATTAGGTTTGTGGGAAACCACAGAAATAAGCCCACTGAAAGGAAAAATTCCTACCAGGCAACTCAAAATAGCTGCGCAACTGCAGCCTGAGTTCGGCTCACTCTCAAATTGAGCTAGAGATAGTCTTTGTTCACAGTCTACTTTGCCTTCAATAAAGAGGAGTTGGATGGTAAAATCTGTCAAAGATCTTATATGCTGCCACTTGTGATTTCCTAGTTGATGCTACGTAAATCATTAACTCGACTACAAAAGGTCAAGGCAAAGAAGAAGAAAAGCAAACGATCTTTGACATAATCACCTAGATATGATTCTCGATTTCGTACAAAATTCCAAACACAGAACATAATACGTAAACCTGTCATTACACATGAATCAAAGAACCAAAATCTTACAAAAATATATCATTGGCAGCAAATTGCATTCATCAACCTTTTAACCTGTGCTTGGGCATGCTACATTCCAAGCCTAAGTTGTTTGTAACCATAGCTTCCGTTGAAAAGTAACATGTTCACAATATCTTGAAACTTTTATTCCTTTTTATTTTGCCCTCATAACCATATACTTCTTTAATGCTTGTAGGATTTTCGAGAGAGATGGAGTTAAATTGGTCGTCGATAAAATTTCGTTGGACTTTGTAAAAGGTGCAACTGTTGATTATGTTGAGGAGTTGATCCGCTCTGCTTTCCAGGTATATCACTGTATCTTGTCTTGTGTGCATGGTTTATTGTTTATGGGTATCAGAAATGCTTGTCTGCATAATGTTACTTGATCCCATCTCTGCTGCGATTGTTCTTAATTTATACTTAGCAGGGTTTGACATTGGATAAATGTTCTTATATGCGTAACTATGGTTTGAAGAAAAGATGCAGCTTTATTATATGGTATGTTTGGACTGATGAGCATTGGGGACAGTGCCGTGTAGGCATGATTCTTGAGTATAGGCTTTTATATTCTTTGGCACCCTATTTTCCATTTTGTCGACCACCGTAGTAGCTTCATTGTAGACTTGGATAATCACATGAACATCTATGAAACTCCTCCATGGGTGGTAGTTTACTGGTTTGTTTTTTAGGCGGGGCTGATTGTATGTTGATGCACTAAAATCCCTGTACCGGAGATGGAAGATACCTTAAATAATTTGAGTAGCAATGGATTAAAACTTCAAATTGTAGAGACAGTTGTTCATATGTTGATCTTAAGTTAGCACAAGTTTGAATCTTGCTGATGTAGAGGTTGTTGAAAAGAAGCTAGAGATCCAATCGAATTTGATTTGGTTTCCTGTTCAGTATCAAGAGGATGGTATTCAAAGACTCACTCTAGTTAAAGGAGAGCTAGGTCCTGTGCCTGATGCATATGATAAAAGAATTGGGGAGGCAGGGTGTGAAATTGTCCTTTGGTCATGTTTATGCAGTTTAAGAGGCAAAAAGAAGGAAAGTAACTGTTTATGCATCTTTGTAGCACATGTTTCGAGATTAAACCATGTAAATCAACTTCCTTCAAATAACCTCCAACAGCTTTTTTGGCAGCTTGAATTGTTTAGGTTTTCCGGTCAACTGAATCGAGGAAGTGTGTCAAAGATTTATAATAGGGATGATTTGGATGACGAGCAACATAAGAATTTTTTTGGTAGAATCTATTTGTTTGATGGCCTAATTATTAACAAGAGTATTATTGTCTTTTCTATTTAGGTTCCTTCCTATTTAGTTTTCTTTCCTATTATTGTAATTTTCCTTTTTTAGGGTTTCCTCTATTATCCTATAAATAAGGGTAATGAGAGTTACTCTCAATCACAACATTCTCTTCTTTGAGTTCAACATGGCATCAAAGCTATAAGGTCTAGGCCCTATATGATTTTGAATTCTAAAAGGCGGCCTGTCCGCGGGCACTCATAATATTCTCGTAACACCTTCTTTCGTTTGCTTAGTTAACCTCTCGGTCATCCCTTCTTTTCCGGCTACAGCTTCTCTTGACTGTCGCCTGCCCGTCTGTGGATTCTTTTATTCCTTAGAGCCTCGTGCTCCTTTTCTTTTTTAGCAATCTCTTTTCTTCTTCTTTTTTTAGTTCTATTTGGTTTTGATTGCGCCCTAAGTTTCTACTTTGTTTTCTTCTTTGGATCCAATCGCGAGATATGGTAGATGTTGATCGAATTATCAAATCTATTTATTATTGTTGAAACGGGTGAAGATGTTCAGTCCTCCAGCCCTGTTGAGGTAATTTCTCAAGACAACGGGTCTAGCATTTCGACTGATTTTTTGGTTGGAACGGGTGAATATGTCCAGTCCTTTAACCCTGTTGAGGTAATTTTTCAAGACAACGAGTCTAGCATTTCGACCGCTTCTTCGGTTGGAACGGGTGAAAATGTCCAATCTTTCAATCCTAGCAATAATATATTTCTTATCAGAATGGACTATAGTTGTGAAAGGCGCGCCTAGGCACGAGGCGCTACGAGGCGCACCTGTGGAGCCTTGCATTGTGCGAGGCGAGGCGCCTTGAACAAGGCGCGAGCCTTTTGGGCTTAGGCGCACAAGGCGCACGAGGCGCGAGGCGCAAGAAAAGCGCGCCTCATTCAATTTAGTGAAAAACCTGATTTTTTTTGGGTCCTTACTGTATATCGGCATCGATCCACAATTTCTCTCTCTGATCGACAGGTATTGTTCTTTCTCCTCCTTCACATTTATTATATGTAGATATATTCGAGTATGTGTATATATATGCTACATATGCACTGTCTATAATCTATATATATTGTATATAGATATACTCTCATAACAGTCATCTTATATTGTATATACACCATATACTGATATACTGTGATATATATGTGTGTGTGTGTGTGTGTCTGTGTGTCTGTGTGTGTGTGTGTGTGTACACACCGATATACGCGCGTGTGTGTAATGATATATGTATATATACAGTGATATATATGTGTATATACAATATATTAGCAGTGATTTATGTATATATACAGTGATTTATGTATATATACGGTGATATATGTGTATATAAAGTGATAAATTTGTACATCGTCAAGGTGCGCCTCACTTCAATAAAGCCCGCGCCTCGCCTTGCGCCTCGCGCCTCGCGCCTAGGCTCCAGTTGCCCTTTGCGCCTCGGTGCGCCTTTCGCCTTTAATAACTCAATGGAGTCGTAGCCTAACACTTCCTATCCGATGTATGCGAAGTGGTTCCCGGATGATTCAAGCTGTATTTGTTCCTTTTGCAGCGGCTTGCAGATTTTCTCACGAAGGCTGTTAATAATAAATTATTTGTTGATGTTTTGTTCAAGCTGGGCATATGATATTCATGCACTACCTTAAGGGGGGAATATCAACAAGAGTATTATTGTCTTTCCTATTTAGGTTTCTTTCCTATTATTGTAATTTTTCTTTTTTAGGGTTTATTCTATTATCCTATAAATAAGGGTGATGAGAGCTACTCTCAATCACAACATTCTCTTCATTGAGTTCAACATTCTCTTCATAAACTGCTCATGTTCATGTCAGACTTGCACTGAGAACTAGAATTGATGGGCCGTTGAGATTAACCGTTGCTTGAATATGCTATTAAAGATTATTTGTGACTTTTAACTAGCTTGATTCTCCCTTTAGTGCAAGTGGTCCAATGTTTGCGGGGAACTACGAGACTATTACTCTGTTAAATTTCTACTTAGAAATTTACTCCTGTTATGTAAAAGATTTGCTTTTCCCTTTACATTTGTTAGTCGGCTATATTCCTGTTTCTTTTTTCTGGGATAGGATCATCTAGATTTCCTTACTCCTAATAGAAATTTGATTGCGAGACCAATAAATTTGATTTCCACATGAGTTGTGTGCCACACTAGTTGACCCATATAAGTCTCTATTACTTCTTTCATGGCAAGTTAGGTGACTGGTCCAAGTAAGGTGTGTGCATTTGGACTTCTTAGCGATGATGCAACTTGCTCTTTAGATGGTTTCATTAAGGCCATGTTTGTTAACTCTCCAATAGCTTGGGATTAGACTCATAGTCCGGTGGGCCCCATGAGTGAATTTTTCTTTTGCATTTTTTGGTCGGGATTATGAATTCCACCGAACCGTGAGTCTGGCCACTAAAGGAGTTTGGTAATGGTAATGGTAATGGTAATGACTTGTGGGAGCTGATATTGATAGTCCAGTCCACTCCCGTCGTTCACGAAATGACCAAGCTACCCATTGTTATTCATGTTTATTACGAAGATGCCCTTACCTAACAAAGCAAGGAGTAAGTTTCTTCATCGATGTCAATGCCAAATCCATGATCCAACCGTTTACTTTGAGCTGTTTAGTTGATCTTCCCACCACCAAGATTCCATTTCCCGTCAAACATAAACAAAGAATAGAATAGCCCACTGGAACCGTACTGTGTGACTCACCAGCATTACCTTGTCGCGGCTTTTGAAAAAAAAAATATACCATCTGAAATCTGAATTCTTCATTTGATATGTTTCAAACACGAATTTAGATTTTTGGAATATTATGAAATACGAAGTTTTCAACAAAAAATATTAAAACAAATAAACTCAAGTAAGCCACTACAATTGAAGGACAAAATTGAAAATCATGATTTTTAGTCTCGTCCTCCCTCTTACAAAGAAACACTTGTCATGGACTATTAGTCCAATTCCGAGTCCTAAACAAACATGGTTGTGGGTTTCAGACGTGGTATTAATAATCCATTGGTATTACGAATCATATCTTAATCTCACTACTCTTCAAATCCCATATTTTTGAAGTCATTTATCAAACTAGGCCTAAGGGTACACTTTGTGCTCAGTGCTCCTACACCTTACACTTTGTGTCACTTTGTACTGTTTACAATCAATTTTCAATTGCCACCTTTTGTTCGTAAAACCGTTAAATGGTTAATGGAAAATGATCATTTGAGTTGCATGTGATTAATGTGACCTGATTAAAAGTATAACCATATTTTTCAAACTAACTATTTCTTCAAACCCCTCAATATATTATAAAAAATTCAATTTATCATGGTAAGAAGTACAACAAGGGCATCAAGATTTTGTTAGACCTTAATTCAGGGGCGTGAAGGTCTTGTTGACTTTTTCTTTTCACTGAACACTATATATTTTAAAAGTGAGTCTTTTTCTCCTCTTCGCACTTCTACCATGAGCAATCATTCATTTTCGTCGCCATTTAATTGTTTTAGTACCGGAACAGGGCAATTGGAAGTTGACCTAAAGTGTGAGGGTTAGAATGTTCAAATTGAAAGTGGAGTGTGTGGAGTGACAATGAAAGTAAACCTGAGATTTCTCCCATGCGTGAAAAGGGGGAAGATGCTGTTAGGGCCTGTGAAGATAACCACGAATTTAAGAGGATCCTGGGCTTGATGTGCGGATTATGTGAAGATAACCGTGCATTTAAGGATCTTGTATGTTTATTCTTTCTTTTTCTTCTATATGTGTGTGTGATAGCAGATTGTGATAGAGAATGAGGTGAGGTGGGAGAGAACCAGAGAGTGTGTGAGAGAGTTGAGTTTGGGCTTGTAAACTCTTCCTATTTCAACTGATAGTGGAAAAGGTGTGTTTCCACTCCGTAGAATAGGCACTTGAAGGCCGAATCATGGATATTGTGTCTCTCTCTGTGTGCGAGTATGACTCCCATGACCCCCAACACAAAACTTTACCCTTTTATAAACCTAGTCTATTTTTATTTGCCGGATGCTTATGTTTTAAAATATCACAATTGTCAGTACTGTTCTATGAGGTGGAGTTAACTCTGTTTAATGTTGCAGGTATCTACTAATCCAAGTGCAGTGGGTGGTTGCAGCTGTAAAAGTTCTTTCATGGTGAAGTAGAATCTACCACGGTATGGGTACCAAATAGCTTCTCTATTTACTAGCACAGTGAAGAGATTATTGGGTTTAATGGCCCAACTGCCGATAATTATTGTATTCTTGCAAATATTGTGTGTCTCAGACTCTCAGTTTTACAGAAGTTCCTTGTGAAATAACTGTTCCAATATAAAAAATAAAAAGGTGATATTTCAACAATAAGATTTATTTAACTCGTATTCGTATGTTTATCAGCTGCAACAAAATTGCATAAGCCCTCAGGTATCTTCTGTGGATCATGACCACTACTTTTGGCTTATGATGGCCACATTTGAGTGTTACATATGAATGCCACTTGTTGTGTAAAGGGTACACATAAAATGCCCCATGAGGTGGTTAATCGAATATGGTATCACGAAGTGGTCACCAGAACTTATTCTTTTCCTATTCTATGTGAATTTCAAGAAAATGAGATGAGCCAAAAAATGAAAAGTAAAAGCACCACTATTTATGTACGTTTGGATGGCAATAAAATGAAACTGAATGTTAGGAGGTTGGAATGTGTTTGGTCCTTTGTATAGCACAATGTCAGAAGCCAATTGCTGATTCCTTCAGGCAAACAAATTCATAATCTCTGAATTCCAGCCAACTCCTTTATCATTTTGCGTGGTCGTTAAAAGAATGCTTAAATTTGATTACTATCCCTAAAACTACAGGAAATTAGGAAACAATGTCCTAAAATACTCTCTGGAAGAAATCCCTTGCCTGTTATCTTTTCCCAAACAAATTCCTCCACAAATTCAAACACAGATAAACACGAGCGCTCATGAAGCTAAACAAAAGCAGTATAATACGGACTCAGTGAAGATAGGCATGTCCATTTTGAATAGCGAGGCATGTTATACTGGGGCACCCTCCAGATAGAAGATACAGACAATGTATATGAACTTTCAAGGATAAGCAATGCAATCCGTGGTCTTGGAAAGAAAATGAAGTACAGTGAAGCTTATCTTTCTCAACCAACAAAGAAGAAGAACTAGAATTGAACTTGCAAAATTGTTCAATTTCAAACAACAAAGGTATCAAGCCAAAGAGAAAGACAAAAAAAAAAAATGATTTGAGAAAATCTACAAACTGTAAAGAAAATCTTGGCTACGCTACCACTGGCTAAGCTGCTTCCACAAGTAGATAAGGTCTTAAAAGATGCGCTGGCCTTCCCATAGTACTCTTTAGGTACAAGCACCTCATGGAGTGACAAAAAGTGTACATTAGAAATGTTCAAAGTCCAAATTATACTAGATGACGACGTGCTTTGTTCAAACTAGGGCCCAAGAGACGAGGTATCTGCTCGATGACAGCTTCAGATGCAAGAAAGGCATGGTACTTTTTGGCAAGCTTCTTGACTAGTTTCTTGTTCTTGTTAAGCTTCTTTAGTCCTTCAACATCCATGTAGTCCAATCCTATCTTCTCCGCCTGTTGTGAAGAATAAAAGAAGATTTAAGTGAAGGAGTTTTGCGATGCAAGATGTTTTTCTTCTAATGGGTTCTCGTCTGGTAATTACTAAGGGGAAAACAAAAGCCGAAAATCTAAGCAAGAAATATTTATCAACCATGCATAATTAACCAGTCCGGTTTCACAATGACACGGGAACAAAACAAAAGCATAGAAAATTTAAAGATTTGTCCGAGAAAAATCCACCATCAGTTACTAAATGAGGAATGCAAAAAAAAGAAAAGCAACTAAAGCAAGAAATTTACTTGTATTTTGTCACTCAAAATTAATTGGTCCAATTTACCTCTCCTACATGCTGAGTATCACCAAGCATGCAAACCTTCATCTTAGGACGAGGGAATTGTGGCAACTTCACAGAGCCACTAAAACGCTTATCTTTTTGGGGATCATAGTTTTTCAAACCAGAAGGGCGGGCTTGGCGCAATTGGTGGAGCATCTCCATTGTGCGCTGGTGGTCGCGGGTTCGAATCAGCCTCTCTACAAAATGTAGGGGTAAGGCTGCCTAGGTATTTCCCTTCCCCAGACCCCACAGTGTGGGAGCTTCGGCACTGGGTACGCCCTTTATAGTTTTTCAAACCAATTTGGAGCTCTATGGTCTCTAAAAAGTTACGCTTCTTTTCCTTCACTTCTCCAGCAATCTGGGAGATGGCTTCCCTAACGGCATCGCTTTGTAGCTTATTGGAAGCAAAAAACGACACACGATAATAGCACATAACAAGAGCAAAACAGATTCGAAAGGCCTCATTCTTTATATCATCATAAAAAGGGTTACGATAGGATGATTACCTGTCTACACAATCAACGAAATATATAAGAAAAATGATAGACCAAATGCTATCTATAAGGAAAACAGAGAGAGAGAGAAAGTGTGTACTGTGTACTAGTGGTCTGAGGGAGCAATGCAACCGAGAAACAGCGGGAGAGAGGCGTACGTATCATTTTTGGCAAATAAAAACCTCCTCACGGTCACAAAATGTGTTTTGTACCCTAAGATCCATTTAGTATCAATTTTTAGTTTTATCTAATTTTATATTCACTTTTACTTGTAAACTGTCTAGCAATGCCCAAAGTTCAATTGCAAAGATTGTTAATTGCCCAATAATTCTTAGCAATTTTGCTATTCAATTTCTTACGTTATCCCTTATTAAGTACTCTTGCTTATGCTGCACCTGACAAGCACTCTAATAAATTGGGATTTTAATATTTAATAAAAATAATTTTTAAATAATATTATTATATTTAAATAATTGATTATTAATTATATATTTAAATTAGTATTAATTTAAATCGATTTGAACGAGAGCAATTTAAATAATTGATTGGGAAACATGGCGGGGGTCACCCGGAGTTGATTGCCTGTTTAATCACGAGTTAACAAAAATAAAAAATAAAATAAAATAAAATAAATCAGGAGTTAACCACACTCCTTTCATCAGCTGACAGCCCACCCCCAACTCCAATCAGTTTCCCTCTCCTCCTCTTCTCTGTCTCTACTTCCAAAACCCTAAGAATACTGCAAAATCGCCAACGATGAGCCTCTACGACGAGAGCTTCGAGCTGAAGGAGATTCAGAGGCTCGAAGGCCACACCGACAGGGTCTGGGGTCTCGCCTGGAACCCCACTACCGGCGCTGATGGAGTTCCGGCGGTGCTGGCCTCTTGCAGCGGCGATAAGACTGTCCGAATCTGGCAGCAGAGTTTAGTTACTGGTTCCTTCGAATGCAAGGTCCGTTAGTAGCTCTCGATCTTTCCCCCGTTTCATAGCTCGCCGAGTTCGGCAAAGGGAAAAAAGAAGAGGCTTTAGTGTTTACTTTAAAATTCTGATCAACTAAGCAAATTTAGAATTATTCGCTCTACGTTTGTCTGTTTTCATCACCGTTTCTGTAGTTCCCGAGTACGAAAAAAGAATTCAACAAAACTCCGTCAGTTAATTATATCAGCAACTGAAATTTTATGTTTTTGAACTATAACAAAAATGCTATCTTGACCATTTGTTTGTACCATGGATTTGACACACTCCAGAATGTTAGATATTAGTATTCTCGTACGTGGGCCGCATGTACCAATGGTGATAGGGCGTGCGACTCCATAATATATAAATAAGAACGTAAATTGTTAAGGAGTGATCTGCACAGCATTGCCTCACCCTGGTAGTTAGAAGGCTATTTTTTTTGGCCTGCATTTTTTTTCGGCGTAAGACAAAATTAATTTCCTTCTTATCTTCTTTGACAATTTGTATTTTTTTTTGGTCTATGTTTGATAGTTCTTTCAATCTTTTGTTCCATTGCTTCCTGGTGAAATATGTGATAGATGAAAACCAAAAAGAAGTTAATTATTATGATTTCTTATTATTGCGTACAAGAAAAGAATTGGCAGCAGTCTTTGTAATGGTAATTCTGCATCATGTTGATCTTGCTTTCCCTCTGAATGCCATTGAATTGTAGAGTAGGAAAGGAAGAAAGACTCCTTAATGCTTTATTTTCTGTTTTATTTCCCAACAAGCGAAAGGGAAAATTTGGAAAAACGAAACTAAAAGAGCTCACATCACTGTAGGCCCAATACTTTTCATAAGCTCATTGATCAGAATGTTTTACTTTCACAGCCCGACCCATAACAAATTTCATGAATTTCTTTGGGAGAAATTCAACCATGCGTGGAAAGGATTGAATCTGCTCCGGTTATGGTAGAAATGGGGCTGAGAATGGCTGAGCCGTATTGCTCCTCTGGTTTGCTTACAATCATAGACCCCTGCGAGAACCACTCGACCGATGGTTGGAGGGCTGTCTGACGGCCCAGTGCATTTATCTTCTCATATAATGTCCTGCCACCTAGTGCTAGGTCACCCCACGTCTTGCCAAGCTCTTTGATGTGGGCCTTGTTACCCTTAGGTTTGTCTTGATCTCCTTCAAAATTCATTACTTTATTAAAACGGGCTTTTTTGGCTGTAGAGAACACCATTTAGTTGCTAACAGATTTGCAAGCAAACAAATTTCTTTTAAAGCTTCGGTCTTCGATGTTTTTTGTTTCAAAAGAAGGTTAAATAATCGACCTTTTACTGTTGTATGGGATAGTTGATTTTCATGTTTAGGTCTAGCTTATGACATTGACCGAAATGCTATACTATGGCCCAGCCCATAATAAATTTCATGAATTTGTGTGGGAGAAATTCAACTAGAATTGGAAAGGAATAAATCAGCTCCGGTTAAGGTTGGAAAGGGATGAGAATGTCTGACTGCTTCTCTACTTTGCCTGCCCCCAGTAAACACCACGAGAACTGCCCGACTAAGGTTGTCTGGAGGGCACTCCGACAATTGAGTGACGACACTGACGAGTACAAGCTATCAGAGATACAATGCAGGTAGAGGTGTTGTATTGAGCATATCTTTACAGTGGGTGGTTTGCTGACATTGTGTTTGTAGTGTATCTGGCAAGCTAGATTTGGACCCTGAGAGCAAGCCCCTTCTCTCCTGCTTTAGAAGCCCTCAAGTGGTTACAGTTGATATCGTTCTCTCTCTCTCTCTTTCTCTGATGTCAAAATATATTAGTGAACGAATCTTCCACCCATCCGCAAATGGGTAAGCTGGATTCCCAATGGCATCCTGCCACCTAGCTCTATGTGGAGCCAAGTTCGCTCCACCCTATGCAGTTGTTCAATATGAGCCCTATTGCCCCTAGGTACATTTTGACCTCCCTCAGAAATCATCGGGGTTATTTCAATGGGCTGTAGAAATAGCAATCTCCCTGATATTCTTAGTTTCTTTCTGCCACTTCATTGATTGACCATTTATGTATGTACCATTTAGTTGCTAAGAGAATCGTGATAAAGTTTTTAAAGGTTCACTCTTGAATGTTGTATGTTGACAGGAATGTAATGTAATTGACCTCTGATTTCGGTACAGCAGGGTTTATTTTTCCGGTTTCTTAGGTCTAAGCTTTCTATTCGATTCAACTGCTGAAAATATCATGAGATATGGCCGTGTTGCGTGGACTCTCACTGCAAGTATGTGTGTAAATATCAGCTTCATCTAATTACAATTTCAACAACAGGTGTACACTCCAAATATTTTTTTCTCTCTCAAGAAACTTCTTTTTGTTTTCTACAGTAAATGGTGTTTACTAGGTACCTTAGCATTTTATTCATTATAAAGGACGTAGGAGTCTTGTGCATAATTCATGGTACACTCATTTTTGCTTATTCTGTTAGCCTTTTGTATTGCTGAAGTATATATTGGATTCAGTCAATTGAATATTCTCTGGTTTCTCTGGAACCTTTGGAATGGGATTATGCAGGCAGTTTTGGAAGAAACACAAAATAGGACAATTAGATCGTGTGCCTGGTCCCCATCGGGTAAATTGTTGGCAGCTGCAAGTTTTGATGCCACCACTGCCATTTGGGAACATATTGGGGATGATTATGAATGTGTGTCCACTTTGGAGGTAGTTTTTTTATGTTCCATTTTTGGCTAATTTGATATTTGTTTTTCTCCCCATCCTAGGTAGTGGCTGCAAATATAAATCATGATATTCTCATTCAAAATATAAAGATGAAATGAATCACCGGTGTAATAAAGAGAGTGGAGTAATTCAGTGGCCTCTGTCTTATCCAATTTCACAATATTGTCGTTCAAATCTTGGCGCCTTCACATCTTTTAACCTCCATCCAGTTTATCCCACAATTTTAGTCTAATTTTGGTATTTTTCCTAGGGACACGAAAATGAAGTAAAAAGTGTGTCTTGGAATGCAGCTGGGTCGCTGCTTGCATCTTGTGGCCGAGATAAATCTGTTTGGATTTGGGAAGTACTGCCAGGGAATGAGTTTGATTGTGTTTCAGTGTTGCAAGGGCATACACAAGATGTTAAAATGGTCCAGTGGCATCCTTTGATGGATGTTTTGTTCTCATGTGGCTATGATAACACCATCAAGGTACAATGACTTCATCATGTATTCATGTGTTATCCATATCAATTGTGCAGTTTTCAGTCATCTTTGTCAAGTAAAGAAAATTGGATATTGTGTATGAAAAAAGATACTAGAATTCATCAACTCTTCTACAGGTTTGGGCGGATGATGGTGATGATGACTGGCATTGTGTTCAAACGTTAGGCGAATCAAACAAGTACTACCTGAACCCTGAATCTTGTTTTTCGTTAAATTAAACATGAGCCTCTTGGTGTTATTCCCCTACCATCCTTTTATGTGATTACCCAGCTCAGAACTTTGAAATGTGTTGTCTTCTGTGCATCTGATTTTAATGTTCTTTTCTGTTGAAACAATTGTATGAAACATTCCTTTTTTGTGTGTGATTTGAGAGGTTTAGATTAGTATATTTTTGAGACAAAAGAATATTTATTGTAGATGTGATTTCTTTTGTATAATTTGATGTATGAATTTTACATGTCGGCAAGCAATGAGTTTTTGTTCTGATTTAAGTTCTTCTGTTCTGTAATATTAACTTAACAGAAAGGCTATCTGATAGTGCTTGTCGTATCGATCACAGATTCTGATATAGACTGGGTAGGGGCTTCAACTTTGTGCCCAATTTCACAAGCAGCTACCCCTAGAGCATCTTTAATGCACCTGGCCAACATGACATACCAAAGTAAAATTCTGACTATAGTATAAAAAGTGTGCCAAAAGTAGCTGCGTTTTTCAGTTGCCAAAAATGATATTCCTTCAATTTTCTGCTTGCAATGCCAATTCAGAGAGCATTTGTGGGGGAGAGGGGAGGGATAGGGAGAGAGAGAGAGATAAAGATTTAGAATTGCCATTTTTTGGGGATTGGCAACCTATTTGGTATGTGCTTGAAGATACTCTTTACTTGAACACCACATTCTCACTCTTTTAGAAAGTGAGTGATTTATGAATTATGAGATACATGTGAAAGTGGTTTTATATAGCATGTTATGTAGTTATCTTTTTCAAAAGAGAAATCTCTAAGCATGAATGAGATATGTGATATTGTTACCATTTTTGTGCATGCTATGTCTCTGTGATATCTTGCATATTTTTTCTAGATCTGTAGCCACGAGTAGATTTCAGTTATTCTGCCATGCTATTCTTCTTTTAGGTATCATATGATTGTTTGGATATGTTGCTTTATTTCCTGCACACCATTTTAGGGCTTGCAAGTTTTGATTTAATTTACCGGTTCCTAGTAAACCAGCTTAGGAATAAGTAGGGGGATGAATGCGTTACTGACTGTTTGTCTTTTCAGTGGACACTCATCTACGGTCTGGGCCCTCTCGTTTAACGCTGACGGAGACAAGATGGTTACATGCAGGTTTGTGAAATGCTTGTCACATCTACATTCCTTTTAATTGAAATATGATATTAGTATTCATTCTTCAAATTGTGGACAATATTACAATGATAGTCTGCTGATTTTGCAGTGATGACCTCACTGTAAAAATTTGGGGTACAGACATCATAAAAATGCAGTCTGGGGATGGCAATGCAACTTGGTGAGGAATATTCTATCTGGCGCTTTTTTTGCCTTGTGAAGTTTATATATATTATCTGAGGAGTTGATTTGTTTTTTCTCTTAGGAGTTGATAAAATTTGTTAACTTCGCTCTGGAAAGTTAAGAACAAAGTTTGCTTCCCTAGACGACTGCCCATTGTTAAATTTCAAATGTGTTAAAATAATTGGATAATTTGAGCAGAAGTACTTTTAGGATTTAAGGGGTTTAATGTTCTAGCTCTATTCTTCCATGAAAATATGTTTTCGTAATTATATTTACTATCAGAAATTGACTTACACATGAGCTAGAGCGAGGCCAATTCAAATTTCTAGCTCTATTCTTCCATGAAAATGTGTGTTCATAATTTATATTTACTATCAGAAATTGACTTACACATGAGCTAGAGTGAGGCCAATTCAAATTCTAGGTGATGGGAATTATTACTAGAGGTTGGATTTAGACTTTTAGGTTTTGTGTATTATTGAAGTAACATGTTATCTGCTTTGCTTTATTTACATATGCTGAACAAAGACAGATATACATTATACCAACCTTGTTTGAGGTAAGGCCTATTTGCGGATCTTTCTCGCTGTTGTAAAGTGCCAAGGTAAAATATGCTGTGAAACACATCTTGAATGCTGCATGTTTACATGAATATAATAGACATTGCAACTGGAATTTTGTTGTTCATAATATTGAGATATGAGGATTCCCTTAAGGTGAGCGTACTGTGAAATTGAGTGTATCTCACGAGAATCGGTGTATCTTTTTCATTGTCTCGAAATAAATCCCAAGAGCTTTAGTTTTCTTGTTTGACAAGTTTATTTTGCATTGGCTAACTGTTATTCCATGCTTTCAATTTACTGGAACATGTACTGATTAAATGGATCTTACTGGTTTTGTCAGGAGCCATCTTTGCACCCTTTCTGGTTATCATGACCGGACAATCTTTTCAGTGCATTGGTCAAGGTAGCAAGACTGTACATTGTTATGATCATTTATGTCTTTTGTTAACTACATGTGCTTGGGTATTTATTCTGTTGTTAATTCTAAGTCGCTCTCTCATGCATCAGTGCCTGCACTCTCACATACTGACTTATGCACAAACACTCCTACAGCATAACGATAAACAACTTGATGGTGGTCCTTAATTTAGTCATGTTCTAGCTTAGTTAACCCTGAGTTACTTGAATTTGATTCTATCCTGCATTCTTTCAGTTGAAGCATGAATTTGGCTGGGACAATAGAAACTAAGAGCCTGAGTTATGAAGTCTAGCTTAAATATTTGGGTAGTGAATCTCTATGTGATTCTATAACTTTGTTATTGTCTCTTGTTCGTTCTCATTTTCTTTTTTTGTTATGGTTGGTGTGTGAATCTACAGGGAGGGAATAATTGCTACTGGAGCAGCTGATGATGCTATACGTTTATTTGTAGAGAACAAGGACGGTTTGGTATTGATAATCCTTCTCTCCATTTTTTTTCCCTACTAGGTCATATTGCTGGACATTCGACAGTCGATATATGCTTTCATTGTTTTTTTCAATCAATTCTCCTATAATCATTGGGCTGTGGATGAAACAAATATCGAGTAGTTTAAATGGATTTTTCAACTCATTCATGCTCTTCCCGCCAAGCAACTTTCTACTGAACATTGGAACATTCATTGTTAATGTCTTGTGATGTTTTCTTTGTTATGTATTTGGGACAATGGTTTCTTTTTGGGCTTGTCACTTATTGCTTTCAAAAGTCGGACACACGAGATTGTGCGCTTGCATGTGTGCATGCCTCACGATCAAAAGTTTTTACTCTTTTGTCCCCCATGATTTGTTTCCTACAGTATCTGGTTTCCTGGCTACATATCTTTCATGATTGAGAGAAACTTATCTACTCACTACTTGTGATATTTAAATCTATTGCCTCTTGGCACAATGACTTTGATTCTCATCCGCATGATATTTGTTCTCTGATAAGTAAGAAGTACTATTGTAAGGATGCGTATGGGGATCCACCCATGTACAAGATGCCAAAGACAGAGAATGTACAAGAAGAAGATCACTATAACGACCCTACAAGTCTACAAAAAAATGAGGAGGACAAATTCTCCTTTATTCAAACACAGAACTCTTGAAGTAAAGCTAATTTAATCTAGTGTCATTGAAAGTCCTCCTATTTCTCTCTCCATAAACACCACACAAGGCACAAAGAGCCACTCTCCACTCCTTGCTCTCTTGCTGATGTACCGACACTCGAACAGTTGGCAGTCGGTAACTGGCATAACCCAGGTCACCCCACCAACGAAAAACAACATGCTCCAAAAGTCCCAAGCTACCTCAAGATGTAGTAGGAAGTGATCCACCGTTTTTCAGCTTTCTTGCACATAGAAAACCTGTTGGGCAATTGATAACCTTTGCTGCCTGAATTATCAATGGTAAGAATAGCATCAAAAGCATCTGCCCAAACAGAGAAAGCGACCTTCAAGGGGCATGGGATTTCCAGACTTGTTTCTGAGGAGGAAAAACCCCTCCCACTTCATAAAGGAATGTGTTATGTGTAGAAGGAAGTGAGTGTGAAAGCTCCTCCATGACCTTCACATATCATCTGATCTTCCCCCACTCCTCTACGTTAGAACTAGTGTAGACGCTATAAAAAGGACTGGGCCTGCTGTTGATCCCTATCATTAAAATCTGTGACATAATGAGGATTCCACTTCTGGCCTCTTTCCATAAGCCTAAGGTAATCAGACATCAGGGCTTCCTTGTTAGTAGCAATCCGGTAGAGCTTCAGATAAGAAGCTGCTTTCCCACACTTGACACATTTAAAGGAGTCCACATAACACCATTGTGGAGTATGTATGGAGAATATGTTGGCGTCCATTGCTATTTTTTTATTTGGTGATAAAACACATTTTTATTGTTTGTACTTAAGAGACCAGATAACTGAGAAATGAATTATTAGAGTACAAACATAAGAACACCACTTAACAATGGACAGTGTGAGCTATTTCTGGATGGGGTAGAACTGTGTAGCTGTACAGCAGTTCAATTCCAGGAGGTATTCTACCTAAACATCAACGACTTATAATAAAGAGAATATCAAAGAGCACACCCATGGATTTCTGAGTTCTGATAGGGAGTACTTTGCAAGATTTGAAATTCTGCCTTTTGTTTCCTGTACAGTTCAAGTCACGTCCTCCTTCATTTGTCAATGTCCATTGTTCCTTTCATCTGTCTTCCTCCAGGAAGTGCTTGTGACATCTTTTAGTTATTATGCTCCTTGTGTTAGGTTTTTTGGGGTTGTGAAGAAGTTACCATTGTGAATGTGTAACATTGCTAGAAAAACGAACTCATTGGTGTTTCGTTGTTTCTTTTAGATCTGTTTATTGCTTGGTGGGTTCTTCATAATTTATAGTTTATCGAGGACATTGGTACTGTAGAGTTGCTGCTTATGGATTGCTGGAAATTTAGCAGTCCTATGTTTTTTTAAATTTATCTTGGCCTCTTTTTTGTCTGCCCAAAAGGTTATAGGTAGCTCAACTTTTTGTCTCGTTACAGGTTGAAGGACCCATGTGTAAATTGCTTCTAAAGAAGGACAAAGCCCATGACATGGATGTCAATTCAGTGCAATGGAGCTATTCGGTAGAATTGTTTTCTTGAACTTATTGTTTACTTTATGATCTGCACTCTTCCCTGAAACGTCACATGATAATCGATAAGCATTTAGTGGGTGGAATGGATATTGGGTTAGCATGTTGTCCCCTTGTACATTTTTTCTTTTCTTTTAATTTGTGGAAATTGAAAAGAAGAAAATATGCGTAAGAGAATACGTCCAGAGAGCAGTCACCAGCTTTATGATTTACAAAATTAAGGATGAACAAAAAGTTCTACACTCTTGCTTCGAAGGTTGTCCCGTTGTTACCCTTTTCCCTGATTTTGGTTTACATCAGGGAACTTAAAGATGAGGTTTCCCAAGTTATGGCATGTGGTGTTGCAGTTGCACACGGTCTACGTAATCACATGTAGTGAATATGGATCTAAGAGTGCTGGGATCTGTTTGGCTCACGGGAACAGAACAACCATGTCAAGAACCAGTTTCCCCAGTCGTCTGAAATTACTGTCTTGGATTAGGAAATTGTTACATTTCCGCACATATCCCTGACCTCTGCACTGCCTTGAGGCGCGAGAGCATCTTCACTTTGCACCCACAATCCTTTTTTTGTATTTGTTGATTTACGCAAGTTCGCTCTTGGGATTCATACGAATCTTTCTTACATATTCTTACCTCTTCTTCCATTAAAACTTGCAGGACAACAGGCTACTTGCATCTGCAAGTGATGATGGGTCGGTCAAGATATGGAAGTTGACATCCTTACCCTAAAATCAGGCAAGATTATTCTCTTGAAACCAGTAGAGATGCTTGTGTAGTTTTTTATATTTATGTTGTAGGGATATCTTCCATCTAGCTCGTAGCTTACCAAATCGAGAAAACTGAATATATTTCTCAAGTGATTGTAAAATTGCGGCAGAGTGGATGTAAAATTGTCGCCGAGTGTGGATGTAAAATTGTCGCATAATTGTTATTTAAAGTCTGACAATAATAAAAAGAGAATGAGAGGGTAAAATTTTTTCGTGGTTCAATTTATGGGCTGCTGTTCTTGAATCCGCTTCAACACTACAAGGTCGTAGTGATTCGAGCAAAAAATCAAATTGTCATTGGTCGTCACATGATTCGATAAAATTGTTATTTAAAGTCTGACAATAATGAAAAGATTGATCGCATTTGGAAAATTCTTTTGTAAAGACACTCAGATGAAGGTTATGAATTTTCAAGGTGAGTTTGTGAAGAAAATATAAATAGAGTACATCTTTGAATTAAAGTGATCTCAGACGTTTCAATAAAATATATTTTGAAGAGACCTATACTATCTTTCCTCCTCTTAATTCGAAGACAAAATGTGTCTCGATTGCATGGTTGCATTCTCCTCAACATTCAAATTGTTTATGTTAAGTCGAAATTGGGCTAGGGATGTAAACGATTCAAGTCAAGCTTTGAAATTTTGTACTTGGCTTGTTTAAAATTAGTGAGCTCGAGTTCCAGTCAAGCTCAAATTGTTGAGCTTGTGCTCGGGAGTAGCTTTGAGTTCAAAGCGAACAATTGTAAATGAGCCGAGCTCAAGCTCGAATTCGAGTCTTTGAGAAAAATCTAATAGAATTACATAATTATAAAATAAATTTTATTAAACATATTTTGGCTTCGTGAGTCAACTTGAGCCAAACTTGAGCTAATTTGAGTTTGGCTAGCATAAAATTCTGATCCAGGTGCGACTTGTTTTGTTTATCGAGTTGAATCTCAAGCTGCTCGTGAAAAGCTTACTCGTTTGCAGCCATATCAATGGCACAAATGAGCAACATTACTCGGTAAATCAATGCAAATGTAAGTAAATCATCGCAATCCATGAATATCATTGCAGATAAATGAAAAAGACGAAAAAGAATAAATGTGGCCAATGCCCTTAAGAAACGAGCTCAAAAATTAAAAAAAGTAGGAGAATGGACCATTTTTCGTGGTTTTAGCTGTATTTATAGGGTTGCTCTTCTTCTTAATCTTATTTGCTTGCTTTGCATTTCTCCATTATTTTATGGCTGTGACGATGGCCCTGAGGTTTTCATGGTGTCTAGCAAAATAAGTCCAAGGGTCAGGGTGTTTTCATTGATAGATTCTTCAGCGATCAAATTAAATGAAAGGGAGGGATTAAGATGGCGTACGTATGCTATAGATTGGGTTGTGATTGACAGCGTACCTTGGCTGCATCGCGTTATTTATAGGTACTTGATGGCTACTGCCGATTATGCCTGTCGTTTCCTACTGCGAGTAGGACTACAAACAAGCCGAGTTGAACCAAGCTTTGGAGTGCTCCTAAGAAATTCTGAATCTCGACCACTGCCTTAGGCTGTCGTCAATCTAGGTCTGCTTTCTATCTTGCTAACATCCACAACAATCTCTTGTTCCAAAATAAAATGTCCAAGGAACTTGACCTTCTCCAACTAGAATTCACACTATTGGCCTTTGCAAAAAGCTGATTGTCTCATAACACCTCTAAAGCAATCCTCGAGTGCTTTTCATGTTCTTCCACTGACGACGAGTATGTCATCAATGATCACCATCACAAACTGATCTAAGTATGGTGCGAAAATCTTATTCATGAGACTCAAAAAGACTGCTAGTGTATTGGATAATCCAAACAGCATCACAGCGAACTCATAGTGGTTGTATCTACTTCTAAATGATGTCTTTGAGATATCCTCATCTCGGATTTGTAACTGCTGATAATCAGATTGTAAATTAATTTTCGAACAATATTTGGATCCACACAATTGATCAACAAGACCATCTATCCTTGGCAAACGATAACGGTCTTGATTGTCACTATGTTCACTTGTCGATAGTCACCACAAAGCCTTAACGATCCGTCATTCTTCTTCACGAACAATGCTAGTGCTCCCCACAGAGATGTAATAAGTACAAATCCCTTGTCATCAATTGCTGCAAGTGAATCCTCAATTCTCTTAACTTGGCGAGTGCCATCAGTTGAGGTGCCATCGAAGTTGGTTAGGTCCCAGATTACAACTCGATAGTGAAGTTCACCTCTCGATGTGGTGCGAGTCCAGAGAACTTCTTTGGAAAGACATCAGCATACTCGCACACAACTATGAGAAATCCCAACTCATGACGATCTTCCTCCTTTGGTATCAAGTTTGCTAGCCATCCTAATAAGTTCTGGTGCCATTGCGATCTTCTGCTTGTACATGAGGGGTCTCGTCTATCCCCCTTAAACGTGAAATAAGTACCATATGCTCCGAAAATAGTCACTCTCTTCTTATGGCAATCGATCAAAGCTCGATGGGGGGACAACTAATCCATCCCAAGAATAATATCTAAGTCTGCCATCTTGATAACCAGTAGATCACATGACAAAATAGTCCAGTCACTTCTAACTTGGAGTCTCTACAAATCAAACCTACAGATGTTTGACCTCCCAATGGCAAAGCTAAACTAAGTGCCTTATTAAGTCATTTAGTAGCATGTCCCAATAAGGTCACACATGAAGCAAATATAAAAGAATATGATGCACCTGAATTAAATAACACTTGTACTAATTAATTAAATAGTACTAGGCTACCTTGAATTATTGTTGGGTCAAGATCCTCCTCCCCATGAAGTGTATACATTCTACCTCTAGCTATCGGCCGATTATTTGCCCTAGCAGCTCCTTGTTGCTATCTTTATTGTGCTTGCAACTTCTAACCACTTCTTTGGTCCTATTGCACATTATCTGTTGGCCTTTGATAGTTACCCCTACCTACTTGAGGGAAATTCAACTTGATATGGCCCACCTAGCCACACCCAAAACAATTCTTGGTATTCGGGCCCTTCAATTGCTAACTCTGATCTTGATTTTTGTAAGACTTATGCATACTCTGACCCATGTTGCTGTTATGAATGGGCCATCTTGTGCCAGTCTTCTTTTGATTCCAGATTCTCCTGGAGTCCATCAGTTCTCTCTCACTAATCTTTGTTGCACTGACCACCTGATTAGAAGTTGGCAGCTATAGTCTTACTATCTTCCCTCGAAGTGCAGGTTTTAGACCCACTCAAACTTTCTCGCCTTGGGCTAATTTAGTCGGAATGATCCAGTGGCATAGAGAGACAATTCCTCAAAACGAGTCATGTACTAAGCGACTGTCGTCGTCCTATACTTCAATCCCCAAACTTGTAACATCGCTTCCTTGACAAGAGTGGAAAAATACTTCTCCAAAAAGTACTCGTCAAAACGAACCCAAGTAGGCATTAGGTGATATAGTCCTCTTTATCGCTTTCCACCAATGGTCAGCTTCTCCTTCTAACTGATAAGTGGCAAGAGCCACCTTGTCTACATCCCTTCGGATACCCATAGTATCTAACGTCTTCTTAGTCTGCCTAAACCGTCCATTGGCTTCTTGCGGATCAAGCTCCTTGTGAAAGGTGTACAATCGTTCCCTCCTGACTTCGAAAAGATTAAGGTGCGAATAATAAGTCCACGTAACATGTAAGCAAAATCCTTCACTGCTAGGGTAGGCATGACATTCACGTCCAGGTTTGGTGGCGGTGGCATCTTGTTCACATCACATTAACATTCGATGGTGGTGGTGGCAGCACACCAATTGTACGCGTGTTGTTAGGATTAGCATAAGGCACATCATAGCTACTAATCGATCCAGAACGTAGATTAGTCACCATCTAAAAATAATCCGACAAAACGTCACAAGCTATTCCTAAACAACATGAGTCCAAATGACATGACTCGACAAGACTAATATCAATCCATAAATCAAGAACGAATAGATAACTCAGAAGTTTCAAACTGTCAAATCACATCTATTATAAATAACTGAGTCAAATAGTCAATTACAATTTCCTCAAAAGTCATGAATGACCAGAACAAACAATAGAAGAAAATCCTACTACCTAAAATCCTATTCGCAACACTCTATAATCCCTACTCCTCGCCATTGCTCGCATCTCATACTTCCTCCTCTAGATCGTCCTCTTTTGGGTCTTCCTCCTCTAGGTTCTTCTTTGATGGGTCGTTGTCCATCTGTTCCTTCTCCGAATCTTCCTCCATAGGAGCCTCATCCGAAGAAATCTCAACCACCCCAGGGGCTTGTTAAGCCCCTAGCCTGGGTCCAATGTACAAGGGAACGCGTATAGGCAAAAAATTGTTAGGTTGAGTGAAGGCTTTGTCCACTGCCTTCTCGTATGCTAAGTCATTTTTACATATTCTTAAGGCTCAATGAGTTTCTAAGTACTGATTCTGTAGACAATGCTGCACTAGATGACGCTCCTGAACTCTGGACTTCCCTACAATCGTACACTCTATTTTACGCACTACATCAACCACTGCTCGGTTAGGCCCAATCTCCACTCGACACTCTAAGATCCACAAGTTGCTTGCTAAAATAGTCCTCCCTCAATTACGATAGATACCTCACGAATCAAAACTAACATCTCTCGAATCCGAAGACAACATCTACAACAAAAGAAAAGAAAAATCTTCTACCAGATTTAAAAGACATAATTTCTTCTGGATAATTTTGGAAAGTTTTAGGTGACAACACTCTCACATATAGAGTTAACTATGTGCTAGAAAGCTAAGTTACCTAAATCCAAAGTCTCTAGGTTCTCAAAATGAGGCTCTGCTATTAAGTTGTAACTCTCCATATTTTAGTGGTTCGTAAATAAAATATAAGTACCACAACATGCAACGGAATAAATTTTTTTTTTCAATATAAGTTGTTAAATTCTCAAAATATTTATTACTTGTCGACAAAACAACCGATAACAAAATCAAGTTTAATACATAGTTTCAAAATTCAATACTCAAAAGCATTAATTGTTGTCAAACCAAAACCTAAACTAGGAATATCCAAGGACCATTATTGATAAATCACGACTTTTGAACTTCTATCCCATCCTCCTCCCGAGCTTGTTTCGCCTCGACCTATTCCTTGATACTTGGCATAAATTGCCAAAGACAATCTTTTTTGGCCATGAGTAAATGATGCTCAATAAAACAACCAAACCTAGCTCATATCTTACAAAACACATAATAATCGCCAACAACTATAGAAAAATAACTCATCAAAATGCAATGAAGTCTTCCGCATTAAGTATCTTTTTATCATTATTATTTCTCTTGTTTGATGCGAATACACTAGGCTCCCGAACACGACGCTCCCATACTATAGGTTTTCATAGTCATCCATGCAAGGCCATGACATAACTCCAAGCACCGGCACGGCTCACTGAACATCACCAATCACCATGCTCTCAAATGTCATCGTCAAGTATGGGTCACGACAGAGCTCACACACTAACACAACTCAAGAACATCACCGATCACCCTTAGCCCTCATTACCTCTGTAATGATTGATTATGGTCATCTTTCATTATCACCTCAATAAGATCATCTAACCCTGCTTTTCATTAGGTTTCTATTTCATACTCTCATGAATGATGCCCTGTAAATCAATATGCAACATGTGATTCCATTAACTATACAACGAGCAATATAATCAACATCATGCGAATCATTTATATTAATCAAATCTAAGTCACATGTATCACCCGTGGGTATAAATTACAAATTAATCTCACAAATTAACAGTTCGTCGCAATATCAACATATTCAAGAATTGGCATATAAATTCATAGAATCAATTCACCTAGGGTTCAAATCCAACATATATTCACCATAGAATACACAACAACCATGCGTATTATATTTGTACGCGGATTACATCTATATTAGATATATACTTATGGTTTCGGTTCAAATCTCCTACGTCTATTCAACACAGATCTACACAACCGCCATGTGTATAATATCTAGAAGCACCATAAATAGGGCTGCCCACCCATATGTAGCCACCCAAATTAGCTTAGAAAAATAAATGGGGCAGCCGCAAAATTAAACATTGTTTGGTTCTGCTGTCCATATTTTGTTATAAATTTTATTTTAAAAATTCACCATGAATTTGGAAAATTATTCTGAAATTAATTACGCAGTCGGATTTTGGGAAAAATATATTTTATAATTTTTTATTTTCGAGTCTTCACGTACATGGCCTTAGATTACTATGCGCAGAAAATCTGTGATATCATGATATATAACCCACATGAAATATGTGCACCAGGGTGAAACTATTCTAATGCTACAAAGGTTTGAGATTTACGATTATAAAAATCAACACGACAGACACTAAAAACAAGTTTACAATCAAATTCATGTTGGCTCTGATACCACATGTTAGCAGTATATATAATGTCTACAATATATTAGGGCTTTATGCGTAAACATAGAGTATAAATACCGGTAAATTTGTCGGGTGTAACTATGTTACTAGTCTTGAATAGATCTTCAATCCCCTCTGGATCCCTCTCTCCCTTTTGTGTAGTAATATTTGAAGTGATGACGGCCTACTTCACATGAAGAACGAAAAAGCTAGATATGATTCACTTCAACGTATACGACACCCAAATCAAACAAAAATGCTAGATTTTTTTTTCAACTTCATTGAATTGAATTGATAGATAATGATTCATGTCTCTATTTGTTTCGACATATCGATCCAAACCCTAACCCATTAAATCCATCTTTGTCTCCCTGCCTTTTAGGAGTGCGGGTGTCAATATATATATGCGTGTGATGTAGACATCTCTCCTACCAGTTTCAACCACCTTGCATTGAGATGGGTGGAACTCATCCCAACTGCGTCGGTGGGGTACGTCAACTCCATCTCAAAGTACTAATCATTTTACGAGATCTACACCAAATTTATAGACGGGGCATTCGAATAATCTTGTCACAAAATTAACACCGTTTAGCTTCCACAATTTCGAAATTAATTATCCAAATAAGAGTTGCAGATGAACAACATAAGTAAATCATTTAATTGTAGCTTGCGAATGTCGGAAAATTCATAAAAATCATCATAATAAACATATCTCACTACATATCAATGGGCAAGACAACCTTCATTAAACCCATATAAAATGGAAATCAGCTGCTAAAATACAAAATATGAAACAAGACTCTCTCTCTCTCAATATATATATATATATATATAATTTTTTGGGGTTTTTAACACCTGTTCTCTATCCTTAATCCACTGGAATTAGCTCGCATTCTTGCCTCTTCAACCAGAGCTGCTCGAGCCGACATTATATTACTTTTTCTCGACGAAGCATCAAACACGGTGCAATCAGCCCAATCCTTGAGCAATCCCTCCTGGCCCCACATATCAGGGATCCAAACCCGACCCGCAACCTCAGCCCGATGTCTCTTCAGCCTCTCCCTTCCATTCACCTCCCCTGCAATCTCACTGGGTGTGCCTGTATGGATCCGACCCCGACCTGGAAGTAGGCTTTGTGACCCGGTTTGATGATCCTCTGATTCGTTGGTTTGTTTTTGAAACTGGGTTTCTGTCAGTTTTTCATCAATGGAGAGATGGGTTTTCTTTGGCTCAGGTGGGAGTTGGGTTCTCATTTTTGGAAGATGGCTACCCTTTGTTCTCTCTCTCTCTCTCTCTCCTTTCCTTCTCTTTCTCTCACTGCAATTCGATTACCCTTCTTTCCTGATTGAAGATTACATGAAGCTTTATTGTGGGGGGTGAAGAAAGGGAGAGGGAAATGGGTGGGGTGTTGGTTTACACGTCACTCGTAGAGTTGTTAGTATTTTCATGGTAAGTGACATGTGTACGTGTCTTTGCTTCAAATTACATTCCTCCTTCGTGTGGTTCAAGTCTCATTAGGTGAAACCAGTTACAATGCACAACGTGTCATTTTGTCTCAAAAAAATAACAAATAATAAACTCACGAGTCCCGAGTTTTTATTAATCATAATATATTATACATGGGAGGCTTAAGGGACTAACACTTTTTTAGATCAATATTAAACCAACATTTAAACACTTCATTCTTGATTAAATTTTAGTGATCCGAACCGTTCAATGTGTTTAAAACATGTTTTTAAGGGTACCCACGAGAAATCAATTTAAAATATTATAAAAAATGGCTTGATCCAAACAGTAGTTCAAAATGCCGACAGGAATTGTTTTATGGACCACTGCTTAGATCAAGTCTTTTTTTGGTAATATTTTGAGCTGATTTCTCGTGGATACCCTTAAAAACATGTTTTAAACACATTGAACGGTTCGAATCATTAAATTTAATCAAGAATAAAAAGTTTAAATCTTGATCTAATATTGATCTAAAAAAGTGTTAAACCATAGAGCCTTTTCCATAATTAAACGTAATTAGAGTTATCAAATGAGTGACTTGAATCGTTAATTGAAATTCTCATGAGTTTTATGTGTGTATCACGCAAGAATTACGTAAAAGTATATCAGACGAGAAATCTTGGTTGGGACTTGGGGCCATGAATAATTTCTCTCAAGAGGTAAAGCAAAAGGGTGAGAGAGAGACGAGAGATATACCTCTTGAAAGGATTGTGAGGTGAGTGTTGGTTTGAAGACTTTATTAGTCTTGGTGTTCTAGCTTTTTGGTCAATCGGAGTTGAGAGTTTTACAACGGTCCATTTATTAGCGGTAAAAATTTTAGAATAAATACGAAAGATATAATAAAGAGAGAGGGATAAGAGGTGGATATGATAGAAGATGTGATTTATTTTTGAAGCGGAGATTAATGGTTACTTTGATTGTCTACTTTTTATAGAACGGGAGATAGTTCTATGATTGATTTATTTTGTAGTTGATGAATGTAGATATAAATTTCAATTTTTCCCTGACTTTTATGCCCACCAAAATATTTTTCAACAATAAAAATAAAATTCTCAAACTCGATAAATTTGGATTCAATACATGTCGTTTCATATTTAATCACCTTTGCAAGCGACATACGAATCCCCTGAACAAAATATTCAAAATTTAAAGAACAAAACAATGACTAGATATTGATACCCGGATTGTTTTATCCATAATCATGTTATATCCAGGATATTTAACCACTACAAACAGATAGTAGGAGAGATAGTACTGGATACAATAAGAAATGAGAGTAAATATTGAGTGCTCTTAACATGTCCAAGAGCTCCTAGTTAAAATGCCTAGCAAATCGTCTACTTTCTTATTTTAGTTAGTCATCTGTGATCTGTCAGTTAGCATTCCAACAATTGTATCTAATATAGTTATTCGTACCTTTAAATATTATTTTGTGAGAGAGAGAAGCGGAGTTGGAAATTTGTGAGTCATGACAGAGAAAGTGTCTATAGGTTGTACCAACGTTTATGCGAGATGGAGACTTGTATGCAAGGGGACCCTGGAGAGATATATTTTTTGCTATACAAACCTCGACCACCATTTTTGTCCTTGTCATGCTTTGCCACTTGATTAAAGATCTCGACCCTCCCATCCCATTCCATTCCATTCCATTCATTCTTCTTCATGGCCTAAATACTCTCTCTTAGAGAGAGAGAGAGAGAGAGAGAGAGACTGCAGAAGGAAAAAATAAAGAGAATACACGAATTTACCTTTAATCAAGAATAGAAACCAGCTGGGATAAAGAAAGTGAAGTAAAAAGAATGACCCTCTATATGGTTTATTGAAACTTAGCAATACTCAGTATTTCCTTGATTTTTCCTTCAGCAACCAAAGTAAAACGTAAAAACACATCTACAACATATATATACTCTCCAAAACAAAACAAAACAAAATATTGATGCCATACAGAAGCATGCCTGAGTTGCCTAAAAAAAAAGAAATCCACGAGAGGTGAAGAATGAAACTAATTCAAGCTCGTGGGTAGCGAGAACGGCGTATCTTCCTCAGGAACTCTGGAATCTCCACTGAATCACCTTCGTTGGACGAGGAAGGTCGTCGATTGATTCCACGAGTGACATCTCCCTGTCCTAGTTGATTTGCCTGCATTTTGACCAGAAGCTGGTAATCTTGGAAATAGACTTTTGTTCAGATTATGCATATGAAGTGTTGTGCAATATATGAATGGATTCTGCTGAATAAGCAATTGCTTTGTCTTTTTTTCTTTTGTGTGTGTGTGTGTTTTGGTACAAAAAAATTGCTGAGGAGGAGAAGACGGAGGGGGGGTTCTAAAATAATACCTGAAGGGGTCTCTCATCACTTTCTTCTTGCCGTTTGAATCCGGTAGCAATTAGAGTAATACTGATCTGAGAAAAACCAACACAAATAGACAATTTCATTGAAAAAGAACATCCCTGCAAAGAAACTGGCAGTCTAAGAGACGATGCGGATTGTAACGGATACCTGGGACGAAGATTTTTGTCCCAGAAATATAATTAGTAATTTCGATAATATTTAGTAGGATCTGGACAAATATTGTGATATTTTGATATTTCTTTTCTCATAGGTTCATGTTTTTGGTTTCCAGTTATAATTAAGATTCTAGTTTTCTTTTCTTGTTAAGGTTTTAACTTTTGAGCTGTTTGCGTATTATTCAAGGTTGATTAATTGATTTGAGTTGATAAGGTTGTTTCTGCATGATTATCCTTTTCTTCTCTCCCCTTTCTCCCACATCTTTCTGAGCCAAGAAGTTTTTCGGTCAAAATGTGAAACAAGAGCACATACAAAAAAACCTACTCTGTTTCTTCTAATGGCCATCTGAATTGTGAATCTATCTCGTAGTGAAGAAGCGTATGATTAAATTACAAATGCAGATACAACACTTGTCCACGTATGGATGGGTAGGACTTATCCCCAACAAGGACGGACGAGGAATTTCAAGCATAGGAGAGCAAATGACATGCGATAAAAAGGTCCAGAAAACGTTGAACTTGGCGGGGTATGAATCTACATACTTGAAAACGAAAAAAACGAGGAATTTTTTTGAAACTTGGAGTGGGACCATGCTTTGAAATGGTAAGTTACCTGACCACTGAGATTCGGATCTATCACTGCTCCAAATATTAAGTTGGCACTGGGATCAACAAGGTCATAGATAACTTCCGCAGCAGCATTTACCTATAAAAGAGTATGAGAAAGGGACATTAAGAGCCAGTAATTCCTGATAAAAATAAAAGAGCCAGATAATTAGTAAAACAGCCTGACCCTAACCACTTCAAAAGGTAGCACTGTTCCTTGTCATTTTTCTTGGACACGTGTTAGAAGAATCTACGCTATCCTAACCCCAACCCAATCCCCCGACAAGGCTATCAACTTCCTCAACATACGAGTTGAACCCACAACCTCACTGCAACTACAAACCATTGAAGCAATTGTCCCCATCATTGTTCAGTAAAGCATCTCTTCAAAAGATTTGGAACGTTAAGCTGTAAATGTGTTTTACCTAGAACTAGAAGTCCAAATGTCACTTGCACCTTCAATCTCTCACTCCGGAATTGAGATACAAACCTACGCAAATATATGGATATCACTACAGTTGGCAATGCTGAAGCAATGATGAGTTACTGGGCAATATAAACCTTGCCCAGGCTTTCTTCAGCACTAATACTGGCTATATAAGACGCGTGAACAAAGAATAAATGCCCATATTGCTGTCACTATAAGTAGACGTAGTATAATGAGGTTGGACAAAATAACTTCGCTCTGTTCTGCTCATGTGGGCATGGAGAACATTGAGAAACCCGTCAAGGTACTTTAAGTGGCAGAAGTGCGTGGAACTTTTCAGCAACAAGCTAATTTTTATCTCCAAAACAATAATAGACGACCAGAAGAGTTTACACGGGCTTCAATACACAGGCATACACGTGTATGTGCATATCTGCATGCATGATTGTAATTTGAAACTTTTAGAAGATGGCTCTCAACAAGTCATTTGAGTACAGCCACAAAGGGTTACATTCAGAAGATGCATAGATTCTCAGAGAAAACATTAGGTCAGCAGGGGAGTGCAACATGATGAGAGAGAGAGAGAGAGAAACCTCGAGCAAGGTTAAATCACTACCACCAGTTATGTTCCAGACAATTCCAGTAGCCCTCTCTATGCCAATATCTAATAAAGGTGATTGAATGGCATTTAATGCAGCATCTCTTGCTCTGGTCTTCCCTACAAGAACAAATACGCAAGATTACTTGTGTTTGAAGTGAGCACACAATTATTATCATCACTCTAAAATACAGCCGAAAGCAAAACTTATGAGATGAAAACATAATTTATTTCCATCTACGTACTTCCAAATGCATTTTTATGGCTTAATCCATGTATTCGTAATATCTCTTATCTCATAACTTGAAGCTACAAGGCATGCTTATGCCCATGCAAAAACAGATATCTTTATGGTGCACTGAGTATGTCACTATGTCTAGACTGTTTCTTATTGAACTTCAAAACATTAAGAATTAAAAACTTATGAACAGATAATAAATTAATTGGAAATGACCAGTTGCAGTTCCTATTCCCATTAATGAAGAACCCGCATCTGCCATAATAGCTCGCACATCAGCAAAATCCACATTCACTAGCCCTGGAACCTGAATGATCATTAAATGGATAAAAGAGAATTATCTTCTGAAGGCCTTAAGGCTGTACATTATACAAAAAGGAATATCAAGTACCCTAAGAAATATTCTGAATTGGCATGCTACACAGGTAGGTCAATAGGACGCTATAATGCATATGTTAGCTAACTCAGTAAGGAGGAGGAGACCATTTTGAGTAAGTTTGTTTTTATAATACCGATAAAGTATAAATGTAAATGGTACATTAAGCTTTGTTTTCTTGTTGTATATGACGTGGCTCTTTTGTGTTGTGATGGTTTTTCTCTGTGTGTGTGTGTGTGTGTTGGGGGGGGGGGGGGGGGGGGGGGGGGGGGGGGGGGGGGGGTGGTGTTGGTAAACATGATAATGGTAAAATGCAAATACAAGGAAATTTATTCCATCAAAGATGTATCCTTTTCAGTTTTTTGCTACTCTAATTTTTATTTAGTATTATTGCTTGGGTGTTTGGTGGTGAAGTGATTTTGTTGCTTTGGCCTGAAAATTGAAAGCTTACAACACAGATAAGCAATTTTCTAATCTTAATTTTAAAATTTTCTATATGAGCTTATCTAATGGACAGAAACACAGAAGAAGGACAAGAGAGAGAAAACAAGGGGATTGGGGAGCAGGGGGAGTGGAAAACGATATCGTTTTAATTAATGGGCAAAAGAGTTCAGCCAAAGTTTTATTACCATTTTTATGGATTAACAGTTCAGGCCATGTTTTCGCAACGTGTTACTAAAAGCCTCTGATCTGGAATTTTCCCTTCAAAATAACCAATTGAGACAAGATGAGTAATGGGCTAATGGCTGTGTGACTCGGGGGTTCCTAAATTTCACTAATCCCATCATGTCATCACAGTCAAGATCAGTAATTGAGGCAATACATACCGTAATGATATCACAGATACCGCGAACACCCTGTCTAAGAATATCATCGGCCAGATTAAATGCTTCTGTCACTGGGGTAGAAGCAGAAACTGCAGTCAACAACTTGTCATTTGGTATGACAATAAGCGTGTCAACATTAGCCCTCAAAGCTGCGATTCCTTCTTGGGCTTGAATTTGCCTCCTTCGTCCCTCAAAAGAGAAAGGGGTAGTGACGATACCGACTGTTAAGATACCCATTGACTTTGCAACTCCTGCAATTTCAGGGGCTCCACCTGTGCCAGTTCCTCCACCCATTCCAGCCTGCGGACCAAAATATAAAGTTTCCATAAGAGAAAGAAACAAAAGCTATGGAGAGAACAAATAGTGAGTGGCTAGCGTGGATGATGCTGGTTACTTACCTACATCTATCGACTCCAAAGTCATCAACTACTGCCATAACTCTAGCAAATACAACCGTACGTATTACGCAATCGACCATATACTGTTCATTACCTATTTCCAAGTACTGTACAACATATACACCAAAATTATCTTGTGTTTTGTAAGCAGAGTGTACTGTGTATGCCATTTTCACAAAAATTGGTTCTATTGTATAAGACAAATCGAATTTTAAACTTATAGGTACAGACAAGGTGCTACTTCATCCCACTCAATAGATAGTCCAGGCCATGACTGGAATACTCACAAATCACTTGTGTTCCTAACATCAGATTTGGGGCTGAAAGCAATTACCTCCTAACCTAGCTATATTAGGCTCTGAATCGGCATCGGCATTGATAAACATTGTAGTTAGCACTCAGAAGACTCAGAATCTTACCAGCTAGATGATATTGAGAAAATTAACTATCATCGCAATGACTCGACCAAATAGAGCAGCTAGCTATCCTATCAAATTTTGAAATAAACATCTGATAAATAGAAACATCTTTGTAAACTGAAGCTATGACTCTGACTGCAATGTTTAAATTTGGCATATCAAGGTAGGACGTTCAAAAGATTGGTTGCCTCTTGACTGGGTACCGCAAAAAGTTACTCACTTAATGGCCGAACTTTTATTTGAAATTTCTTAACCCAATGCCAATGGTTATAGGTCTTTTACATTTGTTAATCCTTCTCCTCCTCGATCATTAATGATATTTCTTAAATGATTTCAAACATGAGTAGAGCAGGAAACCATCAGATTAGGAATGGCTGATGGTTTTCAGATTGACACTATATAACTAATAAAACAACAAAACAAAAAGATAATCCTGGAAAATAAGTATAGCAACTAATCCATACAGTCACGAAGACCATGTCTGCACCATAAACTGCCTCTTCTATCAATTCTTTGCTTTCCTTTGCAGCATTCATGCCAACATCTGGGTTCCCACCAGCCCCAAGTCCTCTGGTAAGCTCTTGACCTATTTGTAACTTGTGCCCAGGAAGCACAGGTGACATTTTCATGGCTTGGACATCTGTGTTAACAATCCAGAATTCCACACCATTCATTGCACTCTCTATCATACGGTTAACTGCATTTGACCCACCACCTCCAACACCAATAACTTTTATCTTGGCTTCATTGTCGTCGTTAAAACTTGTTGAATCTCTAATTCTTTCGGCGGCACTTCCACTAGGATCATCCTTTCTTGGAATAATTACCGTGTTGTTACTGTCACCTCTAAGCATGGAGATTTCTGGATGTTGATTAAGATATGGGTCCTTATTGTTGAAGTTGTTGATACTGTGGGGTTTGGCTGAACATTTGAACCTTGAAGAGCATGAAGCACTCTTTTGGCTAGCACACAAAATCCAATTCTTTTCATCAAACATCTTAAGGGAACCTACTGTTCCATAGTGATTTTCCATACAAATCCTCCCCCTTTGAGCACTTACAAGCCCAGCTGGTCTTAGAGTATCAGGAGTGAAATAGTGTGATAAACATGTCACCATGGCGGAATCAAAAAACCTGAAATTAAGGTAACCGAACTATTATGGGCAAGAAATTTGAGGAACTGAATTTGACTTTCCAAGATTTTGTCTCAATACCTGTTAATAAAAAACATACAACACAACCTTATTAAATTGAACTCATTATGAATATGTTAGAACAGTAAATAATTGAAATTCAGTGGTCATATATATAAGCATTAAAATGAACTCAGAAACAGACAATAGCGAGTGGTAAGAGAAATTTAAAAAATGACAAATGAAGACTGTATAAAGTTGTGATGGAAAAAGATCCATTAACTAAAGCCCAGCAAAAGTCCATAAGGTGTTTTAACAGAGAAAAAAAGATTAACAAATCAAACCCAATATCAATAAGTGATGGGTAAAGCGGAAAACACCAGAACAAAATAAACCCTAGAACAGAAGAAATGCATCAATTCTGCACAAGAGACAGAAATTCCATATGGCTTATGCAGAACAACAAAATTAAAATCAGAGACATTACAACTTAGCGGACTAGAAGAGAAATTTAAGAATCCACAAATGCATACTGCATAATGTTGAATTGAGAACGACCCCTTAACTAAAACCCAGCAAAAGGTCCCAACAATGAATCAAACAGAAAGACAATTAAGAAATCAAATACAGTAAGATGAGTGAAAGTTAAAGCAGAAAACACAGAACAATATCATCCCCAAAACACCAAAAAAAGCAACATTGCTGAAGAAAAACAAAATGCCGTCTGGGTTGGAGAGAAAAGACAAAAGAAGGACCTGTTAGCGTTGCAGACTACTGGGAGATAGAGAGAGGCAATGCCAGGAAGCATAGACGGACCTGAATTGGGGTTTTAGTTACTCTGGACTTCGGACTCTCCGGCGGATTTAGAAGTAGCGCCTCACTTGTTACTCCGAGCCTTTTTCCTTTTCTTTCACTTTTTAATGTGATCTTATAGTTTGAATAGTTTTTGGAAAAATATATTCTAATATTTAACTCAAACTCATAGTGAAATGAATTTAATTAAATTTTTATCCAAATTAAGAGATTCAAATTTTTACCCAAAATTTTGGAAACAGTTTATTCTATCGTATTTATAACTATTATTCTATCGTATTTATAACTACTATACCATTAACTCATTACAGTGTTTTATACTAAATGAATTTGTACTAAAAATTTTGCTTAAAATTTAAGAAAAATTGTGAGTAAAAGTATAAAATATGGTCAAGTTAAAAATCCGTAAAGCCCTAGGCATAGTTGCATGTAAATGTTTTTAAGGAAGAAGTTAATTTAGAAATTTTTGGAATGAAGAGAAAGAAATGGAGCGGATCAAAAAAAAAGAGAAAGAAATGGCAAGAAAGGAAAAATGCAAAAAGCTTAAATAAATTATTGTTTGTGAAGTGGTAAAATTTAGTTTTGTTTCATTAAAATTTTTCTGAATAAATAGGTGAGAAGTCAGCTTAATAATCTAGTGCTCTTGTGCACATGCATATTGTCAAACAGAAGATAATATAATCTAATTTTAACAGAAAGTGAATAAGTTTTAAATTCGAAGGATTTGAAACCAAACCTAAATGTACAAGGATGAGAAAGGCGTCTAATTTGACTATAACGAAAAAATATTAGTTGAATTAAACTCTAATAGCGTGAATAAGATCGAACTTTAGATTAAAATAATTGTTGTTGGGGAGCCACCTAGACTTCCTGCAGGCAGAAAATTTAATGGCAAACAGATCCATTAGAAGCTACAATTAAGAAGATACCACACCAATACCCTACCAGCAAAACACTCGAAGGCTGCCGTCACATAACAAGGGCACAAAATCACATCGGAATTAGCACCAGAAAAATGCAAGAAAAGAGGATACAATTGTGTCAAGATGAGTCATATTAGGTCAGAATGTCCTTAGTCCGCTAGGACAGCCCACATCGCAATAAAAACTCAACAAATGTCAAAGGATTCGAAAACAACTAACTATCCATAAGATACATCTTGACCAAGATATCCTTGTACTTCTTCACTTTGTCCAAGCCATGCTTCAACACATTTCATGCCTTCATATTTAATAATTTTGAAACCACGCACTTTGGACAACCCCTTGGCTGAGTTTTTCCTAGTAAATATGACATAAGCATAGTATTAGTTATCAAACCCACAAACTATAGGTGGCAATCTTGTGTCAAACTTGTGATCTTCAAGGGACCAAGATGGTTGACTTCAACATCCGGAAAAAGGTGCAACTATCTGCTCGTTGGGCTGTGAACAATTGCTATTAGTAGAAGGACAACTCGATGCTTAAGAGCGAAGCAGTACCTTGTTAAAGAGGATAGATGGTACTTATCGCCAACTTATCATAAAATGCTTTCGCTCGGCCAGTTAGTAGCACTTAATTGATCCACATCTCATTGGTCCTTGTCACATTACATTTATCTCTTGTTACTCTTGAAGTCTTGAAATTACCAATCCACCTTGGACTTAGTTTGTTGAAATCATTGTGCATCGAATCATTACGACAGTTCCGTTCTCTCATCTCGAGAGAGTATCCTAATAAGTCATTTGTTTCAATTCATCTTGAAATGATAAAATTCTCCCTTGTAACCTTACAACCCACCTTATTGTGATAAGATTTTATTTCTACCAGCCATTTTTATACCATGATTCTTGAGACCTTCCTGGTATACTATACTTAGATGTTTGATTTGAAAGATGTCTAGCTGACGTAGTTTCAGAACAAATATCTAGATTAATTGCCACCACGTAAACTGACATTTTCCTTTACCATTGCTACAGATGAATTCATTTTCATCATGAGAAATTTTTCTTGAAATTTTGGACTATCCTCTCCGTGCATCATTTGTTGAATCTCGAGTCATTAACTTCTTTGGAGATATTCACTCATTTTGACCATGATTGAACTCAAATCTTTGCCGCCTAACTCCTTGTATCTTGAGCCATATTTGAAACTTAACAAAGAATCTTACCTTATATTTTTTAAGGAAGATGTATCCATATTAAACATAGACTCTATCATTCCTTGAACGACCAATGATTATTTCTAACCTTTTCGCTGGTAACAAGTATCATTAGGGTGTAAAACTTTTCTAGGTCACGTAACATTCTTTAGACATATTATAAGAGCTACTTGAACCATTGCCCTAGGTCATACCACCAAAGTATACCAAGAGCTACACAGACACAAGGTCAAAAGCTCTAACTTTGACCCTAGATACATCACTTCTCGAAAGATCTGATCATGCCAAGTCATCATAATTAAAAGAAAGAGACAACTATCATAAGTCATTAGAGAGTACAAGAAGAATCAAAGTAGTTGCCTGTAGGACCACGCTACTATTATCACTCATTAGAAGTACATAGGTTTCACGTACCTATGCTCAAAAGTATTTGACACACACGCCTAGAGGGCGCAATTCACGAGAAAAGAGTCATTAGATATTAAACAAGCGATAGAAAGTAATACGAAGGAAAAGACTCAACTTGTCAACATTTGCAGCATCCTTAGAATGCCAAAGAATTTGGATCAGAACAAGAAAATACAATTTTTATGCATCATCGTGACTCTTTGACTTTCTGAGCTAAATTTTGAGGGTAAAATTTGTTAAAGAGATAGGTTGTAAGGACCTATATTTTGAATTTCGTTAATAAATGAAAAGTCGAGTAATTACTGCAAATTTCATTTATTAAATTTTAAATCTAGTATTTAAAAAATTATTCAGTGTATTTAATTAACATTTATACGCATATCTTATACTTTTTATACACACACACACAATATATACATGTAGTATACATTCGATATATACTTATTATCTCTATCAATACATTTCATCCATCATCTTTACTCTCTCATCGCCTTACTCTTTCACCTAATCACCCATTTTATCTCCTCCTACCCCATCTCACCCCACCATTCATTTTTCTTGATTTTCTTCCAATTTTTGGATCAGTTTTCCCTTCCCTCCCTTTCTCCAAATCTTCACAACTGCTTCTCACTTTTTCTAAAAACTCTAACCCTAATACCATCCAAGCACACCCAATTCCTTTACCACCCCCCCCTCTCTCTCTCTCTCTCTCACACACACACACACACACATAAATTCATATATATATATACATATATATGAATGTATGTATATGTATGTGTGTGTGTGTATACATGGATTACACATACATATATATACACACGCGTCTCTCTCTCTCTCTCTCCTTTTTCTTTCCCATCAACCATCTCCTCCACCTCCCTCCACAGCCTCCCCTACTCCCTACAAAAGCCACCCTACCAACTGCCAAACCTCTCATCCATGGCCTCTTTTTCTCTAAGCGCTGGATTCCTACTAGACCCTCCTACCTGTTGATGTTGTCCCTCCATTTACCTATAAAAGGAAGCCTCCCTCATTCTTCATCTCCTTACCAACAATCTACTTCAATAAGGAGGAGAAGAGAGGAAGAAGAAAGAAGAAGAAGAAAGCTAAGGGAATTTTTTGCCAGAAATCGACTCATTATGGTGCCCAACCGAAACACCAATGCAAATCTGAATTCAACGTATGCCCCTCTTACGATGTCCTAAACTTTCACCTTAGAACAAATAAGAAGTAAAACGATTCAACCATGGAAGAGAAAATTAAAGTTACCAAATCCTACACTATCCAGAAGTCATTCTACATGACCAGCACTTGACCTTGCAGCTAACCACCCTGATTTTTAAAAATTATATTTTAGCTCTACTATTTTATTTACTATGATTCAGCCCGTAAACTTTTTGTTAAGTGCAATTGAGTCCTTATTTTTGTAAAAATTATAATTTGGTCCCCCCATATTTTATAATAATTATGGTTTATACTCTAGACTATCTATAATTTATAATTATATTCTTATATTACCTTAAATTACAATTTGAAACCTGAATAATCTTATTATAATTTCTAACCCTCGTGTTTTTTAGTTATACTTTAAATTCATCTTAATTTAATTTCACACTTAGTCTTATATCTTAATAAATTACAACGCCAACCAAAATCAGGTTTATGTACATCGACGCCACAAGCGTATCAATTTTTAGTTTCAATCATAACTTGCTATTCATCCAAACTTATGCATCTTATTTTAGTCTATGCCATGATTAATTATTGTCATGCTATTTATGCCTCAAATTTATACTTGTTAGTGTTGATAATTGCATGATAGTAGTTGAAGCATGATAATTACGTGCAACTTAGAATTTTACGGGAACATACAATTTTAGAAATATTAAGACCGGAATATGTTCTCGAATAGATTATATTTATGGATGTTATTTAGTCGCAATGTGTCATTAGCCGAGCCATGGCCTAGACCATGAGGTATCATTAGTCAATTTACGTCATTTAACTGAGTTGTGTCATTAGCCATGTCATGATTGACCCAAGCTGTGTCCTAAGTTGGATTATGATCTTTAGTCATATTGTGTTTTTTTCTCATAAGATCAAATGGTTGTAGGTAGGGTGCTAATAAGTATTTTTAGTGTGGGCACGAATGCATGAAAAAATATATTGTTCGGGAACAAAATGGTGAGACATGATGCATGAGAATCAATAGGTTGAGAACGTAGTGTTCGGGAACACAGTAGACATTGTAGTTGGGAACGTTGTCGGACGAGAATATTATAAATACGAAATGGGTTGAGTATACCATGATGCGACATCTATCACGATCAAATCAATTGATTTGAAAGTTGAGAATTTGAGAAAATAACTTATAAGAGATCAAACACTACTTAGGTCTTAGAACCCAATGACATCACTTGAGAATTTTATGAGATAATACTTTATTTATTTAATTAATTCTCGCACTTATGTATTACAACTTTCATATTACTACGCATATTACATCATGCCTTATCATATTCGTGAAACACATATAAATAGGACTAAGGATAGGATTAACTTACTGAACCTCATAGTTCATTGTTTAATTTTTTTGCCCCTGGGCATTTCACTCTAGGTACGGAAGACGACATTAAGGAATCGGAGTACTCCACCATCAACGAGACAATCGGAGAAGATTTCATCAAGCCATGGTTCACAAAGATAGGGCTTTGTTCGTATATTTTGAAAGTATTTTGAATTTATGTCCTTATGTATAATGTTGTATTTTCCATTCTTATGTGTAACGTTGTATTCCAAATATAATTTAGCTAATTAACATTGCACACTTTTTAAATATTACACTCACACCCCCCATTAGAAAATGTTACTTAACTCTGTTAACTCACCTAAGTAAATTACTAAACTACCCTCCTCCCTTCCTTCTCTATTCCTCTTCAAGAACCAACAAATCCACCAAAAACTTTACACATAAGCAAAACGCAGCAAAAACTAAAAGTTCAATTATATGATTTGTAAAAATATATTATATGTTTTTTTGAAACAAATGCCCTGCGCTAGTTAATCACCAATTAATGTAAGAAATCCAGTACAAAGTTAATGAGCCAAATAATGTGACTAACTATATTGTATTTAGAGCATTACAAAATAATATTTCAAAAATATCCCATCACTTCTTGTGTTATCTTGTAATTTTAGAATTTAACTAACTAGATACGGAGACATAAAAACAATTGCGTAATTAAATTTAAAAGCAAAACTCACTTCTAAAATCTCACCCAATATATATATATTTATTTTCTTTTTGGTCAATACTACTAATAGATGGACAATTGTGACACAACGTAAAAAGTACGGTGGAGCACAGTGTGACTTTAAAGAATAGAGGAGCGTAGAGTGCGATTTTGATGGAATACAAGGGTGTCGGTGAAATTTACCATTTTTCAAAGCAAGTGTGGGTGTGCATAGAGTTTGTGGGTGTGCATTTAGAAGCACTCTTCCATTCTCCAGCGAATGAGCGAATCAGATTTGAGAAGAAGTTCCACTATCCCTTTCTCTTTCCTTTTCTCTCTCCTCTCCCATCTTCCCCAACGTTTCTCAGTTTCACCGATTCCTCGCCGCTCACAATCATTATAGTCTCTTGATTTTCTCCCTGAACATCTGTGTGATAATACTAATCCAGGGGGAGGAAGTGGTTCAGTTGATGGGACTTTTTCTGTGTGAAGTCATTCATGACCATCTGATTCTCCTGGTAAACACCCCCTTCCTCCTTGGATATTAGATTTCCAATTTCTCCGAATTTCTCATGGGACATGCTAGTTTATATTAGTGTTCCCGTATCTATCTTTTGATTCTTTGGTTGTAGGATAGTAAATCGACTGGACTCGTTTTATCAGTTGAAGATAAGTCGTCGTTTTCCCATTCATTGCGTAATACTTCGTAGTGAGAGGAGGTTTTGTTCGACAGTTAGGAAAAACTAGTAACTGGATTCATATTAGTACCCAGATGCTATGTTTTCGTGTGCTGATGAATTGGTTGGTTGCGTTTTTGAATGCTTATCGGCATGAAAACCCCGAAAATTGATCTGGGTTTTCTCTTGAACTATTGATTGAAGATGCTATTTCCTCGTATGTTTGGAGGATTTGACTATTTGGTTTCTGGGTTCTAAGGATACTTGAATTTCTCCTAGCAAAAAAAAAAAAAGGATACTTGAATTTCCTTAGACTATGCTGACTGGGTTTTGTCACTTCAGAAGTTTTAACTGAATTTGGTGGACGAGCTATTGCAGTTTTTGGTTTATTCTTCTTGTTGGTTATGGAATACCTTCCTGTTGAAGTCATTGGGAACATACTATCTCGTCTTGGAGTGGCAAGAGATGTTGTGATAGCATCTACTACTTGCAGAAAATGGCGAGAGGCTTGGCAGAACCACCTCCACACCCTTTCCTTCGATTCGAATGACTGGCCTGTATACCGCGATCTCACCCCAAGTACAATAGAAATTCTTGTCACTCAAACGATTTTTCAAACCAGTGGACTCCAATGCCTGACAATTATCATGCATGATGTTGATGAGTTCTCAGCTGCTCCAGTGATTGCGTGGCTAATGTATACCAGAGAAACTTTACGCCGGCTAAATTATAATGTAAGGACTACCCCTAGCATTAATATTATTGAGAAGTGTGGTAGACAAAAGCTGGAAGTGTTGGCATTGGCTCATAATTCTATCACGTGTGTGGAACCTAGTTATCTGAAGTTTCCATGCCTGAAGTCTCTTTCTTTGAGTTATGTTGGTCTCTCAGCATTGGATTTGACCCTTCTGCTTACCGCCTGCCCAAAACTTCAGGAATTGTCTCTTGTCAGTCTAGATATTGCCATGTCTGATGCACAGACCTCTATGGAACTGAGTAGTACCTCTTTGAAGGATATTTTTGTTGAATCAGTTAGTTTGGAAAAGATTGTACTAGAAGCAGATAGCCTTGAGAAGTTGCACTTGAAAGACTGTACGCTTGAGGTTTTTGAACTTGTTAGCAAACAGACCTTAAAGTTTCTAAAGATTGTTGGAGGAAGTCTGATCCAACTTGATATCGTTGAAGGTACTGAAAATCTTGAGGTTGTGGATGTCAGTAATTTCACAATCATGTGGCAAAAGTTCAACCACCTGATCTCAAGATCATCAAAATTGAGAAGGCTTCGACTCTGGGGGGTTGTTTTTGACGACGAGGACGAGTTTGTTGATTTAGAGACAATATCAGTGTGCTTTCCTGTGTTGAGCCATCTGTCTTTGTGTTATGATCTGAAAGATGAACCACTTCACTTTGGTTTTCACGGACCATTTCAGTTTGAAAACATCATTGTTTTGGAACTTGGGTGGACATTAATTTGTGATCTGTTTGCACCCTGGGTTGAAGGATTTCTTGAAAGGTGCCCCAATCTTAGGAAGCTGTTTATTTATGGGATCGTTTCTGATACCAAGACCCCAGAAGAATGCCAAATGCTGGCCTCTATTACCTCATCTATGGTTAGGCTTATGAGGAAATATTTGCATGTGGAGATTCAATTTGAATATGAATGATGATTAGTGAGGTGCCTTTGCAGAAATTCAAGTTTTGTGATGTATGGTTTGTACAACAGTTATTTGAAACTCGGAAGAGATCCAATCATTGTCATTGCGTGTTTCCACGAGTCTTTCTTTACTGTTGAGGTTAATTTTCTGATTGAGCAATTGGTTATTCCCCCACCTGTTTGTGTGCATGTTATGATGGGGTTCGATGTCATCCTTTTTCTTGAATTAAGCATCTTTTTGTGTTGAGCAGCTTTCATAATTCCAAAGAATTCGAATTCTTGCCTATCATGTCCCATTTTCTTTTTGATAGCATAGGTATTATCCCAACCTAATGCTGACTAGTTTTCAGAGCCCTAAAGTTAACGATCAGGCAAACCTTCAGTAACCCCCAGTTATTGGTTCCAGTGGAATTTGACCTCGTGATCTTGAGGAACAAATCCCTTAGCCACTCTCTCTCCTTCCACTCAACCAACCCCTTGGGGTTGCCTATCATGTCTCTTATCTTTGACTATTGCTTTCTTGTTTCATGTCTTGTGGCTTCTATGCCATATATTCCATTCTTGATTATAACATCAATCAGGCTTCCATTCTATTTATCTTGAAACTCGTAATAAAGTCGTATTTGAATACCTTATGCAAGGTTGAGAATTACAGGTGACAGCACCAAGGTTTTGGCCAAGTCATAGCCAACTGATGCAAGTGCAAATTTTTTACTGGAAAAATTATTAGAATGTCAAGAAACTTGACAAGTTCTAACTTTTTAAGGCATGGTAGTGGTGGATCGAAGCTGGAAAACTGGGTCTGATAGTGTGTGAATACCATTAAACCCATGCTTGTATTCCTCCTTTTCTTTTGCCTTTGTGTTTTTTTTCTCTCATTGAACCCAACTCTGCATAATTAACGAAGCCTTTTCTCAATCTACTTGGAATGGGATGCATGAATCATGTTTTGACATTCTGCATTATTAACGGTCACACTCTCTTTCAAGGTAAAGGTTCTAGCTTGTTTTTCGTAGTCATCTCAATCCAACTCTGTATTGACATCTCTTCCTCCTGTCATAATCATCTCTGTTGATGGTTAATTATGATGAATCCTGCTTTAAAGTGTTGGTTTTTTATTCTTTCACTGGGTTAGCTGCTGTCGGTTTACTGGGTTAGCTGCTGTCTTGTTGTTTTCATGTTCTTGTAGTGTGTCTAGCACAAAGGCTTATAGACAATGTTGTTGCAGAGAGAAATGGAGACTCAATACAAAACGAATACATGCAAAGGGCGGCCGCACCCAAAATTGAGACTGAAGTTAAGACAAAATCCTACATAGACTAATCTTATAAAAACCAATAGTACATAAAAACTGAGCTAAAGTTGATGAAGAGGAATCAAAAGTGAGTATTATGGAAGTCTTATGGTTTCTTGGGCACAAGATCGTATCTTGTGGACCACCTTGTAACTCCACATCAAAATTAACAGGACACAAATATCATTCAATTTCAACAGCATCTGAGAGTGGAAAAAAACTCAAAATATACTGTTGGATTTCATGAGAATCTAGCACTTCCTCCTTCCATGTGAATCTAGCACTGATAAATAATATTTTTTCTGTCATGAATCATGAGGACATTATTATTGAAATCATATTGCAGTTTAGATACAGAAAAAAACAGCCACTAAAGCTCTAGCAAAATTTGATTGGATGGAGGACCTTAAAAATACCCAAATCAAATTAGCCAAGTTAATGATATTTGTAAGCAGTAAGCTCTGTACTATTGGGTTTTACCTGAATCAAAAACCTTGTTCCTTCTTTTCCATGACAACCTCTACCACCCAAGTACTTACATTAGCCTGATACAAGAAGCGTTTTGCTGGAGATTTTGACACTAGATTTCAAGCAGAGCTGATCGAATATATCATGAGCACTTACCGTACAAAAATACACACTACTCTTTTGTCGTACAAGGTAAACAAAAGCACAAACCTTTGAATAGTTCTTCCCTAAACTAGGTTATGATATGATTCATAGTTCTTCCCTAAAATCAGAGTTACCGAATAGCGTAGTCATCAACTTCACACTGGGCAACTCAAACTCCTCCTCATCACCCTCAATTTCTCTGTAGCTCTTTCAGCCTTGGCTGGAGCCTTCATTTTCGCTTCCTCAAAGTACTGCAGGTTTGTATTGAATATACGTAATCAAGTAGAACTTAACACACATGCACCTATTGCAGGAGGAAAACAAAATGCATGGTCCTCCAAAAACTTTTAGTTGTGTCCTTAACAGATGAATGCATCACAGACACACCTCCTCATGAAATAGCACCATTACGTTACACCACATCTGCAAAATTGCAAATAATGGGCATATGGCCAACTGAAGTGACTGAAAGAACATGACAGTGCTATTCAAAATGGAGGTGCGTATGCAGATCACGGGTTTCATGGAAAATGCTTGACATTTGTTCGGTATTGTTTGTGTTTTTCCGTTTTTATACTACGCGTTTTAGAAAATTACGTTGTTAAGCAGTACTATGTACCTGTTGCTTTCTTTTTCTCTCAAGCTCAGCCTGTTAACAGCATATCGTCAGTTCTATAAGTTTGATGCATATATGAATGAAGCTAAATGAGGATTTCCATGTATATTTCTGTTCTCACCAGACCCTGTTTTAGTTGTGCATTCTCTTCTTTCAATTGGTTCAGTTCTGCCTCTAGTTCAACTGTGTAAGCCTGTAAAAGCATGAATGCATGATAATGTTGAACAATCATTAAACAATAAACTTCTCTGAATTATCTCAAATATAGAGAGAGAATAGTAGTACCTGTTTCCTGGCCCTAGACCTAGCAGCTGACTCCCTGTTTTTGATCATCCTCCGTTGCCTCCTCTCCACCACCTTTTCCACCGGACCGTCTACTATCCGCTTCCTCCCTCCCCTCATCACACCCATATCCATCCCATACTGATCCATATCATCCACTTGATTAACACACATCGCATCCGAGGATACAGGACTCACCGGCGACCCCATCCCCATTCCCAACCCCTGCACCTGACCATACCCACCACCGCCACCGCCAATAACATTCGCCACTCTCCCACCGTAATGGATTGCTAGAGGTGGTGGTGGTTGGTAACCACCACTTCTCTTCCCATTTGCTGCATATTCGGATGATTCTCCCACCCCAACACGACCACCACCCTGAGACAATGTTTGGTATGCAGCCGCAGGCATATTACTACAACTAACTGTGCCCCCACCGCCGCCACCCATGACGGGCTTCGAAACAAAACTAGGACCCACTCCAGGGTGGTTATTGTTCTGGTTCACCCCGAACGGCTGTTGCTTAGATAATGGTGTTGGCTTGCACTGTTCCCGAACTACCCCTGCTTTAACTAGGAAATCTTCCAATGTCATCTCGCCAAAGGTGGGTTGTCGCTGGGTAGGCATTGAATTTTGGACATTACTATCGTTTCCACCTCCGCCACCCTGCCGACTCTTGTGTATGTCCGCCCATACTTCGTCAACTGTTTTCCGGCACAGAGGCGGGGGAAGCGTAAGAGAGCCCTGTCTCGTCAAGCCTGTATGTTCAATAATAGTTTTTTCTCCCGAAGAAGCCTCCCCTGTGAAAAACTGCAGATTCTTATTGCTATCGGCAGTAGTGGCGGGATTTGGGTTTGGGTTTTGGGCTTGTGTTTGGTTCTCCTCCGCAGTCCAAATGCTGTTGATGAACTCGTCCATGTTCATCGACCCGAAGTTCTTGCCGGCCTCACAGACTGAGTGTTGGAATTCATCAAGTGTGAGGGAGTAGATTGAGGACTGTCTTCCCACAGATGGGAATGCCGGGCTTTTGTACTGTTGGTCTGATTGGAATTGAGACCCAACCTCGCTTTTAGCTATAGTATCAGAATCTGTCACCACCATTTAAAATCATTCATGTTATTACGTATTCTGTTAAACTTTCTGTTAATTAGTTGACCAGTTGGCTAAGTAGTTAGTTTGTTAGTTGTTTAGTTAGTTAGTTAGGTAGTTAGTTTGTTAATACTAGTTAGCTGATGTAATTAGTATAAAAAGGGCGGATTAATACTAGTTAGCTGATGTAATTAGTATAAAAAGGGCTTCCACCCTTATTCTTCGGTATGTAAGTTTAGTATCTACAGATTTACAATAAACACACTTGGTGATTTGCTTCCAACTCTAATATGGTATCAGAGCAACAAAGCTGCTAAAATCTATTCTCAATCAGATGACCTAGTTCGATTTCTAGCGTCTTTATTCTGATCTATCGCAAGTCTTCTTCATGAATTCTTCCGCATCAGAAAACTTCAGATCCTCCGCCATGGAAGAACATTCCAATCCTTACTTTCTTCATCACTCAGATGGTCCAGGGCTTGTCTTGGTGTCCCAACCCTTGTCTGGAGAAAACTATACATCATGGAGTCGAGCAATGCAGATTGCTCTATCAGTAAAGAACAAAATTGGCTTCATCGATGGATCTGTTACAAAACCCCAAGGTAATGAAATCCTCCTTAGCTCTTGGATTCGTAACAACAATGTTGTAATTTCATGGATTCTTAACTCTATTTCCAAGGAAATATCAGCTAGTGTGATCTATGCTGAATCAGCACATGAAATCTAGATAGATCTGAGGGATCGATTCCAGCAAAGTAATGGCCCTAGGATTTTTCAATTACGACGCGAGTTAATGAACCTAATCTAAGATCAGAACTCAGTTAGTGTTTATTTCACAAAACTGAAAACCATATGGGACGAATTAAGCAATTACAGACCACAATGTTCCTGCTGTACCTGTTCTTGTGGAGGAGTTAAAAGCCTCCAATCCTTACTTTAGTATTTTAGACCACTTATAAAAGGGCTCAAGTTAATTAAGCAACCAAGTAGGAAAACTAATTCAAAGAAGTCTTGTACTAAGAAATTGAATTATGAAAACCAAGTATTGGGCTGTTAATTAAGATAGACAAACATCATCATTACCAAAAAAAACTTAACTTCATGGCGCGTGGTCAGTGCTTGCCCTAGGATTTCAGAGACCCGAAACTAGTTCTTTAATTGAAACTACCCTTTGTATATTTTATGCATTAAAAAAATTTCTTAAAATTAAGAACTATTACACAAACATTAATTATTCCAAAGTGAATGCTTATTTTAATAAATTAAAATGTATCATTTGAACATTATTTCTCTTGCATGTTTAACTACAAGCGTATTAATTAAATTGTTATAATCAAGTTTTTTCACCAAAGTCTTCTTAATGGACAATTTGACTAATCTATTCAATCTTTGTAGAGATATGATTGATTGAAGATAAATTTTAATTAATTTTAACTTTAAAATTTTTTTTTCTAAACTTATTTGGGCTTATTATTCTATAAATGCAAGCATAAAATTAAAAAAAATGGGTGTAACATATAATAAAGAAAACTAAATATTTGGGAACCCTAGTGATTTTTTGGGGAGCCAAAAGCAATAGCGTCCTCAGCCTATGCGCAGAGCTATGTGGTTTGAGAATCAGTGATAAGTGATAGTGACCAAATTAACTCGTTATTAATCATTTGTTCAATGAAAAATACATTAAAAAAAAGAAAGAAGAGAATACTATTCGACCCAGGCTCTGAACTCGATCCATAGACCTCCATGCATATATAAATCACCTAATTAAACTTCATATTTCTATATATACTTATCATTGAAACAAATACACATATATACATATATACTTGGACTATATATATATATATATATATATATATATATATATATATATATATATAGAGAGAGAGAGAGAGAGAGAGAGAGAGAGAAACCATAGCATAAGAAAACTAAATCAGCAGAAGCATGGATTGACACGATCGAACAATAGGTTTAGTAAGTAATATTTGATAGAAGCGAATATGATTCGGACATGTCATATATATACCTTTTGTTGACTGCTCGTATAATTCTTCAAGCCTTTCCATGTCGTCTTCACCTGAGAAGTTGCAGCCACGTCCACTTCCTCCATCAACTAATATACACATATCTATTATTATTGAATTCTTCATATTTTAATTTTAATTAAAAAATAAACTACATTTATTAGGTACGTACTACAAATTAAATAAATTAGTGGAAGGGAGAGAAGTTTAAATAGTAGTAGTAGTAAATAAATGAATTGGTGCAATTACTACAGAGAGAGTACTGTACAGATAACAGATAGATACATAGATTTGTAGTTATAAATATCTCGAGAATATGTATGTAGAGAGAGAGAGAGAGAGAGAGAGAGAGAGAGGAGGTGAGAGAGATGTGTCTAGACAGGTTCCTACAATGGAATCATCTTGTTACAACGTTGTTTTTTAGTTCATCTGCATGAGGGGTCGGCCCCAAGCTGACTTGTTGGGACCCACACTGGAAAATGATATTTAATTCTAAAAGCAAAATTTGGGTACGCCCGCCTCCATAGAAGTAAGGAAAGGAGTCAAAATTTGTTTAGCTCTTTGCCACGTTATATGCCATGTGGCTACACCACAGTCGGTTTACTCTGCCCCCTCTTCTTTACTGCTCAACACGTGTCTTTCCATTTCTGTTTTGGGACAGAATTAAATTACAATTTAAACTTTCCACAATTGATCAGGGGGTATATTTTTATTGCCGGTAGAGTACGTTTCCGTATCAATACGTAACAAAATATAAAAAAATTTAATTACTTTTAAGAGATAAAATACATATTATGTCATAGTCAAATGAATAATCATGAAAATTTATTACCTTTATTAGGGTGAAAATAAAAATCGAGAAACCGGACCGGACCGGACCGGAAAACTGAACCGGACCGACGGTTTGAGAATTGAAAAATTCGGTCCGGTCCGGTTTCAGTTTGAGAGTTTGGAGAAATCGATTTTTCGGTTCGGTTTCAGTTTAGAAAAATATAAAATCGGTTCAAACCGGACGGACCGAACCGGATGGGGGTTATAAATAAGAATATATTATATCTTTAGGTTTGTGTGTTATAATTTATAACCCATTACTCTATTAGTCATTTAATCTATTAGGATTTAGAACCATTACCGTGTTTTAGAAATAAAAAATCACTATTTACAGAAAGTGAATGAAAATAGAAAATCACCAATCTGGGTATAAAAAATAAAAGTAATTTGAAATTGTTAAATCTTTCAGAGTAATGTTCAATGCATTTCTATTTTTCAAAATTTCACTCCAAATTGTTAATTTTTTTCCCTTTTTCTGTAATTGGTCCGAAATATTATCCAAAAAATCAAAAAGTCCAAACCAGACCGAAACCGGCTCAAACCGATTGAAACCGGACCGGTAAAATCAGTTCGGTTTTGGTTTACAAAATTTTCAAACCGAACAACCGGTCTGGTCCCATGAATTTTACCAAATCGGACCGGTTACACCCCTAACCTTTATACATGATTATTGATACTCAAGAAGACCCGTGCGTACCAGTACACCTAGTATGGTTCGGTAATTTGGAGTAATATGGTACACATTAATGAGTGTGTTTGTTTTGTGTTCGATACAGGATGTATTATCTAGTACCAATCGGTATTGCAGGAAGAGAGCTAGAATTTTCTCCTCAAATATTTGTCAATATAAAAGATATAGAAGTAAAAAAAAAAACCTATTAAAAAGTTATTGATTTAAAACAATAGTAATTTTAACTCAATATATTTATTGAAGTGAATATCTACTAAAGTAATTTTTTATTGTTTTTAACGTTATTTCATATATGGAAGATATTTACCTTTGATAAAAAAAGAAAACTAGAGATATCGACATAGAGACAAAGATAAAAAAAAAAAAAAAAAACAGAAATAACGAAATCATCAAGCGAGAAAAGCGAAACTGAAAATAATTGAAGCTTAAACTAATAAAGGTAATTTCATCCATTAAATAACATAACTTATTAACACTTTTAAAATAAAAAACCTAATCTATTAACTCTCTTAAAATAATGGACTTAACACAAAAGTTAAATTAGCTCAGAATGGATCGCTATCGATGGTCGAGTGGTTGGGTCGGGAGGAGAATGAGTGCTTTTGTCTCGAAGAGCCAACAAAGGGGCGGCCTTCTCTCTCTATATCGGTCTCGGTTTATCAATCACTCTACATTTGTCTTTCTCATTAATTTTTTGTATATTTTAATAGATCATGAAACTCTGGTTAAGTGATGGAAGGGGATGTTTGGGTGCCTCGTTTTTTGAATTTTTCTATTTCTATTTTTAAATTTGTTTAGGAGCCACATTCTCAAAATTCATTTTGGACTTCAGGAGTAAAAAACTCAAGGAAATCTAGAATTTCTTTTTTCATTTTTTATTCTACTACTTTTGCAAAATACATTCTACATATTTTTTTCAAATACTTCTCCTAAATTCATAACTCATTCTGGCAATAATTTAAAAACTAAAAAATTAAAAATTAAAAATTAAAAAATAAACTCCCAAACACACTCTAAGTATGCTTTAGATGATAAAATTCGTGTTTAAGTGATGATGGTTCTGACTTCTTCCAGTACATTTCCCAGTAGAACCCTACATCTCTCTACATTCTCAGCCTCAATTTCGAACCATTTTAACCGGAAAAAAAGAGGGTAGAAAACGGCTAAACATTGGAAAATTCCAGGGCTTGACAGTCACACTTGAAGATGCAAGGACCAAGATGAAATTTTAGTTAAAAATGCAACATATACAACCCCCTTGATTACATATAATACTAACTTTAGTAGCAAATGCAGCATTCTAAAATCGTACTTCAAAAATCAAAAGCTGATCAAATATTGTCCACAAAATTGAAAAAAAAAAAACCAGAAGATATTCTAGGACCCAAAACAGCAAGCAGAAGAAAAGTAACAAAAGACTGCATCAAATCTGCGGCTGGCTATTTTCTCCAGTTAAAAGTACTTTTACTATAGCATCGCTCATTCCATCCGCAAAAGGGAACATGTGCCCGGAGCCCGAAAGTTCATGGTATTTAATCCAAGGGAGCTGTTGGGCAATATAACGCTGCATTGTAACCGGCACCAGAACATCTTCATCTCCTTGCCACAGGTAGACCGAAGCTTCGTTGTTTGGAAATGGATTGTCGAGATCAAGGGGATTGAATTCCCAAGTTCCATAGCAGGTCATCAAGTCGCGGTGGATGGATTCGAATTCTCCTTGCTGTCTAACCTGCTGCACCTGAGACGCAACAAAAAGATAAAACAATAGAAAAAGAAAAGCTGAGGCTATAAAGGGGAAAATAATAGATATTTGAAACTAATTGAGCATAAAAAACTGGTTCAAGTGGGTCATAAACTCGGCCTACTACCATGTAGGTTGGGAGTTGAGTCTGAGGACGACCACTCTGTGCATTCAACTCCAAAGATCTACGCTCGAGTCCGTAGCAATCAATCCTTTGTAGCATCAAAAAAAATAATGGGGGTGCACTAGCTGGGCGTACTTTTTATTCTTTAATTGAGCATAACAACAGGAATTATATGGTAGGGAAAATTTAGAGCAACAACTGTAGTTAGTAAGACAAACGCAGATATACTATCAAAAAAACCCATTTCACTTGGATTAGAACTAAAAGTTCAATCAGTTACTCAAATATTCCCAGTTTAAGGGTTTTAGAACACAACCATAGCTAACAAATCGAGTTTCCAGTACAGAGCTATAGTAATTCAGGACCTCAATGAAGGGGGAAAGAATTTTGGGACCCAAAGTGCTGTGCACTTTAGTTCCTCTCCAACTACTATGAAACATAACTTCAAAGCAAAAGCAACGTAAACTGGGATTCATCAAGGGTTTCAACGCGTGGGGGTAAAAGGAAATGCTCCCCTTTCATTGAAGTCAAACTTCAAACTTTTCAAAGGTCCTCCAATTTGTACTACAAACATCTCCTCTTAACGTATATCGAACCAAACAAGGAAACACTCAAAAGCTCATATCTACCATGAGAATCACAGTATCAGAAAACGGACACAAAAATGTCTACTCAGCAAACTATGAAAGGAGGACATGACAAGAAGGACATAACTCTAAAAAATATTATTGTACTTTCTTATGTTTGCATTTCCAGACTCTGTTTTATTATTTTATATTTGTAGGAAATCATTTTTCCTATTTTACATATTGAAGAAGTGTAGGAAACAAGTTCTATCTGTTTAAAAGTGCTTTCTTCGTAAAGAAATTGAAGGTTTTGAAATTTTGAATTCTTAAAGTTAAAACTAAGTCCAAGGATGGATGCACCAATGGAAGAAATTCAAAATAAGATTTTACTTTTACTTGGATCCCAAGTCTTTTGTTAAAAATTGTAATTTTTTTACACTCTTGTCTAAGCACTAACTGAATTGCCAACCTCCAACAAAATAACAAAACGTGTGTCAGGGAATGATCTCTGTTTGGAATTGAACTTTGGCAACACCTTTTAGTGCGTCCGTGACTCTGTGCTTCTCAGTAACTAATCTAATGCTAATTATGCTATTAAAGAATTCATTGTGAAGTTTCTAAAGCAGGAGATTCTTCCATGAACAAATATCACTGTCGGGAAATAAACATTTCAAAGACATCCAAACTTCCACTAGGAAGACAGCAAACGATACTACATGCACGGGACAAATCAATAGTGTTAAAAACCAGTTTAAGTGAGAAATTGCTTCCACAACAGTGCATCTACACCAGCAACTATAGGTTGGAAGGCCTTACTCCCACAGGATAAACACTAGACTACAGAAGATGCATTGCGGTTAGAAAAACACACAAATCACAGAAGATGTGCACTACAATCAAGGAAGGACCCTTCGGCAAAGGGTAGCAATGGCCCCCCAAAGGTCTTTCAAATTCTTTTATTAGCCATAAATTTTTGTACTTCTACAATGTACATGGGATGGGCCGCTAGGCTTTTGAAATATTATATCAGCCCTACATTCTAGGATGTCCTTCAGTTTGTATGGGATAGTATCTTGCGCATTTGAAAATTACATTTCATGGGTGCTCTATTCCATGAGTGTTCTTAGACGAGATATAGACAACTCCAACTATTCACATCTGACAACAGTTCAAATGGTTTAACTGGATATGAGAGGCAAACATGGATTGTTTTATACAATTCTTCAGAATGGGAGATTTTTTTACCTGTACAAATTATCCACCAAAAGTTCTTTAGAAAAATAGCCTAATAGAATATCCTAACTAATATAGCTCAAAAAGTGTATTATATAATGACAATAACTACTAGACAATAAATATGTTGATGGATTACAGAGTTAGATTTGTTAAAAATCTTAAAGGAAACTTGTGCTAGCTTTTTTTGGTACACTTGTCTTGGCCCCCCATAAGCAAAATTTCTGGTTCGGTTTCTGACCACAGCCGGCTCCATTTCATTGACTTCCACCACATGGTCAGAGGAAAAATAAACACTTATATGGTGTTTTCCCTTGGTGGTTATCATAGGTGAAACTGCCAATGCCAAGATGAGTGGAATCAAAGTTAGTGGGTTAGAGAAGTCGCTATAACCTAGCACTTTTTCTGCAGGATGAATCATGCCAAAACATAAGCACTATAGATGAAAACTGAAAATTCGAACAACAAAGAACCCCCGGCTTCAAGCACAAGTGCAGCTTCCTATGAAAAAGTGGAAAAATGGAACTTCAAATTTGGCTAATTTCTTTTGACTCGAGGAAAACAAAAGAAAGCTGCAGAAATAACTTAAATCCTTAAACAAAACAAAGCATATGTGGCAAGTGTTAGCAAAAAGGGAGGGACATTTGGAGTTCAACATATCCTTCGCTCTGTCTGCATCCATATACTATAAACATATACTTCCTCCGTCCCAATTTGTCTGTCCATTCCTAAAATTCTAACTTATTTAGGGATCACAATCATTACTCTTAAAAGTTTTTAACTTTTCAATACTACCCTTAGCTTTTTTGACATTAAATGAAAGTGCACATTTTTCAAAGTGTAATTTTTACAAAAGAGAGGGGCATCAAGGAAACTTTGACAGGTCAACTTCAAAATTAGACAAACAATTTGGGACATGTTAAAGTCAAAAAGTGGACAAACAAACCGGGTTGAAGGGAGTGTATGTCACCAGTCTAGTGATAGTAGTTACATGATCTTCGAAACAACTTAACTAAAAGCTAATTGTTCAAGTGATGTTGCCCTTAAGTTTATTATATTGGACATTGCTTTCATGTCCAGGCAGTATGGGACTTTGCTCAACACCCTCCCTCACGCCCAGCGTGATTACTTGGCAGCGCCTGCCATGTACAAGCCAGGAATATAGACCCTACCCTACCCATTCTGGGTACTCGGGTCTAATACTATCCTACTTGGTACTGGATAGAACTCAACCCAAGACCATATAACCATAGCCTCATTTGGGGAAAACAAGAAAATCAGAAAATATACTGAACAAAATATGAACACTGTGTTCCTGTTCAAAATTCAGCCACTGAATAAAGTGCAGGCTAAACATATGTTTCCTGCCGTGTAATTTCAAAATTTGAATCTTACAAGACATTGACTTAGATACAACTTATACAAGTCCTACACATAAGTATTGTGCAGTGTGAATGAAGAAGCGTATTTCCTAAAATTGGGGCAATATAATCACATACTAAATAAGCCAACACTGATGATCTTAGAAAAAAGAATGGAAGATGTCCAACTATACAATATAAAGCCTGGAAGATATGTTCAAGGACTTGGGTGCAGAAGTGCATATTTGTTTTGGACTTGTTAAACCTCTAAATGAAGGCCACAGGGAATAGAAAAAACAGATTACCTTAAATTCTATAATGCAAGGTGTTATCAGATCCTAAAAAGGCACTTTAATATTGCAACAAGTAAAGACCTGTAATATATATTTTAATCTAGTAATATGCAGATGTAGAACCTCATTGCGAGTACCTCGTGTGCCTTTCTTGAAGAAATCCTCAGCAAGAGTTCCAAGTCTTGGCGAGAAAGAACAGCAAGGCTGTGAGCTATCAGACTGTAAGAAGGAAACCACTTCTGAGTATTCCACCAGTAGGTAAGCCATGGAGTGTAGTGAGCAATACGGTGCGCCCACTGATCCTGAGGAAACTGCTGGTAGTAGGCTTCTTTAGATAAATTTGCAGGAAAACCAGGCCACCAATAGTTGATGGTTGGAGCTATAAGAGTTGCTCCTGCGAGCCTGTCAGCATTTCAGGCGGCCAACTTGAGACAGGGTAAAAGCATGGACACGTCACTAGGAAGAGAAGAAACCAGTTCGATAAATTCCGAAAGAAAACTATATGTCTGCTGATCATTGTTTTCAGAATTAGTTTTGCAGGACCATTTCAGACACTATTTTTGAAAACAAAAACCATTCGTTCCATGTCTTATTCCTTTGTTTAGAGTAAATAGATTTCGAGAATTTAAAACCATATTAAATCTTTTCCCAAGAATGAGTTGTTTTTGTGGGAAACAAGGGGACAGTGTCAATTTTTATGAAGGGAGAAAAGATGTTTCGAAACCTTTTACCAAACAAGCTCACTTTCTTATAGTTGACAGAAAATCATAGAAAATCGAAACAATACCAAACAGACCCCCAATAATGCTGCTAACTATGTTTCTCGCAAAGTTTTCTTGCATATCAAAAACTTACGAAAAGATACACAGTACCAGTTCTCAAAGAAAATGCATCATGCTATAATCTAGTCTTTTAACAATCTATCTTCCCTCCCTACTCCCTACTTTATGCAAATTACTTGGCCAACCATACCTGTGAGGTATGTACTTGAGACAGGTCCATAACAATTCCCCGCCCATAGAAAACCCAACAACATAGAATTTGGATCCTAGTCCCAACTGATCGGCAAGCTCCTCTATATCCAAAGCCATACTCTTCAATGTTTGTTTTGGATTAGGATCACTCTCTCCATAACCGGGTCTGTCAAATGACACAATGTAGACCCCTAAACCTTGAACAACATCCTGTGAAAATCAATCATGAACCAAGAATACTACAATAATAAGAATCAAACAAAAGGCCCACAGAGGGTTCTAAATATCAGCCGTTACGTATCGTTTAGCGACCGAAATTTACCTATATATCGGCCAATATTGGATGATACAAGACCGTATAACCAATGCATATAACTGATACGTATCCTGATACCGTGACTTAGAACCCTGGGCATATAGGAAAACAGAAACAACAAAAGCGATATAGCTAAAGGACCATCACCGGAGATAATTGTGTGGCAATTATAGCATCATGCCTGCAGGAGTCAAAGCCATGGACATATATTATTTTATGCTTCGCTTCATTTTTCGGGACACCATGCTCTTTGTAGGCCAAATGTCTTCCATCACTAAGTTTTATCCTAGGCGCTGTAACAGAAGGGCCATCTGCAGAGCCACATACCCTGGGTGGAGGTGGCTTTATGGCCTGATAAGCCCATGCCATCAATCCCATAAAGAACGCCACCAGTATTTTCTTAAACAACCCTGAAAATATCAGATGGTTATCAGACTTCAGGCCCACAAAGACAACGAGGTTAAAATTACGATACTAAATTTTGCCAAAACCTTATATAACCAAAAGATAATCCCACAATAAATGATACCACGATCAAGCACTCATCCTTTTTTTTTTTTTCAGGTCACATCCAAAACCAACGTTACAAAGAAGTGAAAGAACCAAGCTCAGGTATTTATCCTGAACATTGTTAAGAAAAGGAACATAAATGATCTCCTAGTGAAATAGGTATACAATGCAGGTGTTAGTAGGAAAGGAAATTAATACGCAAACACTCAAGAAAACACTAAATCTCGCGCTCAGAATCCCAGCTAAACATTAAAAAGTAAACAAATAAAAATAAAACTCAAACTCTCACAAGGAACCTACAAAATAAGCACATCCTCAAGGGGACAAAACTCTTCACTTTACAAAAAATAGAAGTCTAGAGACCCAAACACACCTGTTCAAACTTCAGCAGTTCAGCGTTCAGTCTGAGATTTAACAAAAGGAAACTCACTACTTCCATGCTTTTGAATTGACCTATACAAACTATAAATATGCTGTTGTGGGTTGTCTCCAGTTCAAACCAAAGCATGTTTGTAATCCATTAGCAACCCTCGGGCTGAAGCCAGGCTTCTAGGTCCAACCCAGTTTATTCCTATCGAGTATTTGTGAAGTTTCCAAGTCTTTCAAGAGTTACACATATTGCGGGCTCAGTGAAATTCCTCCGCTGAGCTTCGCCCAATGAATATGTGTTTTTAGCTAAACCACATAAATCATTAGTATGCCTCTACGTAGAGTTGAAGTCCTAGGCCAGCCCCCTGTTTAGGGCAGGTCTGAGCCTTCTGCAGTATGGTATTCCAGCCACTAAGGTCTCGCTCTTTACTTGCTCACGAAGAAGAATTCTCGATCGAGAGCTACTGCCACCTCAAAGACTTCGAACTTTCAAGATTAGAGCTAGAGGCCAAAGACGAAAGGCTAGTAGCATCTTCTTCGTCGAGAGCTACTACCACCTCAAAGACCTCACACTTTCAAGATTAGAGCTAGAGGCCAAAGACGAAATGCTAGTAGCCTGGGGAGATCTTTGATTTACAGAATGCAGAAAATAATTACACCAATTGAAGGCAATGAACCCATTGAAAAGGATTTCTAGCTTCCATCCAAGAGGATAGGAATTGCTATGTTTTCACTTCTTGTTTTTATTTCTCTTGTAGCATCATAAGTAGACCCTCGACCTTCACATAGTGGCCCCAACAAGAAATAAAGAAAAACTTTTGATGTGTAAAATTATGGCACTTTGAAATCAATTCCACACCTATATTGTTTGTTGCTACGCCATCGCATATCCAAAAGGAGTATGCCGACCACTACCCAATGGGTGTACATTTGCCTTGAGAGATGGATAAAATGTTTGTACAAGTCCCTGAGTATTGGTAGAAATGTCTTGAAATATCATAAATGATCCAACTCCTCTCCAGTTGAGCCCTTCGTGGGCATGGGGTTATAATGAGCAGAAACCGTTTGCTTTTTTAAGCTTGTCTAGAAATTAGCTACAGCAAAATCATGTTCGCTGGATATAAACTGATGTGTTTTGGAAAGAGATTATTGAAACTCATTTTCCTACCATAAATGTATTCCCAAACATATTAATTGATATCCGATGAGCATAATTTTTGGTACAGTCAACGTTCTCAACGAGCTCTAAAAAGTGAACAATTTCAATAATTAAACTGGGTATTAAAAAGACTCGCAAAAGGTCCAATAGGATCCTGTCCCTATCAGAAAACGCATCAAGATCCTTAATCTTTTCCCACTTTACCTCCGCAAGCTCTAACAATTTTACCTCCAGAAATGAATTTTGAAAACTCAAAGCAACTGGTGGCTCTCCCTAAGACATTACTAGAGACACAAAAGACTTGCATATTTATTAGTTTTATCTACATGTGTAGTTGTGATTCATCCACCAGAGACCGAAATTGTGGAAAGAGATTTCGGAAATGAAATTTATAAATACTTCATTGTGGAAGATCAATCATTGAATGATTCTTCGATCAAATCCATTGAGAAGAATTTGTTTAACAGTGCCCATAATTGAAACTTAAAAGCTACAATTCAACGATTATAAACTATGAGAGCATGTTGGGGCAATCTCTTTTTTCTTTTTCGTGAAATAAGAGTATTGATATATTATAAAAAATCTTCTTTTATTATATGATTCGAGAAGTTTCTTTTAGTTTTTTGGTGCATAGGAACTAACCATAAATACCCAGAAATGGGATCTATTTTTCTTAATGAAATAGGTAGGAATTGAACTCTTGTATAGACCAAATGAAATGCGAAGATGAAGAAAACCCACCTGAAGGAAGTTGAAACGGAGCGCTCTGTTTAGGCCGTCTAGTGTGAGCCCTAGCTGATGCAGCTGATATCTTCCTGCTCACTCCTGCCGCCATCTTTCTTCTCTTTGTCCAATACTTCTCTAGAACCCTGATCGAAGAACAACCAATACGCAGATGACCCAAATTACTCGAAGATTTAGATATACAGAGAGCGAGCGAGAGAGAGAGAGGGAGAGAATAGAGATCTCGACCGGAGACGCAGTAGACAGGACAAGCTGGATCTCGCTGGTCGTTTAAAAATTTGAAGTATGAAAAAACTGGGACCCACGGATTTGGGGAGCTGCATAGTGTGTATGTGTAGCACAGGCGTAATTTTATTCGTTTTATTTTTAAAATTCTATTATTTTAATTATATGTATTTTAATAATAATTTTTGTGTTAAAATTAAAATGACATAATTTTCAGGTGAATGTGTGTGCTTATGTGTGAACAGAAAATAAATCTAAAAATTATCAAGGATTAATTCAAACTACAATTAATGATTGTAAACAACTAATTATTTCTCAATTATGGGATCCCCTCTTTCAATTGATATTTATACTTGTTCAGCAAATAATTATCTCTGAATAGCTCGTGCATGGGCTCTCATGTACCACGCACCCCTTCTTACAATGAGTCGGCCTCAAATAATGTACTCTCTCTCATCATGCACGTCACCTCTCAGCGTAGTCCTTGGTACCCGCTTATGCACCCCAATCCTCCAGGTTACGTTGTGAGTGTCAAAAGTATATTTACATATATACTCATTAACCCCATCAACCTATTAAAATTCTTCCATAAACACTAATGCAACATGTCATACTATTCATTAATTCTAATCAAGCACTTCGTCTGTTTTCATACCGTGCTCTATCATTCACATATTACACTCTCCATGAATTCTACATTTTATGATGTCAATGAATATCAAATATTAAAAAAAGTTTTTAATATATTTTGCATGTCCCAGTAAATACCTCAACCACTGTTTTATCAACTAATTTTATTTTTCTCACCATTAAAATGACAAAATGAATTGTTAAATATTATTTTATGCTTCGCTCAAATTTTGGGTGTTTTTACGATCGCCAACTTTCTTATGTCAGATAAATATTGCTGCTTTTTTATTTACCAAAATACACAAATGTCTCGACTAAAAAGTCAAAATTTAAAATATTTGAAAAAAATTTCAATTGGCACAGTGAAAGTTACAAATAACATAAAATGTTGTATCTCACTTTTCTATTATCTTCTGGACAAAAAATGAAAAACAAAAATGTTATTTTTGTCCCTCCTTTTCTTCTCTTTACTCTCTCTCCTATGAATCACTAATTTTCTATTTGAAACTTTGATGCCCCAGGCCTACGAGCTAAGGCCTCATTTGATAAACGGTTTTAAAATAATGAGATTTGTAAAGTGGTGAGATTATGACTGAATTAATAATACCAAGAGATTATTAATATCAAATTTGAAATTCATAACCATGTTTGTTTAGAACCGGGAATTAGACTAATAGTCCATGACAAGTGTTTATTTGTAAGAGAGAAAATGTAACTAAAAATCATGATTTCTAATTTTGCCCTTCAATTTTTTATTATGTTTTTAGATTGACCACTTTACAAAGGTTGATTTTTGTCGCATAACACATTCATCTCTATTTGTTGCTATTGCTGCTCTTCAACTGCTTCAAACCTCCATTACGATGGCTGTCATAAACAAACGATAGAAAAGCTACGTCGTCCACCTTCTGATTTGTGTTTTTTAGCTTTCTGCAAATTGTTATGGGTTTCTAGGGTTGGAAGGAATACGTTGTTCGTGTGGATTGTGGGTTAGGAAGAATACGTTAGGCAAGGGTCATTTTGGTATTAAACGAAAATAACTATGGGTTATTTAGTCTTTTCATGTTAGGTTTGGGCGGACTAGATATAATGAATACCACATTCCTCAGGTCATTACCGATCCTCTTTAGTGGCTTCACTCTTAATCCGTTGGGCTTAATAATCTCGACTCAATTATGCAAAACAAACACCCATTTTGGAGTCCCACCAGACTATGAGTGTGATTCCAAGTACTAAGAGGCTTAACAAACAGAGCTAAGTGTATTAGTACCCATATGGCCATATTAATATGTTGCTTAAAGCCCATTAGCAGGGCCTAACTGCCTATTGAAATTGGATGATATCAGTGGAACAAATATAGTGGAGGAACAGATTCAAGACGGCCCAAGGCCCCAAAGTAAATAATTACGGGCTAATCATATGCAAAATCAAAATGACCCAAAAGTTGGAGGTTAAAAGTGAGCTTTGTGACTGTCTTCTTCCTCGCCTGGATTTGGAGAGATTAGGGTGTAGTTTTTTGTATTTTCTATATAGTACAGAGACAAAATAACATAGTTTATCTAATTTGTTCTTCAAATTACATCTTTTTAATTTATAACATGAATTATTATTAAAAGATGTGGGATTAAAAAGATGTAGTTTTGAGGGTAAAACGAGCAAAATTATGTCGTTTTACTCGTACTATATGTGCATTATAGGCTACTTGATGTCAAATTTAACATTAAGTATCAAATGCCTTTTTGCCTTAAATACCTCAATTAAAATTTTTTTTTTGTCTCAAATACCTCAATTTGACGTATTTGTTGTAGAACAAAAAGTTTGAATGTCAAATTTAAAAATATCAAATTTGCCACATAAGACATAAAAAAAAAAATTTAACATCTTTCTTGGATATGCTCTAAGCCGCACCACCACCTTTTGCTATACTATAAAAAATAGAAAATTAAATTACAACGTTAGTTATGTATATTTACGTAAGTTAATTTTATGTTTAGTAAGTAAGAGGCCCTACGATATTATTCGGAAGGTACTTTCTTTTCTTTTATAACTCAAAGTGTTCAGGACAATTTATGCACATCTCGATTAATTTTTGAAAGATCAATCCAACCATCCACTAGCGGGAGGCTCAATTACAATTAGGGTTTTTCCTTATATGGACTGATCTCGTAAGAATTGATAGCATGCACTTGAAAAATTTCGGAGTTAGAATTTTAAGAAAGAACAAACTCCTAAGTTCCAGACCTTTACGACTAAGGTTAGAGTCACAATTCAGATTAAGGGTGGTACTGCTCAATGGAACTCTACTTGTGTTGTTACATATTGTGCATAAAAGTGTGAAGAATGTAAACTCATATAATTGGGTTTGCCTCTTTATTTTTTTATTTTTGTAAAAAAAAATAAGGGCTTCATCCAACTCTCGCGTGGTCTTTAAATGGAGTCGACTTAGATATTTTCTTTTACGATCCATGCCGTTCATTTTCTGAATCACGATTGTTTCATCATAAAAAAAAAATTGTTCTAAAATCAATAAGTACTATCTAAGCGAATTATACTAGCATAAATAATTTTTTATTTCAAAATTAAAAGTTGGGGCAGCATGTGCCACTTTCCTCAACATATTTCTAACTCTAATCCAAACCGAAATTAACTGGGTATTTCGATTCCAAAACCTATCACCCCACACTAAAAACAAGTACATCAAAATTATTTCTGTAGAGATGGATCAATTCGAGCTTTTGATTCAGATCAAATTACCATCGATCCCTATGCATTTGCGATCAATCCTTCTTCCTCTGATATTCTCTAGGAACATTCTTTAACGCCTAATATTAAAAACAATATGATGATAGGACACCATATTAGATTAGATACCACACATTAATTAATAAGTCTCCATCCCCACATATTAATTAAATGTGTTTGTATAATGTGAGTATGAAATAGATTTTTAGAAATATTTTTCCATAACTGTTTTTTTCCCCTTTTTGATAGACTCTAAGCATTGGTGGTAATGCATGATTGTGAAGAACATACGGGTACATAGAATCACAACTTAGATCTAAGGCATGATTGAATTATGTTCCAAAATCTGTCGGCCCATTGGGAATATCTTTAACTCATACATGAAAGCACAAGCTAGCCTCCAAAGCGTACGTAATGACGTCTTTTTGCATTCTATGTACTTGCCGATGAAAAAGAAATAATATATAAAAAGATCTTAGTAATTAACCACTGTCTAGTAAGCGGTGAATTATATTTACATAATTCTAAACAGATACAAATATCAATATACATTTTATGAATATCAATACATATCTACGAATATCAATATACAATATATAGATATTGATACATTTTTTATACATTATTTTATGCCTATTAGGCGGTAATTAACATTTTCTTATATGAAGGATCTTGCTAATCACTGTCTAGTGGCCAGTGGATAATATTCACACACAATACCAATTTACAAATAGCCAACCCCAGTCGGAATTCATACACAAGCTTTTAGTTGATTTTTCTTTCTTTCAAAAACTAACTTAAGCATCAGACTGTCTACTAAAGACCCAACTCCGGTCGGAGTTTCTTGTTTTGCAACACTAAACAAGCAAAGGTCAAAGGTTCAGAAAGAAGTTCATTAGTGGGATTCAAACTCCACAATTTTGCGACCAAAGTGGGAGTCCTCTACAACTTCTCGCTTCATAACAATTGCTGAGTCATTCTTCGCACAAGATGGTGATAATCACAGTTCACTCAAAAGACAAGGTAGACACTAGCTGGGTTGTGAAGACGAAGGTATGAGGTGGATCAAAAGAACCAATGGTCTCATCTTTTGACTCTCGTGTTGAACTTCACACTCAGTCGTATGTTGAGCGCTTGGAAGCTCGACTTACTGAGAAAGATTAACTCCTTCTAGCTATGAGGGAAGAGATAGAGTAATTGAAGGTGACAACTCCAACCCTTCAGAATGGAGAGACCTCCTAGAGCTGGGAGAAAAGAGGCGACACGAGACTCCCTCCTCTGAAAGGAGGGGGAACGACAATAAGTAAAAGCAGCCAGGAAAAGAGCGGCTGGAAGATCGTGGTGAGGCTAAGCAGCGTGATGGAGGTAGAGGTCCATGACATGTTCACAACCCCATTTCATAATGGTGCTCACGCAACGACCATTGACGCAACATTTAGCATAAAAAAATTAGATATCGTTCTAGTAGATGAATGGGTTAGATATTGTTCTAATAGACATGGTTTGCGAGATCTCGTCAGTCGGTCTTTCTCTCTTTGAAAAACTAACTTAAGCATCAGAGTGTCTACTGAAGACCCAAACCCGGTTGGAGTTCCTTGTTTTGCAGCACTGAACGAGCGAAGGTCAAAGGTTCAAAAAGAAGTTCATTAGTGGGATTCAAACTCCACAGTTTCACGACCAAAGTGGGAGTCCTCTACAACTTCTCGCCTCATAACAGTTGCTGAGTCATCTTTTGCACAAGATGGTGATAATCAGAGTTCACTCAAAAGACAATCAAGTAGACCCTAGTTGGGTTGTGAAGACGACGGTATGAGGTGGATCAAAAGAACAAATGGTCTCACCTTTTTACCCTCAACTGAACTTCACCCTCAACCGTATGTCGAGTGCCTGGAAGCTTGACTTATTGAGAAAGATCAACTCCTTCTAGCTATGAGATAGGAGATGGAGCAATTGAAGGCGACAAACTCCAACCCTTCAAAATGGAGAGACCTCCTAAAACGGCGGCGAAGGACGGGACACGAGACTCCTTCCTCTGAAAAGAGGGGAAACGTCAATAAGTAAAAGCAGCCAGGAAAAGAGCGAGTGAAAGATCGTGGTGAGGCTGAGCAGCGTGATGGGGGTAGAGGCCCATGACGTGTTCACACCCCCATTTCATAATGGTGTTCATGCAACGAGTGCTAGGGTCAATGGTGAGTTTTGCCTCAGTGTGTCCTTCCAGTTATGCCTCGGAAGAAATCTTGACTCATGAAACCTAGGTGGACCGATGGAGAAGAAGGCGGAGGGACCATTGACGTAATGTTTTAGCTGAAGAAAAACTAGATATCATTTTAGTAGATGAATAAGGTTGGATATCGTTCTAACAAACGTGATTTGCTAGATCTCGTCCTAGCTTACGGTCTTTTGAATTCACAAGAAAAGATAGAACACCTTGCACATAAGGAATATAAAGAAAACTCTGATGTTTATTGAATGAATTAATAAGGAGAGGTTCATCCTTATTTACGAGTAATGAAATCCTAACTTTGGTAAGAATTAAATTAGGCAACTTCTTGCTAATTAAGAAACTAAGTAACTTTGTTAATTAAACTAGATAATAAAAGTATGCCATAACAAGTGGCATTAAAGAAAGAAAATTTTTAGGATTAAAAGTTTCTAAAAAATTGTAATTAAGGTTTCTAAATCCTAATCAAGATTTTCATAAATTGAGGTCCTAATTGATGGTTCTTCTTTGATTTTATTTTGTCAGATCTTTCTAAAAAAACAAGTGGTAATTTGTCCTACACGAGTCTCCTCTTCTTTGAGAGAACTCGTCCTCGATTTCACTATGGATATGGTCATATCTGAAACATCATAATACTCGAACAAATTCTGAACATTGAAAGTCTTGGACATAACTAGATCCAGTAAAAGATCCACCACATTAGCATTATGATTGATCTTTTGCAAAAGACGAACATAGCGAATCTCCTTTTGCTTTGGCTTGTTGTAAGTATCCACCAAAAACCTCTTCTTTCGCAAATGCACCATCACCATTCCTCCCATTTCAAAAACCTTTACACGCATATACTTGTCAAAGTATATGATCGCCAAAATTGGGGATGTGGTCGTTCTCTTTTTGAGCACTGCAAAGCTCCATTCAGTAACATCAGCTCATCCTAACTACTGCTACTTCAAGCAATCTATGAGTGGAGCAATAATAGTACTAAAGTTTTGAACAAAGCACCTGTAAAAGGTTTCCAAACCATGGAAATTCCGTACATCGATTACAAACTACAAAGTTAGCCACTCTGATCAAATGACTTGAAGATTGGATTCATCAACTTTAATTCCTTGAGCACTCAACACATAGCCCAAGAAAATTAAACAGCCCATTAGGAAACAACACTTTTTCAAATCATAAAGATAGTTCTCGCACAACATATTAAACACATTCCATAAATATTGCGTATGATCTTCTTCACTACGATTATGAATTTGGATATCGTCAAAATAAACAACTAGATATTTTTCAAATGGTTGGAATACACGATTCACTAGTCGCATGAATGTGCTGGGTGCATTGTAAAATCCAAGTCACTCATACAACCCTTCTCTTTTCTTGAAAACTGTTGTCCACTCATCACGAGGACAAATACATATCTGGTGACAATCACTCTCTAAATCTATCTTTGAGAATACTTTTGAGCCACTCAATCTGTTAAGCATGTCATTTAATCTTGGTGTTGGAAAATTGTACTTTAATGTAATTTTGTTAATGACTCTACTATCAACACACATACACTAACTCCCATATTTTTTTTTTAGAGTTAATAGGGTTGCAAAATGAATGAGCATGGACTCATGCTTTCTCTAACCAAACCCTTCTAGAGCAACACATGAACTTGGTTTTGTAGAATTTGAAACTCTTTCGGACTCATGCGATAATTATGTGGAACGTTTGGTAAACTCGCTCCAAGAACTAGGTCGATTTCATGTTGAATGTTCGTCATATGAGGTACTTTTGATGGCAACTTTTCTAGCACAAGTTTCTGAAATTCTGCAATTAACTACTCAAGCCATTTTAATATGACAACTTCTTCTTTTACCTTGCCTTTGACTACTAATGCATAAATCACTTGCGTTTCCTTGGACTCCTTCATGATATCTCTTACAACGAAAAAAGAATCTTCCTAACTGAAGAGGCTATCACTTGACCCTTACGCCTCATAGGAGCCAATACAATCTTTACATTAGTTTTGTAAAAGGAGGAAGTATTGTCTTTTCCTCTATGCATAGTGTTCAGGTCATATTGCCACGACCTTTTAGCAAGATGTGACACACATCCATGTTCACTACGTTGCACAAAGTTTCATCCTTGTAATCTTTTACAATCGAAAAAGGAATAACACATTATTCTATTATCTTGGTCTCGCCGACATCTTAGATCCAACCAATATTGTAAAGGGAAGGATGTTTTTGCATTTGGATTCCTAACTTGTCAGTCATGGCCCTTGAAACAATGTCCTCGTTGTTGCTTCCATCGATAATATTCAAATCACAAACTTGCTAATTGACGGTGGAACGAGTTTTGAAGATCATGCCTCTGTACATCATCCTTTTGCGGTGTATACGTCAAACACCACACCACTAGTGATACGCTTTCATCTTCATGGGTCCACTTTGTTGGTTCCTCTTCTTCGACATACTCCTCTTCTTGGTAGTCTTCCTTCTCCCCATGTTCTACTAGGTCGACATGTTTCCTTTAAAACTATTCGAGTGATGTCTTTCTTATCTGCACTGATAACACTTATCACCTCAAGGAGGAGCACCCTGTCTTGTATTCGTCTGATTTCTCCATAGAGGTTTCGTCTAACTCTTAGGGGTCTGATTCGGAGTTGCATCAGTGACTGCCTTTTCTTTACCTTGCTCAATCAGATTCTGCATTGGAGAGTTGAATGTATGGGTAGGGGTTTCATTTTGAACACCTTCTCTATGGCTCAACTGTAATTCAACCCTTGTAGCTAAGTGAATGACATCCAATAAGAGCAAAAAAAGCATGCAAAAAAGGATCAGATAGGGAAAGAAACTTGTGAAAACGAAATGCTGCAACACTAATATATATCTTACCTAGAACGATCGAATGAAGAAAAGATTTGTATCAGACATAAATCAAAGAAGGTGAGAGTTGATGACACAACAGAGCTTCCACGTAGGGAGAGGAATAGTGTGGCTTGCTCTCTCTGCTTTGATATTTATAAGCGAGCAAGATTTCGAAAAAGTGTGCTTGGGAAACAAAGTGGTTCAACATCCACCATTCGATGAGGGATGCATGGCATGACCATGAGGTGAGAAGGTTTTTGTGACCAATCCTTTCAGCCACAAGTCGTCTCTCCAACAGGCATGACACTGTGGTCAATCAAAGGCAAACATGTGTCTGACAGCTGGTTCGAGGCTCAATACAGATTGTCAAGCTTTAGACGGCAAGGGATAAACTCCTCATCTGACTGGTGTTGAGGAAAAGAGTTGAGGGACTACGGTAGTAGGCCGGATATGTGCAAGTATGGCCCTTCAGCCAAATGCATGCTCAATCCATCTCGGCCAAGGATGGGCTAGGTTGAGCCCACAACATATCAATTGATAAGGGGCCATAAGGTTCAATAAGTCCATCTGGCGTGCTCAAGGCCTATCAGGCGCACGACTACAGACTAGGCTGAGCTTCCTCATATGGTCGGGTCACAGAAGAGTTCATGGGATGATTCTTCAAAGTGACACTACTCGCTCGTGTTGTCATGCGCTCGATTCTAGGGACGACCTGAGCATGACGTGTTTTTCATGTTACGGGTAATTGCCTGGGAAGACATGGGGGCATTACAGTTGCTACACATGGGGGCGTGAGCGCCCAATTCGCACGAACGTGGAGCATGTGGTGGAATCACCGTGACTGCTTTCAGTCTACGTCGCGACATTTACGGCACGTACGCTCAGCGTGATGGCTTCTTTTATAAATAGGCAAAGAGACACTCCATTACAGGTACACGCAAAAATCCATACACAAGCTTTCAGTTTGTCTTTCTCTCTTTTGAAAACTAATTTAAACATCAGATGTCTATCGGAGACTCAATCCTGATTGACATTAACTTAATTAGAGTTTCTTATGTTTTGCAACATTGAACGAGCGAAGGTCAAATGTTCACGGAGAATTCTATTATTGGGATTCAGTCCACATAACCCATGAGTGATTCTACTTCCTTAAAACGTGAATAGTATGAATGTGTAAATGGGTTGAAACTCAAACTATATAAAAATAAATAAAAAATAAAAAACTAGAAAGAAAAAGAAATGAAAAACAAGCTTAAGTAAAGGAGGAAACATAGTGGTGGTGTAATGGAAATAGTCACATGAAGTCCTGGGTGTGATATCAAAGTACTTTGATTTGTAGTTGTAGAAACCACTTTCTTACATTGCCATTTATGGATATATACCCCTCTCAGAGTTTTTGATTTGTTTAATATATACTTGAAATGACCTCTAAGCACTAACATTCAGCATGTGTGGTGGAGTGGAGTTCCTTTATGCTTTTCATTTGCATTTTGGGGCCCATCTTCAAAGAATCTCTGAGACTGATGTAGTTCATGACTTTTCCATGTTTATTTATACGTGTTGTTATAAGGTAGGTTATACATTTTTAGAACAACCCATATATATATACACACACCCAATCTCACCTAGTCATTACCTTAAATGCAAAAGTTTGGATTCTCAATCTTTTTCATTTTGGGTATGTTCAAGCAGAAACCCTCGCAAGATTTAGTGTCTTTGTTTCCCTTTCTGCTAAAAAGGAGAATAAAATGGCAAGTTGCTTAGTTGGGACCACATGCATTACATTACATAGATTATACATACATACATACATATATATCAATTCTTCTATGATCATGATGTCATAGCTAGGCAAAAGAGAAGGTGCTTCTCTTCACTTAGTATGGCCAATTGTATTGTGTTGATGGGTATCACTAGTTTGTAAAGATGTCAACTTTGGTAGGCGATTCGATCAAACTCTTTATCTTACAACAGATATTAAAAGTGTGATTTATATACACTATCAAGCGAAGTGAATACTTGTAGTCACATGATGAAATTACACTTATCCTAGAAAAACTGAACGACTTAAAATGTGATTTTTCAAGGAAAGTTTATTAATTCAAGACAAGTGGTTCTGATCAAGATACATTAATCATTCCATATTTAAAATAAATGTATGATTGACAGGCAAGAGTGGACGGAGAGAGATCGATGTGTGTGCAGACTACGACACCCAAAACTCTAGTATAATATTACTATTTTTTCATGCATATTTGCATATCTACAATAAAATCTAGTGTTTTTCTCCCTTCAAAATTTTAGTTGGTCAATAGGCCCCGGTAGGTGGAAGGTGAGATTAGTCCCTCAAGGACTAATCGGCAATATGTTGGGAGTAAGCCCAAAACCGACCAGATACCTAGACTATATAAAAAAAAAAAAAAAAAACATTTCGAATCCTAAAGTGAGTTTCACAGTGAGGCATCAAAGCCCAATAGCAAGGTTTAGTTGGTCATACACAATGGAGACAGATGTCCAAATTAAAAAAGAAACAACCTGATTACCTCATTTGTGAGTTAACACTAGATCTACAGCCAATCAAGAACCAATTCCAAGGGACCCAGTGAGGAGTAAGTGAGAGAGGGATAGTCAGAAAGCTAAAATGATATGATTGAAAAATTTCTTGATGGAGAGAGAAAGTTTTCAGAAATAAACTCCACCAATCTCTGATTCTTAAGTAATATGCTTCTGTATTCCCTCTTCTCAAGCCCCCCTCTAGGTCTAGAATCGTTAGACAGCATTTCCCACAACAGTATAAATAATGAGTCTGCTTCTAGTTTTCTCCTTAAGAAGATCAAGACACTAGTACTCCTCCTCAGTTTTCCTGTTGTATCCTTGTACATCTCTCTCTCTCTCCCTCTCTCTCATGGCAAGACTGTCAGCTGAGCCTCTGATAGTTGGAAGAGTGATAGGGGATGTCCTTGATCCTTTCACTCCAACAATAAAAATGTTGGCCACTTACAACAACAAGCAGGTGTCAAATGGGCATGAGCTCTATCCTTCTCAAGTAACCACAAAACCTAGGGTTGAAATCCTGGGAGGTGACATGAGGACTTTCTTCACACTGGTACTTAAATTTATTTCAACACTCCCATCCTTAATTCTTTTTCTGTTTGTTATTTTTCAGATAATTTTTATATTTAACATATTATTTTAGACTAACATTATATATGCTTGATTAAATTCCATTTCTTTTGGCTTTAAATGCAGGTAATGACAGACCCTGATGTTCCTGGTCCTAGTGATCCTTATTTAAGGGAGCACCTGCACTGGTATTATTCCCTGAAACACCCCCCTCCCATTGAAAATTTATTTCCTGTCAACAGTATTTAATTAATCAAACTAGAATAATATTGAAGAAAATTGTAGTAATTAAATGTCAATAATGCTTATTCAAATACATACCAAAATTTATCCAATACTCGTATATAATACGTAGTGATCATCATGTTTTTGTTGGCGTGAGATGATAATTCATTGCAAAAGTCATTGTGGTTCCCTTATAGAGCTATATATTTATGCTACTGCAAATAGTACATATCCCAGGTTTATGCTCTAACCCAATCCCAAAGTCGTCTATATGCAGTTTATGTTGTTTAGTCAAAAATACTAAAATGCCTAAAAAGGAAAGTTAAAGAGACATTATTGTAGTATAAGTTTTATAGAGACAACTTCTCTGATCTTTCATTGATGATCATCAGTATCTAATCTTTCATTGATGATCCGAGCGGGTCAAATAAAACATTCGCAATTACTCAAGTTTATTGAACACCCTAATCTCTTGATTGAAGCACTTTCGGCTATGAAATTTAATATATACAATCTAAGTACAATTCTTTGCAAAAGGTTGTAAGAGTCGTACAATATGAAAAGATTGGATCATGAAGATGGGTATTAGCTAGTGGACCTGTAAAGAGAAAACCAAAAGAAAAGCTGATCACTCCTAAGTTGATCTGGGGTCACAAATTAATGGGATTTTGTATGTTAAGAGTGTTAATGCTTGATCAATGAAAATCATATGTGCTTTACCATGTTGGGTGCTAACAGATGTAGGGAAACCATATTTTTCTCTATATATATATAGCATTAGCTCTGCATCCATTTGGTATCCTCTCACAGGCCTATTGGATTGCCTCGAGTACTATATATCTTGTTGCTTTTATTACAAGGTCGTCTCTAAGCCAAGACGAGCAACGCGTACGTTTTGGGTACTCAAATTTTGTAAATTGTTATATATAAAACAGGTACACAAATTAATAAGCACTTTACGAGAAATCATAAAATGAGAATCTTCTTTGTTAGTTAGAAGATTTAAGTAGAATGAATCATCTCTTGTAACAAAAAGAATCGCTCTCGTAATTATATAAAAGGGTGGGCGAGTAAATATTTTTTTTAGTTAATCGTTTGATTTCAATTCACAATCATTTTCAGGATAGTGACAGACATTCCGGGCACCACAGATGCTACGTTTGGTAAGTTCAATCGCAACACAAGATATGATTTTTATGTGGTTTGGATACATGGGTTTTAATTTAGAGAGAGAAAGGTGTGATTTGTAAATTTTTTTTTATTGTTGTGGTGAATTAACAGGAAGGGAAGTGGTGAGCTATGAGATACCAAGGCCTAACATTGGGATCCACAGGTTTGTATTTGTTCTGTTCAAGCAGAAACGCAGACAGGCAGTTAATCCACCTTCTTCCAGAGACCACTTCACCACTCGAAGCTTCGCGGCCGAGAATGACCTCGGCCTTCCTGTCGCCGCCGTCTTCTTCAATGCGCAGAGAGAAACTGCTGCAAGAAGACGCTAACCCTAGCCCTAACCCTAACAATCAATAAAAACTCCATTGTAGAGGGTATTTCCTGTAATAAAACTCCATCTATTATGCTAAGGTTCTTGCCAAACAATACTTTACCTCATGTACCTTCAATGATAGCTGCAAGACAGAGAGAGTGTCCTCTCTCCTCCCTCTCTCGAGCTTTGTATCATGTTTTTCTTTTCTTTTTTTTTCCATTAGAGGTAACGAAGTTAGTGACTGTGACATGTCTCTTTTGGGTACGGGCTACTGTAAGTTATCTTTTACCCTGTGATATTTTCAACTGGAGAATCATGTAGGTGCACGTGGCAGTGATTCAGTGACTTGGGTCCATCCCAAATTTGAAATGGTTTCGTCTAGGGTTTTGCTTCATCGTTGTGTACTTGTTTCCTTCAGGCTTTTTCAAAAAAAGTTATACTCCATGATGTCCATGTGGGATACCTGGACCTAAGGTGGAAATAGTTTTTGACTCAATTATTTTTTGCTCGAACAAGTCTACGAATACAAATGTGTTCGAAATTATCAAACACATATAGAATTTACATGGTTACATAAGAATCTACGTGTATTTAACCATTTCAGACATATCTGTGTTCGGATATGCATAAAACGTCTCCGTCGCTAGACTTTTTCTTTTTGCTTGGCTATTTTTTTACTGAGATCAGAGGCCAGAACCTATCCAAATGTCTCACCATTTATGGGTATTTCAACAATGTCGTTGTCATTGTCAGAAAAAAAGAATTATAATTATTCTTGCAGCGACCAAATTTCCACAAGAATTTTAAAATGAATATCATTAAGAAACCAAGGCATTTTGGAACTTAAAGTAAAATATATAATTACTAATCCTCTGTTTGATAATCAGCTCCGCAGAACTCTTTAAAAAAAATTTAGAGATTACTATATTTTCTAAAACAAACTACTTATTTGATAATCATGAGTTTGTGCACATATGTTACGACAAAAACTTTTTTTGAAATAGTAAAAATATTTTTTAGCATATATTGTGAGGTAAACGGATTCTTTTCAAAATTGGATTATTGGAAAGGATCTTGCTAAGGGCGGTGGATAATATGCATAAAATACCAAACAAATACGAATATTAATATATATTTTACGAATATCAATACATAATTTATGAATATCAATACACTTTTTATATATTATTCACTGTCTAATAGATGGTGGTTAGCATTTTTAACATATTTTTGCTAACGTCGTTCAAACAAGCATCTTACAGCTAAACTGTAATAGCTGAGCAAAAATTTTCCCCGGTACTACCTATTTTAGATGATGTCAATGGAAATATGTGACGTAGAATATGTATGTTAACCATACAACTCATATTGGAGAAGATGTGATATGGTCAATGGTTTTGTATTAATTTTCTTATAATGAATGTCATATGAGCCTTTTTAATAATCGAGGGAGGTAAAAATTTAATTAAATTTATAAATTCGAGTTTTACTGAGTAAATAGGCAGATTATTAGCTCGACAACGAGGTGCACTTGTGCATGGGCATGTTGCCGAGATAAGGAGATGTTTTGTTGACTTGAGAAAAGCAATTAGAGGCTGAATAGGGATAAGCATTGCAAGCGCTTATTTCGAGACTAATTTTAGTCAAATAAGAATGAAAAATTGTAGGTCAAATCAATTTGCAACGATAAGTTTATAATTGAATGAAACTCTAACTACTGAAGATAAGGGTTTAAAAAGTCCGAATAAGACGTATCTTCTTAGTGAACAATTGATGAACCATTCCAATCCATTTTTAATGAGAAATTAGGCAATAGATCAAGACTCTGATATTGAGGGAAAACCTCTACAAAATTCATGTACCATTGGAACAAAAGGTACGTTGTAATTCGTAGTTACGATCATTATATAGAGAGTTTTCTGTTGATTTAAGTACTAATTTAATCATCGGAGTACATTCCTGTCGACTAGAGATGAAGGTTCTCTGAGGATTCATTGTCTTGTAGAGATTAGATTTCAAGAGAGCTTGAGAGGCAGTTGGATCATAGCTTGAGGTATTTTTTTTTTGATAGGAAAAGATTTCTTATCATAGCTTGAGGTATTAACTTTCATAATTAGAAATTTCACCCACCTATAATTGAAAATTTTTTAAAAGTTAAATCTGAATGCAAAGACACCAGAAAACCAGAACATGAGGGCGGGGGCAACGATAGTTTAGGATACCCGGTGCCCCACAAAAGAGAAAGGGGTACCACACAATATCCAAATAGAGCAAAGGAGATCTCACTCTCGGGAAGATGACTATTCCAAATCCACAGAAAGAAGTCGGACGCATAGAAAGAAGCCTGAGAGAAGTCTGATGCGTAAAATGATGATTTTGCCCCTAAGAAGTCAGAATGTGCAAAGAGCAACTAGGAAGTCAGGATTTTTCACCAGGAGCATTATCGGATACTAAAAAGGCCTGTCAGCATGATTGAAAAGTAAATCAAGCCATCTAAGCAAATTTAGTAAAGTCTAGGTACAAATGATAATTTTGACCCTGAAGGGTCAATTCAGTGAATACAAGCCTCGCGTCATCATACAACTAGCCCAGAATGTCTCTACAGTCTATTTTTGAATTTTAGCATGTCTCAAAAATACTAAGGCCATTCGAAAGAGGTCCGAGAAAGATCTCAGCACAAACGGATGAATTTGTCCTTTTAATTCAACGAGAACGGAGAGGCATCCAATTAAATCGGGGCAACTTTACCACTCCAATTTTCATGAATAATCTCAATATGATGCCATTGAAATGCCTTAGAGGACAATTGAATGTTCTTAGAACAAACCCAAAGAAATTTAGTAAATCAACAAGCAAAAAGAGCCACTTCGCCCTTGCATAGACCAAGGCTCGGGAGTTTTATTCACGAGAGAATTTAAATACATCATGTAAACCTCATATCATTGATCATTATGATGATACAAGTCCTTTGACAATGACTGAAATAAAATCAGGTGACGCCAATATTTTTCAATTGTTCAAAACAGGGCCTGATTAAGAGCACAATTTTTGAGCCAACATATTCAAACTTTAAAAAGCACATGTTATTCATCAGTGCGATGATATGAGTTCATCGACTGTATTCGAGATTCAATCTGAGGTAGGTAAGTCGAGAAGTCACATTTTAAGGCATTTAGTGACGTATTGGTGACGATCCGGGAGCATGGTTTTTGAGGCGATATTTTTAAATTTTAAGGGACATATATTATTGATCAGCGCGATGATACAAGTTCAACGGCTATATCTGGGGTCCGATCTAAGTTCATTTCGTGTTCTGGAATCAGAAAATAATATTTCAAAGCGCTCACGAAGATCAAGTGCAATTTAGCCTTTTTGGCACCATGCTAACTCATTGGGGTGCACTAGGGCACATGTGGTCTTGGGCGAAGTAATTTGAGCATGGTTTGGTCAATAAGAATAATATTAAATAGGTATTAAATTAATAGCAATAGTTTTGATCTGATTGGTTGATGTTTTCTATAAACACAACCATCGACCTATGGCATAGGGGAGATTTTTTTTACCGCTTGGGAGATCGGCCAAAGCTCTCTCTCTCTCTTTCCCAAAATATTTTTCTCAAACCCGAGCAGAAAATCTGAAGGGCGATACTAAAACAAGATGATGGAAACAAAAGCGATGTATCGCTGTTTTTTCTCTTCAATTTTCTTCTCCTCTTCCGACTTCCATACTATTTCCAGATAATAGAAATCTCAATAATCCCTCGAGTGTTCTCCTTTCGGTGGTTCTTAGCTTTGTAGCTCCAAATTTCCGGTATGAAAACAGTATTAGGGTTAGGGTCATTTAGTTAGAATTTGATCCAAATACAAGGAGAAGCTCCGCCCGTTTGGTTTTGATTCTTATTGGTTTTGATTCTTAAGAAAGATCTGAACGTACTTCCATTTTATCATAGCTCAGGATTGCACCAGGATTTATTATCCGTTGTTATGTCAAGTTATAGTTTGACTTATTCATCCGTGCGTCTTCCATTTTTGTGTAATCGAAGAGGATTGAATATCAATACAAGGTAAAGCTGCAACAGCTATTTTATTTAAATTCTGCTTTTTTTTTTTTTTAATTTTCACTCTTTTCTTCTTTTTATTTTCAATGTAAATATCACGCTCAGGAAAGCCAGCATCCGCATTTCTAGAATCTCTAGTCAGTTTTTAGAGATTTCTGGTCAACACTCTAGAATGTCAGGGTATCGTCTTTTTAAAGTTGAAATTACGATAGTCAAAGTCGACGTAGGGCCGACCTACTTTTTGTAATTTTGACTTAAGCGAGATTTGTATGCCTAGAACTTTAGGATGAAATTGACACGTTGTACGGTTATAATTGCTTTACTTGTTCTGCCATGCATTTTTTTTAATCCTCGTTATACAAATTCCGGAGTCAATGTTCACATTCCCGGCATATCACTTGATTACATCGGCACCTGCTGGAGTTAACTTCTAATTTTTTCTTCCCCTATTTATCGTAACTTCTTTATTATTTTACGCTTTGTTTCCTTTCCACGTAACAATTACTGCCACCTTTCTTTTCATTTCACATAAAATCAATAAACAAAAATACATTACTTTATAGGTAAGTAATATGAATAGTTACCGTTTGGCTTACACTGACACGTTGTCCATGTCACCTGGCTAAAATCCAGATAACTTTGGAATTCTGCGAACACAGGTGTTTTAGTAGCTGGTATTTTGAAATAAAAATTTAATGGACGATACACGTTATCTTTCCGCGATGGATTATTGTGATCGAAGTGATATTTACTAATATTTCGTAATTTGGACCGTTGGTGAATCGAGTAGCTAAAGGGATGAAGAATCACGGACAAATAAATTTAAGCAAGTATGTGTCCTACTTAAAGAACTGAGAAATATGAATAGCCGTTATGTTGTCTATGTCTCCTGGTCTTTAGTCTTGATAATCTCAAATGAAAGTATGTCATGTAAAATTGTCAGTTTTTGTTAGTTTGCTTGTCTTGCTTTGTCAGAAGACTATCAATACGACGTTGACACTTTGCATCAAATTAATCTTGAAATTTTTGAAACACTGCTGATTAGGTAGTCAACGAGAAATGAATGAAAATGTGATAATAGCTGACTTGGTTTAGACCAGGACGACATATTGCATTTTCAAGAAGTATCAGTATGGTAATTCATTAATAAAAACATAATCAAGCTATCGTTAAAGTTGAAAGTTCTTACGTCGGGGATTTAACGTACTTGGCATCTTGGGATAGAAACATGACGTGCAAATTCCAGTTTGTCTATCATATTTTGGTCAAACTTTAACATATGCTTGGTTCATCATTTTGTCACCGGGAGCTGAATTTCGTAAGTCAAGGCATTGCCCTCCCACTTTGTTTCACAATTTTATCCTGTTGTACATTTAATCACTTGATGTTTATTTACTTTGGCCAAGGATAATAAAAAAAAATTAAATAACGAAAAGGCGATGTTGGGTGCATAACATCTTCCTAACTCGTAATAGTAAATCTTCGGACCCTTCTTTGTTTTTAAGACCAGAATTCTAAAAAGAGTTATTTTATAAAACAAAATCGTATTTCTCTGAGTCAAAATCTAAATATTTTTCTCAATACATCTTCTTCGGAAATGGCTTTGGAGGGTGACTAAACATACCGAACTCCATGTCAAGTGGCAACTCTGATTTTTTAAATAAGTCTCAGCTCTTAAATCATTTTTATATTCCGTCGCATTTCAAGTTAAGAAATTATTCGGACTCGTTCAACATTTTTTTTTCGCGAGTGGGGCTAGAAAATTTTTGGTGCAATAAGTGGAAATGTAAAGACCCGAAAAATCCTTCGTATTTAAAATTAATGTTCAAAAAATGATTGGGCATTGTATTTATCTGTAATTATGTGATTTGGGGTCATCGTGTAATGAAAGGATAGCCATGGGACTTGAGGTTAGTATGTTTGCAATGTGGAGGGATTAAGTGTAATAACATGGGTTAGTTTAAGTGTATATCAAATGTCTGTTTTTTGCTAAAATCCAACCAACATTTACCTCTCTCTCTCTCCAAGTGTTTTCTCTCTCAAACTCTTCACCTAGATTTCTTGCTCGAAACTCCGATATCTTCAAGAAACCATCATAACCCGTTGATCTTTGAAGTTATTGGGCGTGCTTTTGCTTGGAAGAGTTTCGTTTCAAAAGTTTTCAACATTTAGATTTAGGGCTTGCTTTTGGAGTTTGGATCTTGTACTTTGAAACTTGAAGTAGGGATTTCTCACATTCTTTGTGTGTTTATGACTTGTTGTGAACCCCTTTTCACGTCTTGATCATCCTTTCGAAGAGTTGAATTTTGAATTTGTATCTGATGATCTTTTTCTTGCTGCTATCTATTACCTCTCATCCGGATGACCTATTCATGCCTGTCCGGACAGCCCTATTTGCAGCATTCATTGTATTCTGAAACATTGCATCTCATCTGGATGGCCCATCTATGACTGTCCGGACAACCCTGTGTGTTGTATCTGTTGTATGCCGAAATTTTGCATCTCATTCGGATGGTTCATCTATGCCTGTCCGGACAACCCTATTTGTAACATTTCTTTTACTTTGAAATTTTACGCCTTGTCCGAACAACCTATCTATGCCCGTCCAGATAGCTTGGGATGTTTGATGAGATTTCTTCCGTACTTTAATTTTTGGGCTTCCATTGTGATTATATGATCAAATAAACTTGTTGGAACAATAAAATGGATAGATATTGGATCTAAATACCTAATGAACGTTGACACATGATCAATATGCGAACGTTACTAGCTTCTTTCGGGAGTGTGTTAGGGGGCAATACAACATTACTAGCGTCCTTTGGGAGTGTGCTAGGAGACGATCTATGTTACTAGCTTTCTCCGGGAGTGTGCTAAGAAATGAGCTCACTTTACTAGCGTCCTTCAGGAGTGTGCTAGAAGATGGCATGATATTACTAGCGTCCTTCGGGAGTGTGCTAAGAGAAATGAATAAACACACGATTTCGACATAATACGAAATAATGAGTGCTAGAATGGGATGATGGCTTACTTAGATAATAAGTTGGATTTATTTCATTGATAAATATGTTATTCTTGAATATCTATATGTTAGAGTTATGGAATGTCCGTTTGCCCTTGATAATCATGTCTTATGCCATCTCATTCATAGTTTTTTGATATTGTATAAATTTTTCTACCGGGCTTTGTAGCTCAACCCTTCCTTCTTTTCAGGAAATGATCCAGAGCATTAGCATGAATTGCTTGACATGCGTGAAGTGTTGCATTTATTTTGGGAGTAGCTGGTGTCTTAATCAGGATAGCTTCCTACTTGACTATTTGCACAATGACTTGCTCATCATCAGATTCACCATATGTTCCGTCAACCTGATCTTCAGTGGATAGAGGGATCTCGTCATACAATAGGGAATCGTTTGGGATGCCAATAGCTTTTAGGGAAACCCTCCATTCATATTTGAAAACCTTCTCATCAAGAGGAGGGATTTGTCTGCATAATCTTGAGAGGTTAGTAGCTTCTTCGTCCTTGTAGGCAATCCTGCATCTAGCTCGGAGCTGCTTAATGATGATTTTTTTAGCCGCCCACCTCTCCTTCAACTCTTTTAGCACAAGATTGAGAAGCGTGCTATATCGCTTCAAGTTTCTCTACTCATGTGGAGGCCCTCAGTGGCCACCTTTATGTTGGCTTCGAGTGACTTATCTACATCAACTGCCTATTGGTGCCATGTGTTAAATTTGTTTTGATAGAACTTTATGCTTTCATCCGTCTCAGTCTAATGGGCAACAATTACAAAGGCCCTCTAGATTGCTTGGAGAATAGCTAGTCAATAGGATAAAATATAAGAACGAGCTAGAAGTGACAATAAGAAAGTATAGAGAGATATTGTCATGTGATAGGCCATCATTAAGTATGTCAGAGTCTTTATCAACTAGGGAAACATCTTTCATGTCCTTAGGGAGTAAAACGATGTCTGACAAAGCCTAGGTAGTTGTGGTACTATGATTCGAGTTGTAGACAATGAATGAGCGATCTAGAATTCAAGTTTTGGGGCCCAAATCTCCTTAGCAGAGAGGTCATGGTAGGTAGAGTGGAAAAGATTCAAAAAAGAGTTTCCAAACCAAAAAATTGAGTCGGGTAACTAGAAGTCTAATTCTTTTAAGTTATATCCAATTTTTTGTTAATCTCTTGTAATAGTTAAATTCTAGTTAAGTATCTAAGGATGTTATAAAACTGTGAAGTAAGTTTTCTAAAGAAAACCATGGATACACCAGACAACTAGCTGACCGACTAGACCAGTCAACTGCCTACTATACTAGTCAGCATTATGACAGATTTGTATTTGGGTCAAACTCTCCGATCCCCACCTTCCGGCCCCGCCCCGCCCCGTGAATTTTAATCCTATTTTTAATTGTTTAGGGTTTCTTTTAATTTTTAATCCAATTTTTACATCACTTGACTTTTAAATTTTATCTTAAGACTAATAATAGAAGTTTGGAATCCAGTCCATCCAAATTCTAAATTCCAAATTATAATTTTCAGTCTTCACTTAGATTGGTTATTGTTGTTATGATTAAAACTTATGAAACTTTATTATGTTAATTTTAACTCTATATTTTAATTAGTTATTGTTGTTGTTTTTGAATATTTTATATTTAAAAAAATAACTTTTTACTTAAGAGCATACATGCTTTTATTTATTCTTTTTTATAATTTTTTAATAAAAATGAAAATCATTTCAAATTTAAAGTAATTACTAATGTAATTTTTTTTATTTTCGGATCTCCAATCTCCATTCGAAGGGGGGTGGAGAGCAAAAATAATTTCGATTCAAGGATTGGGACAGGGATGGAGGTTGAATATAGATTCAGAGATCGGAGATAGAGACAGTAATATCCACTACCGATTCTCCCCGTTGCCATCGGGGACCGGAGGTTATACATTTTTAAAGAAGCTTGCTTTTCCAATCTAATAAAATAAATAAATACATAAATAAGACAACCCAAACCCGTGGATGAGCTTGGATAGTAACTTTACGGGCCAACCAGGCCTAGTCCGGCCCGACGACGACCCTTACACACAACCGAAAGACTTCACTGAATCACCGAGCAAGTTCCATGTATGTAGCTGATAGTATATACCCGTCGGCGGATCCGAGACTGCATGAGGTGGTTTCTGAAGCCGTAATGGAAGAAGAGTGGGGCATATCGAAATCAGTGGCGGTGGCGGCATGTACGGTTATGGCCTTCTTCTACGTCGCGATTCTCTACGCGCCGACTTTGATCCTTCGCCTTCCACCGCCAACCTCCTTCGAAAGCTTCATGATCCGACGCTTCGTATGCGCCGCTGTTTCCTCCGTCCTCTCTGTCATCGTATGCGCTCTCATCCTCCCCGTGAGTTCTCCCCTTCCCTACTCTATTTGCATATAGGTATTTATATTTGAGTGTTTATCACTATGGATTGAGTGAGTGGAGAGGATTTTCAGCCGAAAAATGAAGGTCATACTTAAGAGAGAAGAAAAAAAAAAAAAAAAGAGAGAGAGGATAAGTTTTTCCACCTAATCACTCAATTGGATTGAGTAATTGATGAGAAATGTACAAAAATGATATTTTTTTGATTTGTTCCTTCCCCTTCTCACCATATGGCATAAAAAATGGTGAAACTTGGTGAGAAAGGATTCTCCTTTCGCATCATCCGAAGGTACTGTATAATAATATCTGAACAATAAATGAGACAAATTTGCACTTATTTTACTTTACGTGCCATTTATATTTCTGCTATTCTTTGTGTTGCTGACTATTTTAGGAAATCTTTCGACTTGGGTTGGTTTTACTTTTGTATGAAATATGAAGGAAATAATTTCAATTCCTTCGTGTTTTTCGGTGCGGTTTCCATGGACCAAACAGAGCATGAATGATGTTGGAAATTTATCATTCGTTAACTATAACATATAATAATCCTAATAGGATTCGGGGCTTGCAGTGGATTTGCTCATATACTCGAGTGTTGGGAATTGATCATGATTAGGCTTCATTATCAATCTGTGTATTCATTTGTTTTATGCTCTCTGGATTTTCAACCATTATCCAAATATTATTATATGACTTCCCTCATCAAGGTTGGATAATGCCCTTTTTTTTGGTTTCCCAAATGTGTATAACAGCCATGGGCAGTATCTAACATTTAGGAATGCTTACGCAGGAACCAAAACGGCATTCTTTTCACCAAATTGAAGTAGTCAGGATTCTCAGGAAACAGCTAGGAGTTCAGTGAATAAGTTGCAACTTTAGTACTCCATCCGCTTGAAGTGGTTGATTTAATATTTATTGCACTGTTAGGTTGTATAATTGCATGTCTATATGTTCTTCTATGACATCTATTTTGTCGTGGTAACTCCACTCTTGCTATCTGTTAACTTGCAGAACCTCTAGTTACACCTTTATAAATGTGGATTGTGCACCCTATGTACAGAAACAGTATTTGTTAGGCTAGTTCGATCAAAGGTCTGTCGATTCTAAGGCCTATTAACTTTCTTAATGGTTTAACTTGCACGTTATCTATCTGATTATCAAGCATTATCATTTTGTGTGATTTCATCTTCATCACTTCGCTCTCTATTGAGTCTCCCATCTTTTCTTAAGTTGGATTGCTAACTTGTGTTAAACATTGTATACACTGAATTCCAAGGCGTGTAACATGTGAGCTTGTCATCTTTAAGTTTTGTGTTGCCTACATCTACATACCTGACTTTGTCATAGTATGCTTTAACTGTGCCAGATAAGAAACTGGGAGGCATCTTATTTGTTCGGTGTTTGTGGCATCCGACTGGATCACATGGTGAGTATTTGAGTTTGACTTGTTCGATGGAATTTGTAATAAGCTAATGTTTCCAACATAGTGATATCAATATATATATGCTTTTTGGTTTGCAGATTGGAAAACGGTGACTGATTGCTTAATTTGCCTGCTGAATTGGAATTTTGTGTCTGAAACAGTGGCAAGCTGTGGTCTATCCTGTTTCCTTGACGTCTCTAATGTATGCTGGCTCTTTTGCCCTGAAATTCATATTATTGGTGGCTTCATGGAAGGACCATTGCAATGATGGTGAAGGCCAATCGTCAAACTATACAGAAAATGTTTTGCAAAGATTTGTCGCCAAAATGGTTTCAATTTTTTCCAATGTCTCAGCATGGCGTAATTATTTTGTGGTTAGTATCTTCATCATTTTATCATTATTAGTGAATCCACTTTTTGCATCGTTGATATTTTCATTTGTCTGTTGGTAACCAGTAAGGGGTTTCTCTATTTTGTGGCTTTTGGGCGAGTTTTATTTACTTTCATTCCCGGGGCTACCCATGCGGGTTATAACCTATGCTGGTTTGTCTTTTGTGTGGTCTAAATAGTCAAAAACTTCATTGACCCTAAAGTAACGAGCCAAGCCGGTGTTTGAAAATACCAACTTCATGAATTCCTAATTGTTTAAGGTTTACTATGATGAATAGATGAATTATGTGGGAAATTTTTCTGAGTTTGTTGTTAACTTTATTTACCAGTGATACAAGGTGAGATATACTGTCTATAGTGCTTATACTTCCAAAAATTTGAACTATCCAGCAATTTACATACACTCAGATCATTGGCTCATTGTTGGTGCATATTGTGGGATGTGTATAAGCACATTACAATTTTGTTTGCTTTTTACAGTAAGCAGCCAAACAGTATCGTATTGTTTCCTGGTAATTGGAATTAAAATGTGGATCATGCTTGTGCTGCTCTAGTGTACAACGAATATCATCTGAACCTTCCTATTGAAAAAGAAATTGTTGTCCATGGATGCAAGATGAACACAATCAGGGTCTAATTTGCACTGATATGTAGCTTCTGATTTGTGAGTATCATAGTTTTTAGTTGCACCATGCACATGAAATATGAGGCAGGTCATACAGTGGAAGTGTTCAATCGTATAGCTATGCGGTGTCTGTGTGAAGACGACTTCAACATAGTTCTTTATGCTACAATCGAGATGATACCTGAGTTCCAAGCAAAAAATTATATAGCACACCGATGTGCACAGATCCACACTATTATGACTTGATTCTTAATGTGAAACTGATATTGTGAAAACATGGTATCAATATTGAAAAAGAGACAGATATCATGGAACTCACTATGAGCATCAGGTGGATTACTAAGGCAAGGCAGGGCAGTCTATTTAGAAGATTACTTCTAGAAGATTACTAAGGCAAGGCAGTCTATTTAGGTCTGTTTAGTTATACTCACAATCTATCACCGACTTATACACTAGCACACACATACAATAGAGGGACATCTTGGTCTTATCTGGCTAGAAGTCTTTATTCTATTATTATCAAATAGTTTGTTCACACTTGATTGGAAAGAAGCTGGGCATGAACACAATAGCGAGAATCTATCAAGATTAGTATTTGCCAAAAACGTCGATGCCATATGTGGCAGCCAGGTGTCAATGGATGCTTATAGTTTTTTGTTTTCCTGCCTTAAATATTTGGACATGTGTGTGGTCAGTGGTGGAAAGAAATTAAGACTTAACGATTTCAGGTCTGTTAAAAGAAGTAAAATGGATCGCAGGAAGGATGGGAACTTGATGGGATTAGTCTTTCTTAACCAAATACCCTTTTGTTGGATGTAGGCTGGCACTTCAGGCACTTAACTGATATAACTCTTTCATATTGAGGCTGGAACTTCAGGCACTTAGCTAATATAACTCCTCCATATTGCTTTGCTAAACAGGCACCACTCACAGAAGAGCTAGTATTCAGAGCGTGTATGATACCTTTGCTTCTTTGTGGAGGATTCAAAACATACAGCGTCATATTTTTCTGTCCCATTTTCTTCAGCTTGGGTAAGTTAATTTGGTTTAGATGTCAGTAGATATCGGGCATGATCTAAGTTGATTATTTATGGTACTTGACATTTTTATTCACAGTGAAAAGGTGTAATGCTGGAACTTTTTGTATAACAGCTTTAGCATTGGCAAACGGGTGTAATCAGACATGTTTCTCTCCCGTTTTGACTTCAAATGCCTCAAAAGTCTATTCTTGATTCTGGGACTATTTTTATTCATCTAATGATGATAGAATTTGCTTTTACAACCAGAATTTTGGTGTGACATACGAATGGTATGGTCATATGCAACATGAGAGCATTCCTTGCAACATTTTGATTTTTGCCATTTTTGGGACAAGTTAGTTTATCAATCAAATTGCTTTTGGAAGAGGCAAGGACTAAATGCCCGCTTTACAAGTAAGAAATTGATGAATTATGATAAGTATCTGCATTATTTTCTCTAAAATGACATAATATTGCTACCACATTACAGCTTGTACAAATCTATTGATGAAATGTGGCCCATACGTGATTTAAATTCATTCTCTACTTATCAACTGTTAAATTGGATGAAAAATCTCCTTTTCAATAGAAATTTGGTGTATTTACCTTGAATATCGATGCACACAATTTTTTCTGTAGAAGTATTGGATGAAATCTCCAACAACACGATACAAAATCTCTGTAGTTAGTCTATACCTCTGAAGGCATATTCATGTCATAAGTTTGCATTACTAAGATTTCTAAAGAATGATGTCATGGAGGATTTCCAGAAACATCTGTCATTGTACTTGGCTAGAAATACTGTTGCTCTTTAATTAATGTAGAATATGCAATGAAAAGTTTAAATTCTGTGTAGACCTCTGGAATCAATAAATAGATTGGAATGTATATCCGTGCAATAACATACAAAAAGTGTGTTGTTAGTTTGCTTCAAACGCACGCACCCACACTCAGTCAATCATTTTTGCTCTTTCATTTACATTCACCGTCAGTGCCATGAGCTAGATTCCATATCATCACATGGTTGAGTACTTTTCCTTTTTTGGGGTCCAATGTTGGGGGCGCGCACAATAGAAGTAGACCTGGCACGATCCCTGCCAGTGGATGTTAGGAGGACTTGATCTGTAATATCCTGACAAGAGAGTTTGCCAGCTAAGCTAGACAGTTGGCATCTGAACCCTGCAAAAGAGAGTTTACCATCTAAGCTAGCTAATTAGCACCTTCCGTATGTGGGTAACATAGTTAGACCAATTGATGAGTTATGTTGATTATGTTATAGTTTCCTATTGCATTTTTTCTACTTTATTCTTAACTTCCTCTGATATCCACGTCCTTACTTATTTTCATGAGGATTCTTATCTGATGTAATATAGGTTAATTCTGTATGGACGATTAGTGCTTTTCATGTATTTATGATCACCAGTCTTTCATACCACACCCATTACCCACTCCTTAATTTTTCTCGAAGTATTTCAGTTGAAAGTCATGCAAACGTCTGAATTCTAAGACATCCGAGAGTTTCATTCATGATTTTGACAAAAATCATCACAATCATACAAGTTTCCAACAAAGTTTTTTTTTTTCCTTATTGATTGGTGGCTTTTATGTTATTTATTTTTGGATTACAGCATCACGTCAACTATGTAGGTAGCTACCTACTCTTCCATGTTCTGACCATTTAATTCCTGCCGTAGTGCCTTTGAAGATTTTAGATCGTTTGTAGTCTCCCATTGTATCTGTATTCGAAAGGTAGTTGTTTCCTTATTGGCTGAATTTGAGATGATTTAATGTGCTGGTTATTTAAGCATTAACATTCTGTCACGTATTTACGTCATTTAACTGGAGAGTACTAAATTCCTGTGTCTGCTACTGTATCTGAATCATTGTTTTACCCTGTGGTCAATCGAAATGAACTTTTTGGTTTTTACCGCCCAAAAAAGTACACTATCCTAAAGTATGTTCGCTAATAAATTCCGTTTCAGAATCTGCTACAAATTTCAGAATATCTATTGTTCATTGCCTTTCTCACATGCTAAGATGAGTATGCAATATCTTTGCAGCTCATTTAAACCATTTCTTCGAGGTATTTACCAAGCAAAACCGTAGCTTGCTGAAAGCTTCTTTGGTTGTAGGTACATCCTTGTTTTCTTTATATTAGGTTTGCAACATTAGTTAGAATTGCCGGTAGAGAAAGTTGTTCGTAACGGTTCTTGCCTATTCTCTCTCTCTCTCTCTCTCTCTCTCTCTCTCTATATATATATATATATATATTTGCACAATTGGTTGGAGAAAAGTTCTAATCTGTTATTCAGATTTATGCAAGAGTTCTTTATTTTGGTGTTCATCAGGTCTCCAGCTTGGCTACACTGTGATCTTTGGATCATACGCATCATTTCTCTTTGTTCGTACAGGTGGGCAGTGCTTTAATATCTGATGATATAAAATTTTAAAGGGGAAGCTTTGTGCCGTTTCTTATTTGATCAAATTTCGCGATTATTATACTTCTTCTTAGAATAGTTTGCATTGGTCAGATGTAGCTGAAATCTCTACCAGGCTGAGTAAATATCAGGAATATTTACCATCATTCAATATTTGCTCTCTGAAAATTCTGACTTCTCCTTCTCTCTAGTAATGGACAAATTGATTCATAGTGCTGCACTTCAGCTTTGTGTAGAATGGAACTATCAAGCTGTATATAAGTTGAAATTGCCAACACTGATTGGTAAATTATGTCCCATTGTACTGTAATGAATATGGCCAAGATCACCCTTTCTAGATGAGGCATCCAATACATCTTAAGAGTCAAGTCTGTAGACTATTCTTCTTTGGTAATGAATCACTTCTAACTGCAGGACATCTAATTGCTCCTCTGGTTGCCCATATATTTTGCAATTTCATGGGCTTGCCTGTGCTGTATTCACCAAGGAATGGTATGTGAATCGATTATTTCTGAATCCTTATTTGATTTTATATGCTTCCGTTATGTTAAAATACAACAAAAGGGAATCTGTACATGACTGTTAACAGTTTGGAAAGACCTCGAAATAATGTAGTAGTTATTTCAGGCTTACTTGGTTGTACCTCGTAAATTAGTTACTTTTTATAAATGAGTGATGCCTTTCGTCTGTCAAGAGAAGTTGGAAACTAAAACCCTTTATTAAGAGTACTGGTAACTCGCTGTTTGTTCCCGTACTTCCCTTTATATATCTGGATGCTAGAGATTAAATTGGGAATAGTGAAACTTTCACCCGACTAGGTAGCAATGTAGTAACGTGTTGAACAACAAAGTCAACAATATACATTGTAATTATTCGCCCTCAATTTACTCAAGTATCATAGTTTGCTAAGAAAATTGTTAGTGAAAGAGAACCCTTTTCCGCATGTAGCAAACTGTCCTCTAGGATTAAATGACTAGACCTTGCTAGGAAATTATAATGGTACAGAGGTCTGTTGGACAATAGTTCTAACCAATTAATGCACCTTGCCAACTTTCTGGATACTTTTTGGCCAAGGTCATGAGTTCTCTCTTGCCTTATGTAGAGAGTTAAGAACAAATCGGCTCAACTCGATGGAGGGATGGGTAGCTTGTGTCATTGCATCGTTGGAAAACGTTATGTCCTTTTCTCTAGTGAACCAAAAGTGTCATCGTTTAATAGCAGCTATTTTGCTTCAGTTTTTTTCTCTAGAAATTGAAACTGAAGATTTGGTGGAATCCCTGTCAACAAATCGAACTCTTTGAAAGAAACCTTGCCTCTGCAAGAAATCGTGAACTAAAAGGCTTGCAGATGAGAGGGGTCAAACATCTCATTTCATAGTAAGGTGGGAGTTGGGTGATGGCTTGGTGTTAGATAATGAATCTACTCTTACTGTCTTCATCACTGGATCCTTTCCCCCCATAACTTGTTCAATTGAAAATATTAATTTAATTCAAAAATTAAGTCCTCGAGTTCATATTGCAGCTTTTCCATTTCTAATCGACCTTGCGTTACAAGTCATGATAGTGCATGTTTCTGGGAATTGGTCATTGAGACAGGATTAACTCCCTCTAAGAAATAGAGTTTTTGATCCGAATATGAATTGGCTCAATGCACCACCGTCATGGCACAATGAGCAGAGCACGGTCGCAACTAAAAGATGTTCATTTGCATGTTAATCTAAAGTTCGTATATCACATATCCTAAGACATACGATGAGAAGAACTAAGACCCTGTAGCCGAACGTTTAGAGTTTAACTTCTTGGTTTGGTTATCAGATGCTGGGCAACTACATGTCTACATCATAAATGTATAAGTGCCAAAGCTCTACTTCTGTGCCATCTTCATCTGCTTATTACTCGTTCATGTGATTCTTGGCTGCTTATTTCTAGATCAGCTTTTGATTTCCTTACATATTTATCCTTGGAGATATTCTGATGTCAAAGCTCTTTCTCTCAGGGATTGTAAGTTTGATATTTGTTGGTGGCATGTTGGGATTTATATGGCTTCTTTTCCCTGCTACATATCCAGGTCTGTATAATGATGGAACAGATAATTGCCAGTGTTGGCAAAGATACTGTGCTTAGGAAACTAAATTTGTACTATTTAAGAGAACTGTATTTTGCTTGTCATGTTTAGAATTAATGTTGTGATGTTATTGTTTGATATAACTCTATCTCAAGAAGCTATATGTTGTAATATGCACATCATGATTTGAAAACGTATAAGTTGGAGTCATTTATTACAAGGGAACGGAAAGTAATTGTGAAACGAAGAAATTACTTTGAGTAATGCTCTACAAATACAGATTTTTCGGACATATCCGAATACAGATGTTTCCGGAATTAGTATTTGGAAGTGTTCGAATATAGCTGTGTTTTTAGACTTTTTCAATAACTTTAGTTTCTTCCCATCATTGTTATTTTATGGTTAAATTTTATCTTTATTCCTCAAAATTTTTTAAAAAATATTTATTTCGTCCTTCAAATCACAAAGTAATAGCAAAAAAATCAAAAATGCTACAAGCACAACAATAATGCACAACATTTGACACAACATGCCAAAACTACGTCGTTTCATTAAGGAAAAAAACAGTGAGGTTTTGTTTATTTGTTTTTTCCTTAATGAAACGACGTAGTTTTGGCATGTTGTGCCAAATGTTGTGCATTATTGTTGTGCTTGTAGCATTGTTGCAAAAAAATAAATTGAGTTGGTGTTCCTCTCAGACGTGGTGTTAGAAATTTAGATGATGATAGGTCAGCCTTAGCCTTATAATTAAATTATTCTTTTGATTTTTTTTTCTTTTGGTAGTTTTGAGTTTTATTTTTGTTAATTAAATAGTTCGGAGGATACAATTAAAACTTATTCTTATTTTATTTTTAGTTTAATAAAAATCTAATTTGTATTAAATTGTAACAATTTTAATTCTTAATTTTGGCTGACGTATCAATGAGATACAGTTGTTGACAAATAGTAATTAGTCAGACAAAAATCTGCCTAATGGAAGGCAAGTAGACATTTTGGTGCATGAAAATGAAGTGTGTTAATCTCAAGTGGTTGGCCTGGTGGTCAAATTTTGGGACTTTAGAGTTTATTCTCTCGTAAGGTTTTAAGTTCGAAATTTTTCGGGTATTATCAATTTTTATGATGGTAGTTTATACAGGGCTTTGTTTTTTTTTTTTTTGTAATTGAGATTTCATAAGTGGACGGTGGGATTGGCCTCCAGATATTGGTCTAGGTGTGTGTAAGCTAGTTCGAATACTCTGAGTTTATTAAAAAAAAAGTGGGTTTAGGGCAAAATACTTCCATTCTGCTGAGAAAATGTATTAAAATGTTTATTTTGTCCTTCATTAGTAAATTTCATTTGTTTGAGTCTCGTTCGGCAAGATTAGCAAGATTAGAATTGATCGATACGTTAATCAAAATAAAGTCATAAATAATTTCACATTAACCATGTTGAGTTTTTTATTTTTTTCATTTCTCCCACTTCCTCTCTTCATCAAAAATTCCATTTATTTTTCATGAACTACATAGAATTATTTATTTTTATTATTATTCAAACTCTTTAATTTCTTTAACACAAATTTAAACCTTACCAACCGAATAACCCTGATGCCCTCCTCTTTCTCCTATGCTTCAAGGTTCAAATCACGTAAGGTGGTTAACAATTCCGCTTATCTATTTAAGCTTTATTTGACCTTAATTTACGAGTAATTATTGTCATTATCTTTTTTGGTAATTTTTTTTTAATTCTATCGACTTGGCGTCATTTTGTTGGATTAATCATTCATCTTGACTTAAAGAATTTCCAAATTAAAAAATTATGACTAGAAGGCCTAAAAAATTTAATAATGATGAAAAAAGTTAAAAAGCGGCAAGTTTCTATTGTCTTTAGTGTTGTCTTATCTAGATTTATCTTTAAATTTTGATTCATATTTTTTTATTTCTTTAATTTCTCTTGTCAAACGAATAAAAAAGGCAAAAAATTTAATGAAAAATTATACAAAAATTATGCAATATTATATAATGTTCATTGTCTTCAACGAAAAAAGTAATTTAGTCCAAAGTTTTAGATTATCTATCTATCTATACTAATAGAAATGTGTTATTCATTTTGGTATGAACTTGAAAATATAGTTTCGTCACAAAAGTGTCTTCCGTTAAAGTCTACTATAAAAACAAATTACATTCACTTTTAATATATCATGAAATAACTACCGGGTATAAAATAGTAAAATAATATTATTTGTATAACTACACATAACTCACCTCTTCCGACTACCCATAACTTTTTTATCACTTCTTCTCAACCCTCGCTCTCTCTTCGATGACAGTCAACTTGTACATGCATCGCGTGTGTCCTTACCGCTAGTGTATATATAATCGTACTATGAGTTTAGGCTGAATGGTGCCAGTCTTAGGTTTTGAATTATGATCTCTCTTACATCTGCAAGCTGGGGATGGATATGGAGTCAAATTCGTAGACCTGAACTTAATCTGGATCAGCCCCAGAACTTTGTCCATCCCCATCATCTCATCAACTCATCCTTGTTCTGTTGACTTGAATTCCACAAGACTTCGAAACCCTCTCATCATTTCTCTACCTAAAATATATTGCGATGCAGATGTTATGTTGAATATATATATATATATATATATATATATGATCAGGTATATACATGAAGGGTACGTAAATAGTGTCCTAGATATTGTATTGATGACCTAGATCCCAACATGATTTCTACCGAGACTATATATGTATGTTTTCAGTATTTATTTCCAAAATCTTATTGGAATACAATGGATGTGCTGGCAAACTACTGTATAGGATTTGGGAGAATTTTATATGTATTTATATATATCTATCTCAATCACAGTCGAGTTGGGTGACAATTAACTTCTCATGAATCTTGGCCATAGGTTCTACCGGTAGAACAATTTCTCTGCCGGTAGCTCGGAAGGATAATTTTTTGCATTTTAATCAACCTTCAAGCATTTTTTTCATTTTGGTCTTCATTCTTCATTCCAAACTTCCAACTCTTTATTGGACCTCCAACAACTCTTCAACTTGCCTTTGGACCTTGAGACTTTGTGGAAACACTCGGCCGAGATGTCTGTTAACTCAGATATTCTAAAATGAGATGAACGAAACCATGTGTGCAGTATCAGATATAACGGTGAAATAACTCATATATACATGTCAAAACAGATACACTGAGTCATTATAAGAATGTATATATCTCACGCAATAAAACGAAAGGCCCTTATTAGCAGCGAAAGTGCAAAGGGTGGGATAATAGTGTAATAGAACATGTGATACCCGACTGCAAAAATCACTACGCAAAAATGATTCGGTATCTTTGGAACATTTTCGAATGGTGTCTAAACTGAATTTGATTTGAGCTATATAGTAGTAGCCGTAGTATTCTTGTGGTGCTTTTTTTGGCTCAAAAAGCAAAGAATTATTATTGTTTTCAACACATATTACTACCTCCGTCCCAATTTGTTTGTCCATTCTCAAAATTCCAACTTATTTAGGAAACACAATCATTACTCTTTAAAAATTTTACTTTCCAAAAATACCCTTAGCTTTTTTAATATTAAATGAGAGTTTACGTTTTCCAAAGCATAGTTTTTAAAAAATGAAGGGCATTAGGGAAATTTTGACAAGTCAACTTCAAAATTAGACAAACAATTTGGGACATCTAAAAGTCAAAAAGTGGACAAACAAACCGGGACGGAGGGAGTAATATAAATGTGTGATAGCTACTAACACATAGTATATGATTGTAATTAGAGCAATAAAATCTAGAAGAAAAATAACACCAGCACCCAATAAAATTAGAGGAAAATACTATGGGTACTAACTATATGTATAAATTATGTACAAATAATTAGGTGTCAAACCCTCACTTTCTCTTAAGCCCACTTACTTCCATTTTCTCTCTTTTTCCCCGCCTATGAAAGATTGCTACCTAACAATTTATACATAATTTGTATATATTGTTAGTACGGATAGCAAAATTTTTAAAATTTTCCCTTAATCATAACATTTCAGCTTAGTCATAATCAAAAGCCGGTTTCCAATTTGACTTGGTGATGTGGGTTCAGAGTTGGTCTCAGAGTTAGTATTAGAATGGATTTTGTTTTAGTAATTATTTTTTAAATTGAAATTTTTTTAAAAAAATGGAAAAGACGTATTTTTGGGTTATTAATTTGGAAAATGAGAGAGAGAGAGAGAGAGAGAGAGAGAGAGAGAGAGGGGTTATGATGGTCAACCAAAGAGCAGATGGGCCAGGTGATGATGAATGGATGTCATATGTCCCATGAGTTGATATTGTGGGTTCCCACTCTTTCATCAACATCAGATTTTCATCATAATAATAAGCTTTCATTGACTTTGCTTTACTCAAATCTTTTATGACGTTACCTTTGATTAGATCCTCCCATCACTCACAACTGAAAGAGAATCCGATTGAAAAGCCCCCCTAAATCCTCTTTACCCCTCCCCACCCCACAACCATGTGTGTGATATATTTTGTCTGTATTTTAATAAAGAATCACCGTTTACTAAACAGTGTATAATATATAAAAGTATATCGATATTTTTAAAATAATCATGTGTGTGATATTTTTCTACGTCTCTTTGTTGAGCTTCCACTCGTTTGACTGACTCTTTCTAAATCTATTCAGCAATACGTCGAGCAGAGTCCTACGTTGTCAACACGAAGTATGAGTCAATGTGTCTATCTCATACGTTCAACCCATCTTGCTCTTGTCGGGTTGGCTCGGTATATCGATCCACTACAATAGACTCTTAACCAGGCGTCGACTCGACTGACGGTTGGTTGACACAAGTGGGTGAATCGATAAAGTTGTGACATACATGATACGTGTTATTCCCTGATTAGTCAAGTGTCAAACTGTTGTTTCTATTCGCACGCATTGTTACAAAGGCATTAATTGCTCTTTTCGTAGGATTACTCCACGTCACTATCATCAGATGACCTATGGTCTTTGCTTCTTTGTTTCCCGCACAACCTTTTGCCTCCTCTACAAACATATATGCCTTGGGGGAGAGAGAAAATTAGTTTTGTCTTCCCTCAATTTATTCGAAACCTCCATAGCTATTTCTGGACCTACATCAATTTTCATTTGTAACAGTCTTCAATCGTTCTTAACTTGATATTCTTTTAATCATTTATGTGTTTAGTTGCTTTATTTCCCTTTCACTGCATGTAATCCTCCATTTTTAAGCCTTGTTAGTCATTTTGAATTCTTTGGCCACTGTTCATGCTTGAACAGTGTCCCTAAGCCTGTTTGATCGACCCTTTCTCCGACGAACACGTGCCATTGGATCATTTTTTTTATTACTCTACCACATCACTACTCCAACGTACTTTACACAATACTTTATTCGATATTCTTGCTGACCTGTTCATCGTCGACCTTCCATATCTGTTTCTAATCTTCCCCCTGCACCTTTGCTAGGTTTTCCCATGGTGCCGAGGAAGCCAAAAAATAAATTCTGAGCCATCTTTGATTCTTACTCCATGCTCTAGACCTTCAGGAACCGACATAACGTTCCAACCAATGTTCACCTAGCATTGGAGCCAGAGGGGATTGTACCCTGGTCTCGGCCAGATTGCATACGCTTGTTGTTGATCACAATAATTGAGGGGGGTTCAGTTCCCCGTTCATCCTTGCTCTGATGCATCTTCTATGAGCTTGGTCTTACCACCTCTCACGTATCTATCAACTTTTTTAGACTAGTTATGTCGGTCATCACATTTTGTGTTTCACTGAAAGTTTCATCGGCTGCTTTTCTTCAATACCTCAAAGAATGGTCGACACTTATCCAATTACTAGCTTATGAACCGATTGAGAGTAACATCCATTCCTGTTAGCCTTTGTACTTCCTTGACTATAGACGATTGAGCGAGCTAGTAGATTGCCGTAATCTAGCTCAAATCGACTTCATTCCTCTACAGGTCACCAGGTAACTAAGGAATATCCTCAATCCCACGCTGAATGCGCATTTGGCAGCGTTCAACCTCAACTTGTGCTTCTTCAATATGTTGAACACCTTCTGTAAATCCTTTAGGTGATTCCCCCTCTCAGCTCTTGATTATCACATTGTCTATATAGACCTCTACCGTGAGGCCAAGTTGATTCTTAACATTTTAGAGACCATCCGCTGATAAGTTGTTCTGACGTTCTTCAAACTGAAGAGCATTACTTGATGAAAGTAGACGCGCCTTGGTCTGATAAACGCTGTTTTTCCCTAGTTGGGGTAGAACATGGCAATTTGATGATAGCCTCTATAGGCGTCCATGAAACTCATACGCTCATATCCGGTCGTTACGTCGATCAATTGATCAATTTCGAGTAGAGAAAAACTGTCCTTTGGCATTGTTTAAGTTCGTATAATTCATACAGACTCGCCACTTACCATTCTTTTTTTTCACTACAACAATGTTTGCCAACCAGCTTAGATATTGGATCTCTTTGATTGCTTTGACTTCCAACAATTTGTCTACTTCCTCAATCCGCCTTCGTATGGATTATTGATCGGAGGGCTTTCTGTACTACTGGCTAACACACTGGGTTGATGTTCACTGATGGCAGATGAAATCCAGATCCACTCTAGGAATTTCGGAGGGACTCCAGGCAAACACTATCATATTCTTTTCAAAAAGTCAACCATCTCTTTCCTTTCTTGCTCGGCCAGAGATGAGCAGGCAAGAAAGAATTTCTTTGAGTTATTTTCATCGAGTGGGATTGTGATTTGAAAAAGGAGACTTGCAAAAAAAACATCTAAATAGATTTAAATAAGAATAAATTAACTACATCATTTTAAGCATCCATTATTTTTATAGCTATTTTAGTTTCGGTTAAGTAGGTTTAAAATCATTTTGCAGTATTGAAAGAAAAGGAGAATATGAAAGAATATAAGGTAAAATGCATTGACCTTTCATAAGGTTTTTGACAAACGCAGGGATCTTTCCTAAGATTTTGAAAGATACAATCATCTTCCATATTTTTAAAACTATTAAACTATTACCCCATGTCATTAGGTTTCTATTAACACTGTTAGATTTTATTACTAAAAGACTAAAATATCTCTCTTAAGATGACTCATCTTAAGTATTTTTATCTATTTTTAAATATATTTAATCTATTTATGTGTGCATTTAAATATATATATTCTATGATCGTAAATACGAACATATATAGTATAAAATAATTTTCAAGATTAAAATTTTAAATGTTTAAATAAAATTAGACTTAAATTATAGGTTTATTAACTTTGTGAAAATAAATATACATCTTATATATTAATAACTATTTATCTTACAAAAATTATTTTAATTTATCAGTTAATGCATATTGTTAAATTTACATTCCATATGTATATTCTACCTAATAAAATCACTTATATATTTTTAGTCTATCTTAGCAAAAAAATGTTATTATTTTTAATTTAAATTATTAATTTTTTAATATTGTAATATTTTTCTATTTGAGCTTACTTAAATTAAATTAAGCTTGGGTTATATTAATCAATTTTATAAAATTACTTATGCATAATTTTATAAAGATAACATATTTTCTTAATAAATCTCATCATTTTTTCATCCTCTCTATATATTTTTTATCTTAAGAAAAATACATACACATCATAACTTATCATATCATGAAAATATTTTCTAGATACATTAGGCCAAATAACAATGTACATGTACCTCCCGTTGGTAAAATACATGTAGAAATTAAAAAAAAAAATCAAACATATAAGATCAACAATAATTATAATTATTAAAAAATATAATATATAAAAATTATTATACAAAATCATCCAAAGTCAATATTTAAAATTTTAATACAATAAAAATATTGTGTTACATGTAAGTTATATAAATTTTATTAATAGACTCATAAATGTTTTTTTATATGATAAGTTCTGATATATATATATTTTCTATAAAATAACATACATATAGAAAAAAAATAGTGAGAATCATTAAGTAAATATATCATATTGATAAAACAAATAATGATTACTACAATGTAAGATGTATAAGTAATTTTATAAAATTGACTAATATAAATTAAGTTTAATTTAATTTCAACATTTAAAGCTCGAATAGAAAAGAATTTGAATACTAATAAATAATAAGTTAAATTAAAAGTCATAACAATTTTTGATACGATAGACCAAAAATATATATGTACTTTTATTAGGTAAAATATATAGAAGAAATGCAAACTTAATATGCATTAAGTGATAAATTAAAATAATTTTTATAAAGAATTATTAGTATATAAGATGTATATTTATATGCACAAACTTGATAAAAAAAATATAATTTAAGTCTAATTTTATTTAAAATTTTAAAATTTTAATTTTAAAAATTATTTTACACTATATACTTTCGCATATATAATAATATAATGTGTATTTAACTATGCACATAAATAAATTAAATATATTAAAAAAGAGGTAAAAAGACTTAATATGAAATATCTTAAGAGGGGTATTTTAGTTTTTTATCAAAATAAAAATTAACCGTGTTAATAGAAAACTAACGGCAAGGGTAATTGTCTAATAGTTTTAAAAATAAGGGTGATAATTGAATTTTTCAAAACCTCAAAGGAGGTCTGTGCATTTATCAAATATTTCAGGGGAGGTCATTGCATTTTACCCTATATTTTTTCATATTCACTTTTTCTCTTCCTGCTGCAAAATAATTCGTATTTTTTAACCTACTTACCTGAAATTAAACACAGCTATAAAAATAATAAGGGTAAATAATAATAAGGGTAAATTAAATCAGGGTCCTTTTTACCTACACTACGTAGGGTTGAGTCTCATACACTTTTCAAACTTATGTTTTCACCCCCAATTAAGCCTGGTTGACATGTTTGCCCTTATTTTTTGGTGGTAGATTACCCTCTTATCCTTTTTGGTGCAGAAAATATTTTCTATTGATTTGGTATGTTTATAATTGGGCAATAAATGTGGCTAATTGATTTGGTATGTTTATAATTGGGCAATAAATATGGCTATAATTACGGAATTAAATAAGGTAAACGAGTTAGCTGATTATGGAAACCAAATCGCCGGATTTAATGTTTCGCCGGAAGTTTTGTTTAATTTACACGACCCCCGCCGGAAACTGTGAAACTTCGGTTTTGGATCAAATCTGCCATGGTTTTTTAGATAACAGTGGAATTCATACTTCCTTCGCTGCAATTTTTGTTTTTCTTTTCTTTATGTGGGTGTGTTTAAACCCAAAACAATATGTTTATTTTGGTTTTTGCAATGATTGGATGAGTAACGTATTAGTATGCATTGCTCCAATTTCGATTTGGTTAAATTTGTAGCATTTTTTGTGATATTAAATGGTGAATTCGATGGGCTACTTTAACAGGTGAAATGCAGAGTTAAATCTCAAAAGCTGAAACGCAGAGTTAAATTTACTATCAAATGCAAAAAATGCAGAGTTAAATTTACCATCAAAAGCTGAAACGCGGAGTTAAATTTACCATCAAAAGATAAAATGCAGAGTTAAATTTACCATCAAAAGTTGAAACACAGAGTTAAATTTACCATCAAAAGTTAAAATGCAGAGTTAAATTTACCATCAAATGCAAAAAAATGCAGAGCAAAAAATGCTATCGAATCTGGTATATGAAGAAAATGCTATAAAAAATGCAGAGAAAAAATGGCCCGAGTTTACACATCAAATTTATGTTATCGAATTAACCCAACTCCTCAGGCTGAGATTGGAAATCTGGTATATGAAGAAAATGCTATCGAATCTCAATCAATTTTAAACCATTAGCACTGACACTCATTGGTAGGTTTAGCTTATAACATCCCCTTTGAAACAGAAATAGTTCTCGATCCTTTATTTCTTCTGTTTTTCCCAAAGATCTGAACTTAGATTGAAGTTTATAAGGGTGTGATGATTGCTGTGTAAACTCGGGTCATTCTGCATTTTACCATTTGTGCAGAGAGACCATCAAATGGTAAATGAGAAATTTACCATCAACCTATCCACAATTACCACCCCTTAAACGAAATTTACCACCACAAACAAACGAGTTTACACATCATATACTGAAATTTAGCATCAAAATTAACTGAACAAAATTGAAAATTGAACATGAATCCCACACGGAAATTGACCACATCCATCCATTTTTACCATCAACGTGATTAGTAGCATTTCGGTCCACAAAAAATGCATAGACCATGAATTGAATTTTACCATCGTTTCTACGAAATTTACCATCGTTTCTACGAAAACCTACATCCTATTTTTCCCCATTTCCGCCATTTTCGAACCCTAGGTCAGACGCCGAAAAGCCAAAATACAGTACGAAATAGCGGCCGGGTGTTCGATCGGAACACCACCCGGTCCGCCAGTTGACGTCGACTGTAACTGGAGGCACTAAATCGCCGGTCTTCAACTGCTGCCGCCGCGGCCGGACTGTACGTTTGGATGCGAAGCGCCGACCCTATCCCAGAATACAAACCGTCCTATTTTTTTAGGTCGGAATACGAACCGTGATTTTCTAAGATCTTTGGACGGGAAAGGCAACAATAAAGGAAAGTTGATATATACATCCCTTATTTTTATGACATTCCTAATTTGGTGCTCTAATTATTTTTAGGGTCATTTTAGGTATTTTTTGAATTTTAGGATGTAAACTTAATGTTGAAAAGTGTTTAGGATCTAACACTAGATTACTCTTAGAGGTAGGACTCAACATTAAGTACCCCTAATAATAATGGGTACACAATTATACTTGGCTAAATATATGGACTTCTTTTTTTCAAACTAAATATTTAGTACCAAAAAGGTCAAATGCACTGACATCCCTTGGGATTTTTTAAAATGGCAGGGACCTCTTTTATAGTTTTGAAAAAAGCAAATACCTCTCCTACTTAGGGATAGCAACGAGGTGGATCGGGACCGAATTTGTCCATCTCCGCCTCCGATTCCTTAATTCAAACTATACCTCCATCCCCGCCTCATTCTCTGTTCAGCGAACGAATCCCACTCTCCATTCCCGCCCTGCCCTACTCTATTTTTTTAAATTAAAAGAAAACTTACTTCATCAAGATCAATTAGGATTTTCAAGACTATATCTAGAATAACCATTCCAAAACAAATTGAATTTTAACTATATGAGATCGTATATATACACACACATATATACATGGGCAATTTTACTTAGGAAAAAAATATTGTAAATAATTATAAATAAAAGAGTTAGATAGTAAAATAATGATTATTTAATAATTATTTAAAACAAGGTGGGGAACGGGGCGGAGATACCACGCCCCCGCCTCCCTCCTTTTTTTTTTTTTTACTTTCACCTCCAAATCCAACCCATTTTCCAAAAAATTTCCAAAATTTCAATCCGAACGAATTGAGAAACGGATCAAATCGAATCGGAGTGGAATGGACGGAATTACCATCCTACTCATACTTTACAAAAATGTTAGACCTTTTGCACCGCCTACCTACAGGAATATTCTCAATCATAGGAACAGAAACAAAATAGCTGGCAATAAAACAGAGAAAAAGCAGAGCCATAGAATTGCCAAGAAACCAACTAAACTAAACACTGTATTAACTTATAAACACTGTATAGCAATCTTTGAATCCCTAACACTTTAGAGATGATGTAAGAATTGCAAAGCCACAGGTTTGTTTGATTAATTAGCTTCGGCTGTTTCCTATGAACACACTTTAGCTCTAATCAATATCCTTACCACCCAGAGCAAAAAAACACTGTATAACTTACAATTAGAATACTTCTCTCATTTCTCTCCCTCCAAATGTGATAGATTTCTGGGCAAAATCCTCTACTCGAGATGGATTGCTCAATCTAGCTTGCTTCACCATCCATTTACAGGGACCCTATAAATGCAATTTGTTGACTTTTTTGCTTCTAACAATAACAGATTATAATCAGTGTAATGTTTTAAGTGTTAAAAGTTCAGATATAGCTAACTAGGCATGTTGGCCAGAGTTTAAAAAAAACAGGGGATGCCAATTGCCAATGTAGTTTTTGACAGTAAAAAAGTAAAAAAGTTGTTGAAAAAGTTCCGGCTATGGGCTTGACAACTTTGGTTACGTACTTTATATCCTCAGACCAAATCATATCAAATTAACCCTTTTGTCCCCATTTTAAGATCATAACAATTGATAATTCTGTATACGATAGCTGATTAGTCTTTGTTTTTGCCACTCAATTGGATATATTACTTGAGTGTGTGTGTGTGTGTGTGTGTGTGTGTGTGTGAGAGAGAGAGAGAGAGAGAGAGAGAGAGAGAGAGAATACTGTATTTCTTGTCGATAAGCTATATGCCTTTCAGTTCAGAAATACATCAATTTAACCCCCACAAAAAAGAGAATCATGATACTGACCACATATGTAAATATTGATATATATATAGAGAGAGAGATGTATCTATAGGTGAACCAAGGTTGATGATAGATGCTAACCATTGACCTATATATGACTGAAACTGCACCGACTAATACCACTACTACTAGTAACACTAATTGACTCCTAGGGTTTTACACAAAAATAGCAAAGGGTGATGAAGAGTCCTAGAGGTGGAGCCATCTTGGTTTTTAATCTGTGGGTCACTGCTTGGACCCATTTGCGGTGGAGCTGGAGCAGAGGTTGAGATCAGGAATGGAGTTTGGGCCCCCTTTGGACTTTGAGCCATTGTTTGCCTTTGACAGTTTCTGCTTCAGCTCCGAGAGAAGGGCTTGATTTTCTTGATTCAAAAGCTGGGCTTTCTTCCTCAGCCTCTCATTCTCTTGCATTATGTAACAGTTTTGCAAGTACAGCTTTGAGTTCAGCCTTTCCATAACTACTTTTTCGAAAAAACCCCTCTGTTTTTACCCTGAAACCAAACAGAGCACAAGGGAATAGCCAATCTTAGATTACGTTCTCTGTTTAAGAACAAATATATAAAAGAGAAACAACTAGGAGGATGTACAAATTAATCAATTGAACAATTAGAGTACCCAATTGTATTAAATGAAAGAGGGTACCTTCAAAAAAAGAGAGAAAAAGCAAGCATTATTTTTATTAAATAATAACAAATGTAAACCCATATGGACTTTATTATGAATGAACACTCATAATCTCAAATGAAAAAAAAATGGATTTCATATACCCACATATAAACCAATGATCAAAAGACCAAAACAAATTCAGAAAATTTCAAGACTCAATTTTCCTTGATGAGGTTATCTTGTTATTCCTCTGTATTTCTTTACGATGAACAGAGTAAGTGAAAGTGGGAAAATGAGAGAGAAGAAGAAGAAGAAGAGACAGAGCATGCAGGCAGGCACACACACACAGAGACACAAAAGCACATATACATACGTATGCAGATATGGAAATGTATAGGAATTTATAAGCATTTTTCTGATGGGTTGGGGTGAGTTGCAGATACCGATTTCACCAACCAAAACTCCAATTTTACACAAAAATGGAACCCACACCCACTAGCCTTGTCTAACTTGGTTAGTGAAAGAACTTGGAAACTAAACAAACAAACAAACACAGAGAGAGGGAGAGAGAGAGAGAGAGGTGGGGGCCTCTCTTTTATGCTTTCAAAAAAGATCACCTTTTCAAAGGTTGGGTAATAGAAGAAGAAGCTTTGGGGCCGAGGAAGCTGTAAGAAGATTTCTCTGCAGTAAAAGAAAGAACACAAAAAAAGAGAGGAGGGAAGTGAGGGACAAAGAGAACTAACAGGGCAGTCAATTTATAGTGCAAAAACAACCAGGAGAGAGAGAGAGAGAGTAGTCCTGTATATTTTTTCCAGAGAGATTTAAAAGAAAAAAAAAGTAGGGTGGGGTGTGGGGGAGACATGCCATCTTCTCTCTCTCTCTCTCTATCTCTACTTTCTCTCTCTGCCACAACAATCATGCATGTGTAAGCACGGAAGGCGGCTTGTATAGGCAAGGATTTAATGTTCTTACTACGATGATGATTATGAGTTTCCCTTCCCCTTCAATATTTTGGGATGGCGTCATGTGAATGATGGGGGGTGTGGCAGTGAAGAAGGGGGGCATTTTGGGGTTTAAATAAAAGGGTAATTTGGGTAATTTTGAATTGTGTTTCAAATGATGGTGGGCTCGGCCGTCCGAAGATTCGCAATGATGGTTTGGATTGGCTCGAACCGACGCAGCCCATCATCACCTCCACCCTTCCCTCTCTCATCGATTCTCTTTTGTTTGTTTCTTTCTCTGCTTACTCATTTCTCTGGATATATTTTTATTTTATTAATTATTTCCAATTTTCTTTTATTTTGTAGGATTAAATTGGAATATTAACACCTTTTCACTTGGCTCATATTATTCTCTTCATTATCTGAGTATATTGTAATTTACTTGGTGAGGAATAAATTTCCTAATTTCAACATAAAAGAAGGTTGGATAATAAATATGCCTACCTTTTAACCAAATTAAATATAATAAGTGTCATTGGTATAAATGATGAAATTACTACTATAATTTGTTTGGAAGAATTTTAATTATTGTCTAGAGTGCATTTTCATTTCTTATCACTGATAAATAAGTAGTTTAATCTTCGATTTATTTTTGAAATAGTTTACGTGAGGGACAAAATTTAGCTTTACGATATTTGTATTGGATGATGTTAATTCTCGCGTTACAATTAAGCTTCACGTGCTTTCGACTGATGAGGAATAAATAACTACTCAAAAGCGAAATAGCAATGTTCATGCTTCAAATGGTAGCTTTACAACTCATTTATTTGATTAGATTCGCAATTCTCGTTATGAATTTTCAAAATAACGAGTTAATATCACGCTTTCTCAATTTCTTGAATCGTAAAGTCTCGTGTTAATTTGTGCTGCGCTCGAACGCAACATGCCATTAACTAAATTTGGAGGTGTGGTGATTTTAGGAAAAATAAAAAATGACTAAAATGCCCCTAGAATTTTTTCCCCCTCTCACACTATGATTGTCTTTTGTTTTACGTTATAACAATCATAATCGTTAGGCCTTGTGGTAAGCATTTTTGCGGGTAAACATAGAAATAATGAAATGGGGGGAAGGCAAACCCCCTTCCTCATGGGATATGAGTAGCCTTAGCGTGAAACATCATTGTTGACAGGTGTTCTTTTGTATAGACCTATCATCTTTGGGGTGTCCTCGTGGGGATCCTTCATGCAAATCTTGATTTGGATTTTGGCTTAACATCAATTGCAATTATGGTGAACTTCCAAGCAAGTCTAAAGTTGATGGGCGCTTGTTTCAAGTTCAAATCTTTCTACTCCAATTAATCATTTAACAAATATTGTATGATATTCTTGTATTTCTCTAAAAAATATATATACAATTATGATGTCTCGTTCCATTGGCTATTTTTAATTAAATGACGTATTTTTGATTTTATGTCCTTCGCATCATCTCGCTTTTGAATCAGATCCTGTTAGTCTTATTAACGTGTTGGTTGTTAGAATTTCTTATTCTGAAGCACCAATTTTTTGGTTGACATATATTGACTCAGTTTTATCGGGCGATCAATAATGTAATGCTAATATTTATTTTTATTCCTTATCATGTCAGATAATTAAAGTGTTGTCATTTGTTTCCGAATGGAAATTATTTTACAGATACATATAACTACATATAATAAACCACTTGCCGTGATTGTTATTTTGTATTTTAAGTATCGGCTTAACGTGTTATAATGTAACGTGTTATAAGACCCTGTACACAATATAGATTTAGGAGGATAATCTGATGGTTTCACCGGTTGTCTACCAATTCACTAGTGAGGCTACTAAGGGGTGGAGTTGTTCTTCGACCGAAAATTTCCTTAAATTATGAAGGACTCACTTTACCAAAAGTTCTATGATCCCAAGGAAAGGGATATATCGGTGGTCGAGTACCAAAATAAGTTCACCTCTTTGTCTCATTTCGCCATTAACACTACAAGTTATGAGGTTATGAAATGCACCCAAGCCTACAATTAGGGAGAAGGTGATACAACTCAAGATCCGGGACTATGGAGATCTAGTAGAACGGGCTATGATCACAGAGGTAGATAGGCTAGAGAAATCAAGGCTATGGATAAGGCAACAATTGTAGGATCAGAGCGACATGGTAAGAAGCGTTTGAGAGAGGTTAGCTCTCAGTTTTAGAGCTACTTTAGGCAAGCTTTCTTCACACCATCAGTTGTCTCTATAGGAAGGGGTCCAGAAGAGGAGTTTATATGTTACAAGTGTGGCCAACCGAGTCATAAGAGGTTAGATTACCGACAGGGGACACAATTGACTTAGATAGTGGGTTCCACTAGAGGGCCAATCAAATGCTACAAATGCAATTACGAGGGCCATATTCAGTGTAATTGCCCTTAGATTCAAGAGAACGTGGGTGTTGGAGGCTCGATACAGACTCACGCAACACAGTCAGCTTTTGTCTAGTAAAGTTCTACATCGATTCAACAAGCGAGGGAAGCTTGACCAACTTCCTCAACTCATTCAGTATAATAAGGAAATGGGAATAGAGGGCGTGCTTATGCTATCACATCATTAGAGGCAGTATCGTGGACTTCTGTGGTCTTTATTTCGCACATGAGTTAGTGTCTTATTCTTAGGGTTGCATCAACTCTAGGTCTAGTGGTCGGTTTGTTGGATTCTATTTTGTTTGTTGAGACATCTGCTGGTGGTGATGTGGCTTGTAGACACGTGTGTAGATCGTGCGAGATTGTGATTGCTGACCATAGTAGTCTATGTTTTGATCTTATAGTATTGAATATGAGTAATTTTGATGTCATTTTGGGAATGTACTGGTTGACGTCTTACCAAGCCACGGTTAACTATTATCGGGATAAATTGACTATTTGTACTCCGGATTCGAGCTATTTTTATCTTTGGAGAAACTGGGGTGGTGTCCAGTTTGTTATTATGGATCGTTGGACCAAGAGAATTTTTGTCATATTTTTGCTGTGACTTGGGATGGTAAGGGGTCATGGAAACTTACCTCGGCTAATGTGTGATTTTTTTAGATGTATTTTTAGATAATATTGTGGGTTTACCTGTTCAACAGAAAGTAGAAAGTGGAGTTTTTTTATCGATCTCTTGTTGTGATCATTATTTTTGGTGATATAGTATTTTGATTATTGACTTAACGTGTTATAATGTAACATTTTAATTTGTTAATTAATTTCATGCTAAATACGATACACATTAATAGGGTAAGAGAACAATATTATCAATGTATAAAAAGTGAGACAAACAAATTTGTTCACAACATTAAGAGGACCTCGTGGCATCGCTGCCTTTGCTCTAAAGAGGGTTTATTGTACATTACTACATTGGCTATTTAGGGAATGAAACAACTCTTTGTGTGGTGTTTGAGATGGAAATGGAAAGGTTATTATACATTGCATACAGCAGCGCTTGCTGTGCGTCAAAATGATGTCATTTTGAAGCATAAAACACCAACGAAATTTGTTCGGTCAGTGTTGTGTGCCAAAATAATATCGTTTTAGTGCGCAACACACCTTACTGTGCACTGTCGGCTCACAAGAATGGACTTCAATGTTGTGCCTTGTGACTATTAGGTTGAACTGCAAATGCATCCCCACTTGACAGATAGAGGGACACAAGCACTATTCACACCTAAAGTTTTTTTTTTTTGGTGGATGTATAGGAGTTAATTAATTTTAAAATTTTTTAGATTCTAAATTTTAGATTGTGAACTATAAATTTTTAAATTATAATTAAAATTTTGTAAAGTATTTTGAATAATAATGCGTATAATATACTTAAAAAATTGGTGTTGTAGTTCATCTCTAGATTAATCACGCAAATAAACAATGTTAAAGCAAGTAGTGAAGCTTCATAAAAAAGATTCATATTCATCAACAACGTAATTATTGTAGTGGGTGATTTTTTCTACGTAATGGAAAACTAGTACCTCAATAAGTAGCAAGAATTATCTCTCCTTCTCTTGAATGTTGTGATCTGTAAAACAACAGATCCTCAAATAATTTTTTCGTCGTTGTGACAGAAAGCCACTCGGATAATTAAGTCAAAACAAGAATCTCTCTAATCAAATAGCTATAGCTATGAGTTTATTTGTACCTTTCATCGTGGATCTGCACATTTATTTATAGACTTTGTGAGTTAATCTTCTCAATTCTCTTGGAATTCTAATTTCTCTTTAGAATGTAAGTAGAATTGCGTTCTGATTAGCCACTAACAAGAGAAAATCACTTTGAACTCTCTAGGGAATTGTCTTTTACTGCTAGAGCTTCATTTACCTTAAACTCCTCATCCTAAATTAAATCGGCGGATTTCTTATCCTCATCTAATTAGACCTTATCCCGAAACAAATAGAATTTTAGTGTTTCTCAAACTCAAAACTATAAACTGTCTTTATCAAGTCGACAACCCACTAAACCGTCCTTTTTAGGTCGGCTATTCACTGAACCGCCCATCTCAAGTCGGCTCTATCCTCACAAGATCGGCAACATGCACGTGCGTAGAAACATATTTTTGCCAAACTGAATAAACTAGTTAAGAAAAAACTCAATAATATTTATATCATTTTTACCTCTTTTACTTTAAAGTACAGCATATTATTGTTCAAATAATAAATAAATTTGTTGATAGAACCAGAGGTCGCCAACTATCTTCTCCTAGTTCCGTCCCTGATTGTTAGGCTTGCCCAAAATCTGTTCTACCAGATCTGAAATATGCGAGTTCCTTATTATTCTTCGAAAATGATCTCTGTTTCATTACGAAAAATAAGTAAATAAATACTCAAATTAACCAATTCTAGGGCAAGAAAATGATCTGGGTCTAGCAATGGTAACATCAATTCCAGGATTAACCCAGTGGTTTGTTGAGAGTATGGTCCAGTCAATCAACAAAGGCAGAAAATGGGTCTGCCCTAAAATGGAAGAAAAGGGGTAATGGGTGAAGAGGGTGTGAATCTTTGGGGCTATAAATTGGGGTCTGAAACAACCAATGATGGCAAAAACTAATAATAATGGTCTCTTTCTCTACTAGTAAAATCTTTATTACAACGCCTATTAAATAACTTGTTACTTTTTGCAGCAATTTGGAGTCCCCCCCCACCCCACCCCCACTCAGTAAAAAGTTTTTTTTTTAAAGAAGTTTCTTTCATGATTTTGAAGGGTTGGAATTGGAAGAGGGAGGTTGGTTTCATTAATGTATGGCAGTGATCAAAAGATTTTGCATGGACACAGATAAACAGTGGGCATTCATTCAACCCCCATTGAGTATCTATCATCATCTATTTTGCCCTATAAATACAATTATGCACTGCCCCATCTGGGTTATGGCCCTTCATTTACCCAAACAAGAGAGAGAGACGATGAGAGAGAGAGAGATGATTGCATTACCCATTGGAGAGGACTAGCTACTTCACCCCATGTAATCTTATTGGGCATTATTGGTACATGTGAGCACCATTGATTTTTGGAGTACAATACACATGTGAACACTCGATTATCTCTCCCTCCTTTATTTCTTTCTTTCTTTCTTTTTTTTAACAACTCTGCAAGGGGTAAATTTTTGAAAAAATTACGGATCAATGGTACTGATCCAAAATAGTCCCTACATTCATAGTTTCGAGTTTCAAAATTACGAATATGATAATAAGTACAATTTTTTTTTCTTTATAAAAATATAGTGAGCATAAGGATTTTCTGGCCAGTTAAGACTTGCACTGATCGGTTAAGATGTGTACTCTTGAGTGCACTGATTTGGACTCTCGAACAAACGACTTGTACCTTAGAGATTTTTTATTTCACTTGAGACAGATTGACTTGCACCTTGAAATTCCTGACCGGTCAAGACTTACACCCTTAGATGCACTGGTTTGCACCCTCGAATAAAACAACTTGCACCTTGGAGATTTCTGACTTGTACCTTAAGACACATTGACTTAATTACATCTTGGGATTCGTGAACGGTCAAAACTTGCACCCTGAAGTTTCCTGACCGATCATAAAATGTGTATGGTTACCATATTTTTGGAAATTACTTTTCTAAAGATCATGTTTTGGTAATTTCGAAACTCTAAAATCATAAAAGTGAGGATTATATTGGGTCAATACCATTGTTTCGTAATTTTTTCATTTTTTTTCTTTTTTCCCTTTTTAACCTCATCACCAATGCAAGTTCGGAGCAACCCCTTAAATCTCTACTTTTTCTGAGGGTAAAATTAATCATTTCACATAATGCCAATTCCTGCAAGGCTAATGATGGAATTTACATTATTGTACTTAAGTGCTTACATTGAACCCTACACGTGAGCTTAGGGGTTAATAATTATTTTTACAGTGTATGAGTGTTCATGCCATACTGCTAGTGGGAAAATTGCCCGCTTTTAACCTCATCTCCCAACCTCTTTTGATCATTATTCCATTACTACAATTAAAATTCGAATGGGTCGGAGTCAGAATTTTTATTAAATAAAATTAAAAATTCGATTAGAGTCCAAATCTAAGACATATTGACTAATTTAGTATTTGAACAATAGTTCATAAAGTTTAGGATTCGTATATTTTAAAGTGTTCACTTATAAGGTCCTATTTTTATCTGTCTCACTCCGTCCCTATTTCTCTCTCTCTCTCACTAGTTTATTTTCTATGTTCCATTAATTTGTTAGGAGTTTTGTTTTTCATTTCGTTAAGCTTTTCACATTTTTTTGTGTATCTGAATGTATTTGTTAGGGATCACCGGATCAAGGTGATCGAGATTTGTATGTAGCGAGTTTTATTTTTTGATTTATTTGGTTTGTGTTTGGTTTTTTTTTGGTGAATTTATTTTGCTAGTTATCGAGTTAATGAATGTATATGTAACAAGTTTGATTTGTATTTTGCTAAACCTATAGTCAGATTGTGAATGTGTTTTTTGTTCATATTGATTTGGAAATTGTAAGTGGGTTAAATTCAAAATATATAAAATTTATCACAAATATGACAACAATAGTTTTTGGGATCTCTTTTATCGCGCTTGGATTCCGGTGACATACAAGACCATAAACCGTTAAAAGGACCTTTCACCACTTTGGTAGAAAGACACTTCTATGACTAAGTCAACGCAGTGTTCACAAGAAACTCTCTGTATAATAGCTATAAACTATATAATATCATGTACCTTTCACCTTTACTCTAAACTTTTATTTATAGACTTTTGTCATCCTATCAATATGTGGTCTCCCCGGATTCGAATTCCTCACTAGAAACGAATAAGAAGTGCCTTCTGATAGGCCACCAGAGTAGGTCACGCTCTCCTAGATTGAATGAGAAAAGCTTGCACGTGAGCGTGCCCTCTGTATTGTAGAGCGACGTCATTTGCCTAAAGTGCATAAGGTGAGTGTAAGCATCAGTGTTGGGGTCGTACTTGTTGAATTCGAGGGGATTGAATGCATGGGTGGCCGAACTGCATCAATCTCCCTGGTCAGTTGGCGGTGTATGATGTCATAGTGGAACCAGCTTGTCGGTCAAGACTCTTGCTCGGTCGTTCTCTTTCTCATGTTGTTGAGTTGATGCCTGAGATTTTCTCTACTGGCTGGCCGATGGGAATGCCCTTGATGGATGTTATGGAGAGAGGAGTGATCTCTCGGCATCCTCCCCCTTCAATCTATCTCAATCTATTTGACTCTCATGAGTTGGCATTGCTCTAGAACCTATGCTTGGGGAGACATCAAGTAATTACTCTTGATTGAGAGCTCCCCCAGTCTCTAGTAAATAGAGACCCGCTGAACCTGGCACTTGTTGCCTGAACGTCGTTAGGGAGCAGGGGTGACAGACACGCTGCCTGCCTCGACTCCTTCATGATACTCTGCCTCGCCATAGTTCTCGAGTTGTTCCAAAGCTAGATGTCTCCTTTTGTCCTCGTGAGCCCTCTTGTCTTGGGAAGGCGTTCGATGCCGTCTCTTGTGTCCTCAAGTACGAGATGTTTCTCTGTTTTGAAGGGACCGAATAACCACTTTTAGTTGATCCACCTCCTCTCTCATGGTCTAGAGAAGTTGATCCTTTTCATTGAGCCGAGCTTCCAAGCGCTCAATATAGGATCGAGTGTGAAGCTCGATAGGAGGGTCAGTAGAACACGATTGCTGGTTCAATCGATCCACCTCCTCCCACCATCTTCCCCGTTCAATTAGTGTTTGTACGATCGTCTCTCGTCTAATTCACAACTTTCGCCATCTGATATGAATGATGAAAAGGAAATTGGTCATAAGGTGAGAAGTTGGGGGGCTCCCACCATGGTCACCAAATTGTGTAGTCTAGAATCCTACTCTATGACTTCTTATAGAATCCTTTGAGTATTATCTGCTTCTCTGCAAAATACTTGGTCTAATTAGTGTCGATCGTGATTGGGTTTCTAGGGAACACTTCTATGCTTAAGTTAGATTCTGCGAGGAGAATGAAACCAACTTCAAAGTTTGAGAGTGTAATTACGTGTACCTGAGAGTGAAGTGCTCTTGGACTATTTCTAGAGGAATCCAACAAATTGCCAGGTGCACCAGCTGAAAATGTCGCATCATAGACCACGATCACAGTGTTTCGCCCACGTGTCCCGTGTCCATGCGAGTCAGACGATAATGTCAATGAGGGACAAGTCACCACCTAGTTGTCCAGAGGATAGTGCCCTTGTTGGTTGAGATTGTTGGTCCAAGATGATGTGTGAACTGTAGAGGAGGTTAGGCCCTGCTCTAGAGTCATGTGTTCGCAGGGCTTGAGGCACTCTAAAAGGCCTTGTCGAACGTCACGGCCCATTACAAGTAGATCCATCCCTGGATCTGACTTAGCCTGATCCCAGCAAAGATGAACCAAATGTACACTTGGGTCAAGAGCCCATTACCTTGCATATCTGGCCTACCACAATTAATAAAACCTTTCAGCTTATTTAGCGAAAGGCTAAAACCGTAGTTCAATTTTCCATTTCGTTTGACATGTGAGTCATACATCAAAACAGGGTATTGAAAGAAAATAGAACGGAGAGAAAACAAAGGATGCCCTGCAACTTGGACTTTTACTAGTGGCATTCATGTTGCTCACTCCAGGAAAAACCTCAAAAGCATTTATAATCATGGATTAGAGAAGCCCACACGTAATAACATGTTTCCTAATGAATGTGAAAAGGGCTAGAAATGGATAGTACTCATTTGCACTGTTGGTATAATTACACTCGATTAATAGATTCTTTTGTGTTATTACTTATTAGTCAACTTTGTTGTTGTGGTCCGGACACAACAG